>JAYEPQ010000014.1:27404306-27504306 GCA_036321105.1 Dracaena cambodiana
TACTGCTTCGCACTAAATAGCATAACTATATTTAGTAAATTAAAATTTTAAATGATTAAACGGTTAAAAGAGTCTAAGTCATAAGCTCATTTTTTTTTAAATTTAATACATTGCTTTTATGGTATTTAGGAATAAATTTTAGTATTATGTCAAGAAAATGCATCCGTATGATTATACATACATTTAAATGATCTGAGTAACCACTAACCTACTGTTTTGAATTTTATTTTTAATTTAACAAATAATTAAATTTTCAGTTCCAGTATCAAATGTTTTTACATGTTCTGTAAATGACAAGAGATTATATTAAAAATGTGACATAAGTATTTCAAAATATTTAAGCATGTTTTTTTCTTTATATATATATATATATATATATATATATATATATATATATATATATATATATATATATATATATATCCCATATGCATTCAATAACTAATGAATCTTATATATGTGTACACATAGCTTATCACCGTATAGACAATTTGCAAGAAAAATGAATGATATATATTCACTGACTTGCTTAATTTATATATTTATATATTTATGTATATGAACTTTTCCAATTTAATATCGATTTTTTTTATCATGTGTTTGTGCAACAAGTGTTTTATGTGTTATGGAAAAGGTATCTTAAGATTACACACATTTGCCTATATGATGATCCTACTGCTTGTGAAAGTTAAAATAATGGAACCCCTGTAAGCTATATTTTCTTAGAAACCCCATAAAAATTTTATGATCAAAATCTTACAAACTTTTACCTAGTCCTAAATAAACCCCTATTTGTTAGTTAGGCTAGCTGTTTGGTTTTCCATTTTATTTTTGACTTTTCGTGGAAGTGGGAGTAGGTGAAAATTTTTGTCCTCTTTTTTGTGATAACTTGGAAGATTTGAGTATATAATTCTCAATGGCTCCTTGCCTATGCCAAGTGATCATTTATGAGCATATTGCTCTTAATTTAACTTTCTAAATAAATGGTGGGGATAGGGGTAGGACCTGCATGTCACTGAAAGAGTGAGAAATTGAGGTGAATTGGATTTTAATTCTTGTTCAGACGTATAAAGCATATGTTCGACTTTTTAGGTTCGATGTTTAGCATCGTGTAGGCACTTCAGAGAAATATAAAGTTTGTGGGGTTTAGATATCATAAAATTATTTATGAGAATTTCTGAAAATTTTTGGAAAAAAATATGATAGTTCTTTAGTCTTTTTTAACCAAGTAAAAATGGAAAAGAATTCCCTTAATACAAAGAAAATAACAAAATAATAACTTGTGCTCTAATTTATGGAAATAAAATATTGGGCAAGGCTCTTGAGACCTTATAGTACACATTCAACTTCTTACAATCATTTACTTCTTACTTCTTTTGGCAAGAATGGTGGCCCCCAAATGGAAAAAAATTAATACTATTAATATTAAAAAAATACAAAAAAAAAAATAAAATAAAATAAGAACATGAGCTCCAACTTACAAAGAGAAATACAAGAGTTGGCAAGGGGTATAGAAGCTTAGATACATATTCAATATTTTTTTTTCATCCATTTATCTCAATGAAGATCCCTCCTTTTTGAATGAAGAAAACTCCCAAAAGGATAAACATGCTATTAACAACATAGAAAGTACACAAAATATGAACATGAGCTCTAATGTAAGAGAGAGAAAAATAAAATGTTGAACAAAGGTACCGAAACCTAAGCTACCAAACACTATGCACTCAACTTTTTCTACTCTCATTATAGACTATCAAAATAGTATTCGGTGAAGTTTGTTAAATTTATAAACTAAGAGCAAACAAAATAGTTGATTAGCCCTACTGGAAGGACAACCCTACCAAAGGCTAAGTTAGCCCCCATCGAGAAGATAACCCCCAGAAGCAAGTTAACCCCAGCAAAACAAGATTAGTCGTGCCAGCAAATTGGCTCCAACAGAAACTAAGTTCACTCCATTTGACCAAATTAGCTAGCTTTGCCAAAAACTAAAAGAAAAATAACTTTGCCAAACCAGGTTAGTTCTGCCAAAAAAGAAAAAGTAATCTTGTCAGAAATAACCAACCAGTTTTATCGATTAATCTCGCCAAAGGGGATTCGAGAACATCCGATCATGGGCAAGTAACTTCCATGATCTCCGCAAATTAAGGAAATTGTTATAACACCCTCCAACTATAAAATGGCGCCCAGCTTCCAAGGAAGGGTATCGAAAAACTCATGGAGAAAAGAAAAGAGAACTCGAGTGTTTCAAATTCTTGCTAGATCATCAACGAAAGTTAAGAAGGGTTGCTCTGATCATGCCTTCATCGTCACACTCCCCAGAATCAAAGAATACAAACATTGTAACATTTCTTTGATTGTAAAGAACGTAAAGCTCGAATGTTGTAATTCAAATTCCAAACTGTGTTGTGTTTTCTATTTTCAATGGCAAATTTTAACTTTGATGTTGTTAACGATGGAAACAAACTAACAAATCCACTGGGGAGTCACTCTTCTCTTGTTGAAGAGTTCGCACCACCCAGCAATATAGCGGTGGATGCTATAGTCGATATCTTAGTAATCGAATTTGACCAGGCCAAGTACAAAGAATCTCTCCACAACAACAACTCCATTTCTCTATCCAAAATTGGTTCTTCCTGCAGCGCTAGAAGAGTAGAGGCCCAATCCAAATCTACCCATGGGCTTGCATTTTCCGTTGAAGGCATTCAACATAACAACACTAGTGTGACTGTTACCGCTATCAGTGCCATAGTGAATGTAGCCCAAGCGAGTTCATCTTCCTCCGTTCTAGTCACAACACCCAGAACTAATGCCCTCAGTAACAAAAAGAGGAAGAAGGCCTTCTACCAAGCCATCATTGCCAACTGCAAAGCCAAGAAGTAGGTTAATTTGATTACAAAACCGAGTGGAAACGGCAAGATCCCTAAGATAAATGATGGTCATGAACTCATCCACGATGTTGCGGGTGAGACTAGCAAAAGCCTCGCGGACCTAACAAATCCGACGAAACTATGCGGTATCCGGGCAGAGTTAATAACTGTGTCACTTTCAAAAGGCTCGACAGACCTAATAAGCCCGACGAGGCTAAAGAATATTTTGGCAAAGTCAATAAATGCTTAGGTGGAGCTAAGAAGCCTAGCAAAGCTAATATTCATAATGGTAAGCTCCATAGCGATAGCACAGTAGGTATTAGGGTCAATAGTAAACGTAAGTCTGCTCTACCCGTGGAAGACTTACGAAACTATCTTGACCGACTATACCAAGATTGGAAGAATACGAACGAAGGCGATTCGCCGGCTCGGTTCTCTGTCTTCAGCCAGTTATCGTCAAACCAGCCTATCATGAGGTCAGTAGTGACTATTCCAGAAGGATCTCATTACTACTTCAAAAAGTTTTTTGGCTCATGCAACCATCAATATGGTGGGACGGGAAAATCTGACACAGGGGTTGGCCAGTACAGACTCCTCTCCTGACGGTTATTTTAGCAATGATGGTGATGGAGTATACCGTCACACTCAGTCCTGATCCCGAGCCAGGTTAGCAAGCGTGGGTCACAATGTTTTCACTGCCCCCAATAAATCGCAAGAAGGGGAGGATGATACCGACCAATATTCTGCATGCGCATCATCTGAGATGTCAGGTACGTCTTACCAAAGGATCGAGTGTTTCTGTTGACATCGCAAGCGATGATGTAGGAAGCCTGCCACAAAGACTAAAGGAGTTATCTAAGCAACAACAAACAATATTAGAACAACAGAAAGCAAGCATAGATGCCATTTTGACCCAACTATAGCAGCTGTCAAAAACGTTACCAAACAAAAACCCAAATGCTGAGACTAGATTAGGATCTGGAGGAAAAAACAAGGAAGATAAGGATTATAAGGATAAAGAAGATGAGTTCGGTTTCTATATGAATGAGGAATAAAGATTAAGGATAAAGTATTAGAGGACATCCAATCAAAATTGGATGCATTAACTCACAAGAAAGTTCTGCAGAAGGGGGGAGTCACGCGTTAGTACCCTTCCAAATGGGACTTAATCCCTTTACTCGACAATTATCGATCTCCAACAATTGATAAATACTATGGAAAGGGATCCCCAAATCAACATATTTACTATTTCCATTCATTAATAGGAAATATTATGGGAAATGATGCACTCATGACCTGGTTATTTATAGGGTCCTTAAAAAGAATTGCCTTTGACTAGTTTCAAACTTTAACGGTAGGGTTTATCAATTCATAGGCAGATCTTGAGCTCAATTCTTCACTCGTTTCTACAAGGATGATACTGAAGTATTTATGCCCATGTTGATTGAAGAAAAACAAAAGCAAGGAGAGGCGGTAAAAGACTTCACCGAAAAATTTAGAAATTTGTCACTCAGATGCCCTGAAGGAATGCCACTGTCCATATTACTGCAGACATGTAGGTATAATCTACGTGGCAAGATTGAATCCAATATGGGTGAGCTTCAGAAACAAGCCAAAATTATTGAAAAAATAATTTCCAGACTTTTGACAGAAGATAAGGGCGGAACCTGTTTCAACACGGCCACTTTCTAAGTTCAAAGGTAAGAATGCTGGTGGTAGATACCCCAACGGAGCCTAAGACGAACCCACCGTCTCAGCAAAATACTTCTCTAGACTAACGAACACAAAATTAGTACTTGTTCAAGGATGATTAGGTGCTTGGAATCTTCAATATGCTAGTCAAAAATAATAAATTAGAGCTACCTGAACCTAAGAGACTGGAAGAGGTTGGGCGCACTAATGACCCAAAATATTGTCATTACTATAGAGTAATAAGCCATCCCACTAAGAATTGCTTTATCTTGGTTGCATATGAGAAATTCTTGTGAGCGAGATAAATCGGCAAGAAATTAGATGACAATCTTTTTAACTACAGTTTCCGTTAAATGTTGTTAGATGGTAGATAGGACATTTTATAGTCACAACGCTAGATATATAATAGTAGGAGATGATGTAATTTTTTTAAGAACAATTGTGCATGAGAAAAATTTCTAAGTGAGATAAATCAACAAGAAATTAGATAGTAACATTTTTAACAATAGTTTTCGTCAAATATCTTTAAATGGTAGATTGGAGATTTTTTAACTTTCTAAATATTTCTAAGATAATTGTGAGTATGCCAAATCCAATTGTATTGCTAAACTCTATAGACACGCATTGAATATATGGATTTAACTTTCACTATAGATATATTATCCTCTTATAAGTAGAAGGTTACAATTAGAGCTAAAAATGGATTGCATGGTATTAATATACTCTAGTATTATAATATCAAAAATATAAAATAGAATTGTTTGTTAAGTATTCACATAAAATAAATAAATAAATATCTAGATAATTAATTAAAAATACATATGTGAAGTCCACAATATGAGTACTTTTGGAAACCTCTCATTTTTCATATAATGGGTACCTTTTGAATAGCTTTTATTTCATAATTGTGATGAGCTAGGTTTTTGTTGATTTTTTTTTTCTCTATGAAAACATCAACATATGCCTGCAGCTACACATGCACAAAAACTAGTACTATTACAAACTTCTCTCCAAATATAAATTGATATATAGAAGCATCTATAGGGTTCAACTTTAAGGATTCATGTATGTTTGTTGTATATTGGATCATGATGAATATATTGAGTTGGCCTTGGGCTCGAATATAAATCCTCAGCTAGATTATTTTTGATATTGATTCATGCCATTAATGCCTCATTTGAATCTATGCTTATATTTATGAAGGCCATGCCATACCGTTGTCATAGATAGACATGATAATCAGCAGGAGTCGAGACTGGAACTCCACCTATTCGTAAAAGGCGTCGGACCAAAATCTTTTAGGAGAATTAATTCAAGGCAAACACCTTATATGGACGCACTAATGCAAGTTTGAAGAACCAATCGTTTCTAAGGACACACTTTTTTTTTTTTGGAAAGTATCTTCTCTCTCTCTCCTCAATCCCCTCTTCCTCCTCTACCCCCTGCGAACCTTCCACCCCTTCCTCCTCTTCCCCAACCCTCCCCTATCCTCCTCCTCCTCCTCACCTCTATCGCCACCACCGACATGCCATCTCTCCTCCACCCTCACCATCCCTCTTCCTACTGATCATCTCCCTCCTCCTTCCCTCCTATGTGAACCTGCCAACACCCATTCTTTTCTTCCTCTTTCTACCGCCCTCCTTCCCCTCTTCCTCCTTCTGCTTCACCCCCCTCCTCTTGCGAACATGCCACTTTTATCCTCCTCCTTAGTAGATTAATAAAAAAAAACTTACATTTAGAAATAAGAAACTCAGATCATATCCCCCGAGTCCTTCCAACCCCCCAAAAAAAAAAACTCCTCTTCCTCCTCCACCCCTACACCTCTCTAGGAAGCCACCACCCCTTCTCTGCCTCTTTCTCTAACATATTCGTCCCTAATCCCTAATCCTAACTCTGACCTCTTAGAACTAAGATGAAGAAGATGATAAGCTTATTAAAAAGATAATGATAAATTTGTATTAAACCAAATTTAGTTAGGTATGTCCATATTTGATGTGTGCCTTTATAATTTCCTTAATTTAAGACTGTCACCTCTCGTCTTGGTCTTTGATTCGAAGCTTTAATCTTTATTTTTATAATTTTAAAAGTTGTTTTCTAAATTTCAGGTTTGCCTTATTAATTTTTAATTATAATATTTATTATGGATATTTTATTATTAATTAAAGCAAAGTGACTTTTCTTTCTTTTTTTACTTAACAAAATATAAATTGTTGATCAGAAAAATGCATATATTTGAAATTGCTATGGGTTAATGTAACAGATATTTTTAGAAGATACATTAAAACTATATCAACAATATGAACTTAATTATAAATGAAAAAAAAATCAACTTTTGATAACAATTAATAAAGTAATCTCTTAATGAAAAAGTTGTTATAAATGAGATTTTTAAAAAAAATAAAATAAAAGGATATTACTTAGTTCGAGTAATTAATAGCTCGTTTTCGTTTTTAGCCCAGTTCATATCATTTTTTGTGAGAGATACGTAGCATGACCTAGTTAGGGGCTCTCAAGCTAGCATCAACCATTGCCATCCTTAGTTGCAGATGAATTCAAGTAGGATATGCAAATTAACTTGATCTCTTTTTAGCCCAATATGGCACTGCAATATGGCACATACCTCTCCACTCCCAACCCCTCTCTCCAGAAAAGAAAAATGAGAGTCGTATTATAAATCACTTAAAAATACTCTTAAAATAAAACCTTAGGACATCCAACGACTTAATTTCCTCATGAACTTCATAATTTGATGGTATGCTTTGTTAATTTAATTTCCCTAAGCATACACTACACAATGAAAATAATATAATAGAAAATGAGAAGTAGAAAAGAACTAGACATGTTAAACTGATAGGTTAATATTGAACATAGAAATCCTAAATAAAATAAATAACTAAGCTCAGTCCTAATTCTTAACTTGCAAGTTATTGAACGTTACTATAGTACTTGGCCTCGGTTGTGCATGACACATGAATCCGAGTATCCCACGAGACACATAACAGAACATGTACTCTTAGAAACTCGACTTGCACACTAAATGATATAACTCATGGGTATGACATGCTATATTGTGTATGATGCTACTGGCAGAACATATACACGATACACAATTAACATGGCACCGAGATATAGTGACGTAACATGACTAAAGAAACTTGAGATAATATATATTCACTTGAACCGACATGATTGAATAATGGGAACTTGGATAATTGATCATAAGATGGTATGTTTTATCTAGCATGATACAGGACACATAGAACAAGTATTTGAATATGGTTTAAGCCTAATAATGAATTGTAACTCTGGTGCTTCGGCACGATATAGTTTAATGCCATTGCAAATTTAGTGTTTCAGCATGGTATGGTGTGATACCATTGCAAGTTAAAAGATTGTCCACCATGCAATAAGAGACCAGACAATTAAATGTGAGCATCGAGAAACAATGCATTCATGCGTTAGAGTTACAAATGCCTCCCTTAGTCGCCATTACCTTGGGGCAAATGCAGCTACCTATAGCGGCAATTGCAGCTGCGTAGCAGCAAATTTTCGGAACTACCTCTCGTAACTTCAGGAAGATCTTCTCTCTCTCTTTTTACAATTTTTTGTTAGATCTTGATTTTTGTACTTACCGGTACTATATTTCCCTAGAAGAGATTTAGAGAGATTTTACATGTATTTTATGCATTCTTAATAGCCATGGGCTGGGATTGCCTAGTTTGTGAACTTGATTTCTATTCGTGCCCATACTTGTGCACGAATTATACGGCGGATTTTCCAAATCTGATATCACTAGAGATGACATTAGATTCACATTGAGATGGCGAGATCATAATTTTAATAAACACGTAGGGACCATATCTATGGATACATGGATAGTCCTCAGTAATCAAAATCAAAATTCCAAAGTCATCGAGGAATACATCATCATGATGGGTCGCAACTGCATGATCACATGCAATCAAGGTATCAACAACATGACTATTTATAAAAAAAGCTATGCTACATGTCGTTGGATCTAACCCATAGTGATCGGTGTATCACACACATTCTCCATTTACACCACAGCACTATACATTGTTGACAGCATGATTGACTGAGGATTCAAATTTTTGCATGTGTAAACAACTGCTTAACACGATTATACACCATACTATGGTCTAGACCCACTTTATTTCTACATTGTTTGGCCACTAAATATGTATCACCCTATAACCTGAGCCTGAATTTGTAGCATACAAGGAGGATCATGTGATTATTGGGACAGAGCGGTCTTCCGTGTCCTATAATTCCTCATGATTGGACACTGAAAACCATTTAAGAATGCATAACTCTGACCCCATATGGGAGGGGAAGGATGATGCATTTTTTGACCAAAACCCTCTAAGAGATAGACGTGACTATTTGAATATGATTTGGAGGGGATTGGGTAAAGCTTGAGTTGGTTAAAAAAGAATGAGTGCGTGAGAGCTCTAGTTTATAGTTTCACAGAAGGCAATCCAATGTTGTTTGCAACAGAGAGGTTGCCAGCAGTGATTCATGTATGGAGACATATATGAGGTTAGATATGGGGAGAGTCTAGTAGTTTTTTTTATTTCTAGGATTTTTATTTTTCTTATAAAAATTTTATTCTTTTTTCTAGGATTTTTTTAGTTTTTTATTTTTCACTATGGATAGTGCTTAGGTTTTCTTGTATTTCTTTCTTTTTTGTATAATTTCTTTCTTTATCTTTTTGTTTAAAAAAGTATAAAAGTCAAAAAATATTCTGAAGAAATTGAACAAGTTACAAAGGATAATAAATTTAGATTTGATATTGGATGGGATAGTAAAATTGAAGACATAATTTGAGTTTTATGAAGAAATTAAAACCTTAAATATCTCTAATCGTAATTTTAAATAAATATTTATTTTATTTTATTTTATTTTTACTATACACAATAGTTTATGAGGTTGAGAAGACAATAATGATTGAGTAAATATTTTCTCTTTAAAAACAAAAAAAAGGAAATAAAAATAAAAGAGGTGAGCTTGATATACATAATTTGTGATACATAATCTATGTGTGAGTGAGAACTTCGAGATGCAGACTGCACAAGGAGGCATAAATGTAGTATGAGCAAGATAATACTAGGATCACCATGATTTTGATTATTTCCCATAGCAGTATGAAAGGAGACCTTCACAATCACGGATGTCATTTTTATTGAATAGCATCTATAATCAATATATCCATCCATACTAACTGGTGCAATTATAGTGTTAGAGTAATGATGATTCAGTAGTGTAGAATAAGAACGAAATTAAGCAAAACTCATAAATTCGCATGGCAGAAGGGTACACCTGAGCCTCACGGGAGCCTCGCGAGCCACGAGGTTGTTCTTAGCCTCGCGCGCCGTGAGTCTACTCTATGCCTCGCGCACCACGAGGCTAAAGGCAGTGAGATCTGCTTTCTAATAAGATTCTAGTTGAGATTTCAGTTAAATCCATATTAGATTTGAATATAAAATTAAGACCAATTCCAATGAACATTAGAACAAATTCAATTAAAAAGAAAATGAAATATTTAATTGGATTCCATATTCATTTACAAAGAAAAAGTCATAACAACTTGAAACCTACAAATAGCTATTCAAGGAGACCCAAAAGAGACCTTTCGGCAATAAATGATCTCGCGCAAGACCTTGTGGCGTTTCTCCAACCAGTAGCAAATAGAGAGAGGTCGACCCTAATCAAAGATCTCGCGCAAGAAGACCCCAAAGAGATCTTTTGGCAATCAAAGATCTCGCGCAAGACCTTTTGGCGTTTCTCCAACCAGTAACAAATAGAGAGAGGCCGACCCAAATTCCCTCAAATAAAAATCTCCATCTTCATCTTTTTCAACATCGGATTGTTAACGAAGGTCAAGACAACTTCATAACTACCGAAATATCTCACAATTTTCTGTAAAAGAGAGAGATGATTTATAAGTCCTCTAATATTTTTTGTTCATATTTTTTTCTCTTTCATTGCAATCAATCAAATTATTATAACTTATTTCAATAGCAATGAAAAGAAAACAAAATTTTTTAGAAAACAAACTAGCGATTACAGTAGAAAAAATTTCATACACTGAAGAGAAAATAGTGGTCCAATCCGATTTTAAAAATATTGAAAAAAAGATGAAGATGTTAGTGGTTGAACTTCACCAACAAAAATATAAGGAGTACATATCCTCATATTCATCTAGCCTAGCCAAGAGGTGATTCTCACAATAAGTGAACATGAGGGTTATGGACCCAAATCATCAAGAACGACTTGGATCTCCAAAAGATGATCTTGTGGTTTCAAATGATAAGGAGGCTCTCATCCGTCAAGAGCCACTTAGATTTGCAACCGCTAACTTGATAGACCAAATAGCGTCCCTCTCGATCATTAGGGAAATTGCTATGTTTGATGCCAAAGGGGAACTAATTAATGCGCAAAGGCAGACTCAAATTCGGAACCAAAATCGGAGAGTACGTCATAAGGGACTTAAAGCCCGTTTTCAACATGGGGCTGAGCAAAAATACAAAGTTGTTTGGCGGCCTCGAAAATTTACGGTGGCTAGAAACGAAACTGAACGTCAGTCTAAGTCTCAATCTAGCGTAAATGAAACTAAATGTGAGGCTAAGTCTCAGTCTAGCATAAATAAAACTGAACGTCAGGCTAAGTCTCAGCCTAGCATAAATGAAACTAAACGTCAGGCTAAGTCTTAGCCTAGTGATGTGATATTTACTGCAAGTGCACAGTGTCGGTGTAGCGCTGTACAGGTCGTCCCACAGGGATCTAAGGTGTTTTTACATTCCTTACTTTTTTCTTAGTCTGACGGACTAACTATGAGTTTTTAGATTGAGAGAAGATAAGTTTTAAATTCTAGAGATTAGCCTAGGATTTCTAATCTATTAGAATAATAGCCTAACAATAAATTATCTCTTTCTTCCTATCTTTTTAATTATGCACGGTTAAGTAACATATTAATAGGGTGATCTTTTAATTTGATTTTAATCAAGTGCACCTAAGTATGACTTATCAAGTAACGTGCAAGTATAGACTATCAAAGATAACACCTTTCTCAAAAACAAATCATATCAAATAGAAAATCTCATAAACAAAAGAAAATAAGTAAACTTCAAACCCTAATCTAAGTATAGGCTATCAAAAGATCGAACTTAAGTATAACCTATCAAAGAATTTGTTACAAGTTTACTCAATTCAATTTATTTATAGGAAAATCTCTATTGATAATTCTAAAAATAAACAAAGAATAAGAATTCCAAACTTCATCTAAGTATAGATTATCAAAATATTAATTAAGCATAATCTATCAAAGAATTATGATTTGTGAACTCTATCTTTTATTTATTTATAGAAAAATCATAATTTTATTTATTTTTAGAAAGAAGATGAGATAACTCCATGTTAGATCTATTAAACTAACTTCATCTACATCCTAGAGCTAAAGAAATTTAGCTACTCATATTTTTAATAAGCAAAATCAAGTTTTTGTTCATGAATATGATTAACCATAATCTAGAAAGCAATAAAATCTAAACTAGAAAGTAATTAACTTTATCTAGAAAGCAAGTAAAGATCTCAAAACAATGACTTACTTCTGGAGCACGGTGTTGTGGCTGTCATCCATTCAGCAAAATCCTAATTTTATTAATGAAAAATAAGTACAAAAACTAAAGGATTCTCCAAGAATACAATGATACGGCCAATATATAGGCTACGGAATTCTAAACCCAATTCTAATACAATTGTGAAAGTAAAAAATTACATCGAAGTCACGAGTGAAAAATCAGATAGTCGGGCCCACTTTGGGCCCCTATTTAGCGGCAAATGCCGCCAATTGGCGGCTCAAGTATGTCCAATCCATCTGTTTTTTTCTACCACGAGTCTCTTATCTTATATACTTGATTTTCTTGACTGTATTTGATTTTGAGTCTCTGCAATATTTTAATCTTGTAACTTTACTCTCTTTGAACTCTTTTTTAGACTTGATTTCCTAATCCGGCTCTGATTTCATGCCATTTCCTTGTATGAATTAGATTACCTGAAGAAGACACTAAAAATACCCAAGTAGCATTTATTTATTTACAAAAATAGATAAAGTATGGGAGAAAAAAATACAATATATGACACTCATCACACCCCGACACCTATCTTTTGCTAGCTCTCAAGCAAAAGCTAAACCTAAAAAGAAAAAGAAAAATCCTAACTCATTTTCACAGGAATCGCGATTGCACTTAGCACGTGCAACAAGCCTTTTAGCCCCTAAGTTACCCTAGTGGACGAATGTTGTCTCGTGAGGATTTGTAGTGAATATACCCACAAAATTCATAAAGAAAATAGATTAAGGAATAAAGAAAAGTAAAATACGGATAACCAAAAATTAAGAAAAATAAAAATTTTATATAAAAGAAAGAAAAATCTTTTTTATAATATTTTCATCAATTAATCTCACTAATATTCAAATTCAAGAACGTATTTAGATTATCAATTTTCAAATCGAGCTACATATCAAATGCACTTATTATTTTAATCAAAAATTTAAATCCTATCTTTCAATACCCACTAACAGATAATCCATTGACTTCTATACATCTACGTGTACGTGTGATAGTCTATTTCGGTTTTGGACTCCAACTCTAACTCATAGTTCATCTCCGCTCTCATAACATTTTTTTCTTTTTTTTCTTTTTTCTTTTTTTTCTTTTTTTTTTTTAAGAATATTTCACCTATCATGCGAATATTCATGCTTGCTTAGGCGCAACGTACCCGATTAGTTGGTTCATTCTCTTTTTTTTTCTTTTTCTTTTTTTAGAATATTTCACCTTTCATGCGAATATTCACGCTTACTTAGGCGCAAAGTACCCGATTATTAGGATCATACTCTTTTTTCACTCTTGAGACTATTGTCTTAATAATAGACACACCCCATTATTTTATCACTCTCGAGACTATTGCCTTAATATCAGGCTCACTCCATTAATTTATTCTCACTTTTTTTTGTTTAGAGGGAGAAGATTTACTCTATCGTTATCATATTTGTCCTTAACCTAATAAACTATTGTGAAGTGAAAAATAAATGTATACTTGCCTCAAAACTATTGTTAGCGATATTTTTTTTCGGATTTTGATCTTTTTCATAAAATTCAAAGTGTATCATCCAATCTACTCTCTTATCCAATTTCAAATCTAAATTTATTCCTTTATCTGTAATTAGGTTGATCTATTGATAAAAAATATATAAATTTGTTGTTAAATTTTTTATTTTTATTTTTTCAGTTTTTTTAATTTTTTTCAGTTAGTTACCCTAAAAACTACCCAAAGCATAAAATAAAGAAACCCAAAAATAAAATAAAAACTCTAAAAAAACTATAATTTTAGAAAAACATAAAAAATATCCTAACCCACACCCCCACACCTAAACTCGTGTATGCCCTCATACACAAACTAAGTGTGGTAAAATAAATGTGAAAACTATTATACAAATACTAAATAATGAGAGCCGTAAAAGTTACAATCTCAATATCATCACCCTATTAACGCATGGAAAGCGGTTACAACCTCTCAATCGCTTCCCACTTTCATAGTGTGTACATTTTAAACGTGAAGTGGGTGCATTATTATATCTCATCAACCTCCTACAAGTCACGAAATTACCTATCTACTTCTTATGTTGTCCTCGCTTTTTCTTTGTCACATGTAAGCATTAATAATTGGGTTAAAATATTCTTCATTATAAGCCTGCTAATCATCGTTAGTAACAAACATACATGTAGAAATATCATGAGGTGAGAAGAGTGCTATATGATCAAGTGAACATGGTGGTGGTTTTTCTAACTCACGAAGTAATGCGAGCTCCTCTGCAAACAAATTCTCAAAAATTTGCTCATAAATTAATGGCACACTTGCATAAGTATCATCATACAAAGAATATGTATGTGCCGATTCATCTAATAATATAAGCTCATCTTTGAACATTTGCTCAAATGAGGGTTCAATATCAGTGCAAGAGGTCAAATGAGAGTGCAAATCATGTTGACCTCAATAAGAGAGCTCATTGCGTGCTCATCCACATTAAATATGTTCAATGCCACAGTCATATTCCCAAACGATAATTTCATGAGGTCACTCCTGCAATCAATTAATGCATTTGATGTTGCAAGGAATACTTTACTCAAAATAACGGGAATTTGATTCTATGAATTGGAGATTAGCTCAGTTTCTAAGACAATGAAGTCTACAGGAAAGATAAACTCGCCGACCTTAATGAACACATCTTCAACCATACCAAGTGGTCTCTTAATTGAATGATCAGCTAAGTATAATATGACCTTTGTAGGTTGAAGTTTTTCTAACCCCAGTTGCTGATAAACAGTATAAGGAAGCAGTTGACACTTGCCCCTAAATCAAGTAACTCCCTATCAAATGTAGTATTTCCAATGGTGTATGAGATTGTAGGAGAATCTGGATCTTTGTACTTGATAGGCAAGGAGTTAGAGGATTTGTGATATATTTGCAGCAAGAAAAACTTTTTCAGGAATGTTTCTTACTCGTTTCTTAGTACACAAATTCTTGAGAAACTTAGCATAAGTAGGAACCTATTGTACAATATCAAGGAGTAGAATATTACCCTTCACCTGCTGAAATGTTTCAAAAATTTTCTCTACTTGCGGTGAAAGCTTCCTAAACCGATTTAGATATGGTGCTTTTGGCTCAGGAAAAGGTTCTTCCAAATGATCATGTGACGCTGATGGAGGTGATGGAGATGGTCGTGAAGAAAGGGGTGGAAGAGATAGTGTAAGCTGCGAGATAATTGGAGTGGGATCAGTGAGCATGGCTACAATATTGTCCACTTGCTTGCCAGATCTAAGCGTATTAATGGCATTGCATTGGTGGACATGCGACTGATTGAAGTTTGAGGAACTTGCATTAGGGTTCGTTATGGGTTGAGTTGGAAAGATACCATGGCCACGTTCACTCATCTGACTCACTAATTATCCAATCTGCTGCTCTACATTCTTAATAGATTAAGAGTTCACGAGCAGTTGCTGACATGTACTTTGAATAAAATCAGTTGAGACTTTCATAAGATTTTGCATGTGTGTGTCAAGATTGGATATATGCATGTCAAACATGGAATGAGATTTGAGAAGATTTTCAACGTGCTTCTCAAGTGACTGAAGTCGCTTTTCTTGTTCATTATTAGACCCTTGTTGTGGATGTGAGTGGTTTTGTGCAGGTGGTTCCTATAATTTGAAGCATTTGGGTGTTGATAAGCACCACCCTTTGGTCTTGGAAACTGACCAGTGGCTGGAGGTTGCATGTTAGGGTTAGGGGCCCCCTGATATTACTCTTGACCTCATGATAGATTTGGATGGTTTCTCCAGCTAGGATTATATGTAGGAGCATAAGATTATACATGAGTTGTTGATACAAGGCGTTAGCTTATTCAAATGTGAGACCCATGAGATTCGTTAATAATAGATACTCCTCCATAACGTGATTTGGAGTGTCACAATTAAAGCATGTGGGACTTTGGATTTAATTTACTTGACCTACCTGTGGAGTATGAGTAGTCTCCAATACCTTAATTCTTCTCATAAGGGCTGCAATTTTAGCTTTGGCAGCTGATGAGTGCCATATATTGTATATTTATAGCCTCCATATTATCTATTTTTGTATATAAATAATGCTACTCGGGTATTATTAGTGTGTTTTTCAGGAATTTTATTCGTACAGGAGATGCCATGAAATCAGAGTTGGAGTAGGAAATCAAAGTCCGAAAAGTTTCTAAAATGGGCGAGACTACGAGACTACGATGCTGTAGAAAGTAAAAGTTAAATACAGTAAGGGAAATCAAACGTAGAGACAAGATACTCGTGTGGAAGAAATTTCAACTGATTTTCACAAAATTTAGCCGCCAAATGGCAGTAATTTCAGCCAAATAGCGGCCCAATGGTCCCATGCACTGAGTTTTTGTCGGTGTTTTTGTTGTAATTTTGTAGTTTTTCAGTTCTGTTAGAATTAGGGTTTGATTTTCGAAACCCATATATTGGTCATATCCTTGTATTCTAGAGAGAATCCTATAAGTTTTGTACTCGTTTTTAATTTAATAAAATTAGAGTTTTGCTGAAGGAGTGACGGCCACAATACCGTGCTTCAGAGGTAAGCCATTGCTTTTAATTCTTTATTCGCTTTTTAGATAGAGTTAATTGTTTTCTAGTATAGATTTATTGCTTTCTAAATTAGATTTATTTGCTTTCATTAATAAAAATAAGATTTTGCTTACTTTAATTATGTGTAACTAATTTTTTTTAGCCCTAGGATGTAGATGAAATTAGTTTAATAGATCTAATATGGATTTATCTCGTCTTCTTAAAAAAAAGAAATAAAGTTATGATTTTTCTATAAATAAAAAATAGATAGAGTTCACAAATCATAATTCTTTGATAGATTATGCTTAATTAATATTTTGATAATCTATACTTAGAGGAAGTTTGGAATTCTTATTTTTTTGTTTATTTTCGGAATTATCAATAAAGATTTTCCTATAAATAAATTGAATTGGATAAACTTGTAAATCTAATTTCTTTGATAGGTTATACTTAATTTCGGTCTTTTGATAGCCTATGCTTAGATTAGGGTTTGAGTTTATTTCTTTTCTTTTGTTTATGAGATTTTCTATTTGATATGATTTGTTTTTAAGAAAGGTGTTATATTTGATGGTCTATACTTACACATCACTTGATAGGTCATACTTAGGGGCACTTGATTAAAATCAAATTAAAAACATTACCTTTTTAATATATTACTTAACTGTGCATAATTAAAAAGATAGGAAGAAAGAGACAATTTATTGTTAGGCTATTATTCTAATGGATTCGAAATTTTAGGCAAATCTTTAGAATTTAAAACTCATCCATCCAACTTATAATTCTTTGTTAATCCACTAGAACTAAAAAAATAGTAAGAATTGTAAAACATCTGAGATCTCTGTGGGACGACCTGTATAGTGCTACAACTGACACTGTGCGCTTACAGTTAAATTATCACATCAAGTTTTTGGCGTCGTTGCCGGGAATCGACTGTGTTTTTCTTGCTTTTTCTAATGCTTTACGGCTTAACAGTGTGTGTTGAGTGTATATAGATCTGAAACTTTAGATACATGAGGTAAAAAGGGAAGAAAAGAGTCTCGGAAGCGCACTGCAAAAACCGGAGAGATAAATTTCCTGATTTTACCGCTAAATATCGGTAATTACTGCTAATTAGCAGCAATATTTGAGAGTTTCTCCCCCAAATTTTGTCTAATTCTGTATTTTGGGTTTCTGATTCTATAAAAAAATTATGAATGGATGAATAATTCTAATTTTGCATATGATCAAGAGTCATACCAAGAGAGTCCTCCATCTGATCTTTTCTTTATACGCTATTCATCTTCATATTCTACATTCAATCATGAACAAGATATTTAATTGAACATGTTAGATGAAAAATTAAAAAGATTAGAAGTAAGATATGCATGTCATGAGAATTTACATACAACCCCTTCATATCTATCATCAAATATGCATACAGATCTATCATATCCACCGTCAAATTTCACTCATAATCTCAAGATGCAATCATTTGAAGAAAATAAGGAAAATTACGATCATGAGTCTGAGAAACGACGACGTAGAATAAAGGAAGATATAGAAGTTTTGCTAAAATCATCCTCTCAAAAATTATCCTCTCAAATTTAATCTTGTATGGAAAATCTTTTCAATGCAATTTCTCAAACTAAACTTTTTGGAGATCAACCATCTAATAGTTTGAAATATCTTACTCTAGTGAGCAATCACTTCAGTCATCTTTTGAAGTAGATACGATTCAAAATGAGTTAAATAATTTTGTGCATGATGAGTCTACAATAATTATGAAAAAACCAGTGATAAAGAAAATATTTTGCTTGATGATTTACCTCATGGTGAGCTTACTAGTGAAACATTATCATTTGATTCTTTTGATGAAAATTGTGAAGAAATTTGTGAAGAAAAATTTTATCCCTTCATAGTAACATGACTGATGTTAAGTCCACTAGTATGCCATTTTCTTTTGAGAATTTTAATGACAGGATTGAAGAAAATTTGCATGACAAGCACATAATAATTGAAGAATGGAAGGAACATCAGAAGAAAGAGGTCATGGTACCTAATGATTTGAAAGAACGATCCAAAATCGAGCTCATGATTCCGCTGCATCAAAGTAAGTATATTATTTCACATGATGATAAAACCAAAATATTTACTACCATAAAAGATGCTCGTGGGTCGAATATGGACGGTAAAGGTACGCTTTCTAAACTCAAAACTTTACTATTAAATAAAAAAAAAGAAAGGTAGAAATAAATTGAGAAAAATAAAAAATAAGATGGAGAGATTAAATGCAAAACTGACAAAAAGGCTAAGTTCATCCATATTAAAATATAAAAGGACACACTATGAGAGTGGAAAGCGATCAAGAGGTTGTAACCGTTTGAATTTTCTAATAAGTGTATAATATTTGTATGATAGTTTTCATATTTATTTTACCACACTTGGTTTGTGTATGAGGGCATACACGAGCTTTGCTGTGGGGGAGTGGGTTGGGATATATTTTTTGTATTTTTCTAAGATTATAGTTTTTTTTAGAGTTTTTATTTTATTTTTGGGTTTCTTTATTTTACACTTTGAGTAGTTTTTAGGGTAACTAACAGAATTTTTTTTTAAAAAAACTGAAAAAAATAAATAAAATAAATAAAAAATTTTAATAACAAATTTATGTATTTTTATCAGTAAATCAACCTAATTACAGATAAAGGAACAAATTTATATTTGAAATTGGATAGGAGAGTAGATTGGATGATACACTTTGGATTTTATGAAAAAGATCAAAATCCAAAAAATAAATACCGCTAACAGTAGTTTTGAGTCAAGTATACATCTATTTTTCACTTCACAATAGTTTATTTTAGGTTAAGGACAAAGATGATAACGATTGAGTAAATCTTCTCTCTCTAAACAAAAAAAAGTGAGAATAAAATAATGGGGTGAGCCTACTATTAAGGCAATAGCCCCGAGAGTGATAAAATAATGGGGTGCGCCTGATATTAAGGCAATATTCTCAAGAGTGAAAAAAGAGTATGATCCAAGTAATTGGTACTTTGCGCCTAAGTAAGCGTGAATATTCGCATGAAAGGTGAAATATTCTAAAAAAAGAAAAAAGAAAAGAGTATGAACCGAGTAATCGGGTACGTTGCGCCTAAGTAAGCGTGAATATTAACATGAAAAGTGAAATATTCTTTAAAAAAAAAGAAAAGAAAAAAAGAAAAAAAATGTTATGAGAGAGGAGATGAATCATGAGTTAGAGTTGGAGTCCAAGGTCGAAATAAACTATCACACGTACACGTAGTTGTATAGGAGCCAATGAATTATCTGTTAGTGGGTATTGAAAGATAGGATTTAAATTTTTAATTAAAATGATAAGTGTATCTGATATGATGCTCATTTTGAAAATTGATAATCTAAATGCGTTTTTGAGTTTATATATTAGTGAGATTAATTGATGAAAATATCATAAAAAAAAGATTTTTCTTTCCTTTACATAAAATTTCTATTTTTCAAGATTTTCGGTTATTCTTATTTTTCTTTCCTTTATTCCTTAATCTATTTTCTTCTTGAATTTTGTGGGTATATTCAGTACAAACCCTCACGAGATAACACTCGTCCACTAGGGTAACCTAGGGGTTTAAAGGCTTGTTGCATGTGCTAAGTGCAATCGCGATTCATGCGAAAGTGCGTTTGAATTTTTATTTTTCTTTCTAGGTTTAGATTTTGCTCGAGAACTAGCAAAAGATAGGTGTGGGGTGTGATAAGTGCCATATATTGCATATTTATATCCTCCATATTATCTATTTTTCTATATAAATAATACTACTCGTGTATTGTTAGTATGTTTTTCAGGAATTTTAATCGTATAAGAAGATGGTATGAAATCAGAGTTGGAGTAGGAAATCAAAATCCGAAAAGTTTCTAAAATGGGCGAGACTACGAGACTACGATGCTGTAGAAAGTAAAAGTCAAATACAATCAGGGAAATCAAACGTAGAAGACAAGAGAATCGTGTGGAAGAAATCTCAACCGATTTTTACAAAATTTAGCCGCCAAATGGCGGTAATTTCTGCCAAATAGCGTCAATGGTGGGCCCATGCACTTAGTATTTGTCGGCGATTTTGTCGTAGTTTTGTAGTTTTTTAGTTCTATTAGAATTAGGGTTTTATTTCCGAAGCCTATATATTGGCCATATCTTTTTATTCTAGAGAGAATTCTGTATGTTTTGTACTCATTTTTAATTTAATAAAATTAGGGTTTTGCTGAAGGGGTGACGGTCACAATACCGTGCTCCAGAGGTAAGTCATTACTTTTAATTCTTTATTCGCTTTTTAGATAGAGTTAATTGCTTTCTAGTATAGATTTATTGCTTTCTAGATTAGATTTATTTGCTTTCATAAATAAAAATAAGATTTTGCTTACTAGAATTATGTGTAACTAATTTTCTGTAGCCTTAGGATGTAGATGAAGTTACTTTAATAGATCTAATATGGATTTAACTTATTTTCTTCCTAAAAAGAAATAAAGTTATGATTTTTCTATAAATAAATAATAGATAGAGTTCACAAATCATAATTCTTTGATAGATTATGCTTAATTAATATTTTGATAATATATGCTTAGATGAACCTTGGAATTCTTATTCTTTATTTATTTTCAGAATTATCAATAAAAATTTTTCTAAAAAAAAATTGAATTGGATAAACTTGTAAATCTAATTTCTTTAATAGGTTATACTTAAGTTCGGTCTTTTGATAGCCTATGCTTAGATTAAGGTTTGAAGTTTATTTCTTTTCTTTTGTTTATGAGATTTTCTATTTGATATGATTTGTTTTTAAAAAAGGTGTTATCTTTTATGGTTTATACTTGCACATCACTTGATGGGTCATACTTAGGAGCACTTGATTAAAATCAAATTAAAAAGATCACCTTTTTAATATGTTATTTAAGCATGTATAATTAAAAAGATAGGAAGAAAGAGGCAATTTATTGTTAGGCTATTATTCTAATGGATTCGAAATCCTAGGCTAATCTTTAGAATTTATTGTAAACCCCTCACCAAAACCACCCCCCCCACCTCCAACCGCGTCACCGCAGCCTCTCCACACCATGCTTCTCCAGCACCACCCCAGCTGCCAATCACGACCACCAGCTGTGGCAACAGCAGCGTGACCAAATTGCAAGTGTTGATACCATTGGTAGTGGCCAAGGCATAGTAATCAAGCCTGGTTGTGGAGACTGACATTACCTTCGCTTCCTGCACACTCCCTGTCCCTGCATCAAGCGGCCTTGGTGGCGCATACTTCCTCCGTAACTGCTCCAATGAAATTTTTTACCGTTATCAAGCCTATCAGCTACGAACCGGCCTCCCTCAGCATTGTCGGCCGCCATCCAGGGTCTAGGCTCTCCGCCTATCCCGGTGAAACAGGCCAGCGTGAATTTGCTGCCTACCTCCTTGATCATGTTGCTGTCTTTGGCATGCCTCCGACTGCGCTCATCAAGATCACCCATCATGCGCTGAACAATGGCTCACCTTCAAACTCTATTAACTAAAAAAATTGCATCCATCCAGTTATTTATGACACCCGACTTTGATGCCGGCAATCTCAGGCCATCATGGTTCTCAGTTGCATTAGTCCACCACCGTATCGGCGCTCTTGATGTGAGACTCCTCAACATCAATCGTCACAAAAGAGTAACATCCTGGTCAGGAAACATGTCAGAAATGGAAGTTACTGCAATGAGTCATCATCACCCATGATTGAGCTAGTGCCCGTCGACCGTGGCCTGTGTCTGCCCAAACCCTCTGACGCCCCCTACTCTGCATGGCTACATTGGCCTCAGGCCACTGTTCACTTCTCTGTGATAGAGTCAGAGTACATACCCGCACTGTACCCCTTTAAGGAAAGGGTATTGCTCAAATCTGAGCTGCCATCCTTAGAGGAGCCAGCCATCTGAATTCTGATCATATGCACCATCCGTCTGAAGAAAGCCGCAGCAGCAGGCCTTAGCTAGGCTGATATTGGTGACATGATGGCATGAGACTTCTGCGGGCTTGAAGAGGGGTCGAGCATGCTTGAATCCTTATGCAAGCATGCTGAAGACTCAATACGCACCCACAGTCACTTCTTTATAGGTGACAGTAGCAGTGAAGATGGAGATTCTGGTGATGAAGAGGATGATGAACCAATTGTTCAGTTTTGGACTGTGATGATGTTGAGTTCACAAAGAGCTATGTTGAGGATGTGTTGGACATTCCTCTGTGCCTGAGAAGCACATCTGAGGTCTGTGGTCAAACCGAAGGTTTTAGGGGCCATGGCCCTTGGGTGAAGGGGAAGAAGGGAATTGGTATGCTGAGTATGGTGGTGATTGAGAGGGAGCTGAAGTGGGGAAGCATCACAAAGGGCAAGAGCCTGACAGTTGTGGAGCCTAACTGCGAGTCTGATGGGAGTTCCAAGTGGCAAGCCTTCCATAAGATGAGTGAGGAGGAATGGGGTTTGTTTTTGGAGAAGTTTGAGCAGCTGCTGTCTGCGGCTTCTGAGGCAAGGAAGAATAGGGGGTTGAAGCAGACGTTATGGACTTCATGCAAGCATCGGTTTCAGAGATCCAGAGGGATGCATAGAGAGAGAGAGAGAGAGAGAGCAAAATTAAAAGAGCTACTAAGGTATGTATAGGGTATTTTCCATCAAAATGGAGGATTTTTCCATGTCTGCACATTAGGTTTGAGCTGTGGCGTACTTGAACATACAGTTTCAGTAGCTGATTGCCAATAAATGAAATATGAAAATGTTGTAATTTTCCTATCTGTGTTGAATGGTGTATCCTTGATGCCTCTACACCTTTCTAAAGTCCATCTTATACAACCACACAGCTAATAATGTACATAAAAGTAAGTTTTGTAACTGCCTTCTCGTTATTGATAGTAATGGACGTAATAGATGCGTCCATAAATCAATTTTTAACCCGCACTATCTAAATTTTAAATTAGAAAAATAAAATTTTTATTTTTAATTTAAAATTTTAGTATTATGTGAGCCAAAATTTGACCCATAAACCACAGCATAGTTCTGTGTATCTGATTAAACCATTTTTACATGAAATACCCCAAACCTAAAAGCTAAAAGAAACACGGATGAAACAATCATTTTCTACCATAGTCTGATCCTGGATATAATGTCGGAAACATCCTTTTCAGATGGCTTGATGAGATGCACTATAAATTAAATGGATTTTATTTATCAAAACAATAAATTAACAAGATATGCGTTTTATTCTGAGGCCAAAATTACTGGAAAGTTGGATTATTTTTACACTTATCAAGTAGTTTCACTAGCGATCATTCCTTAATGGAGCATGCCATGAGAACAAGAAAGACAATTGAGATATTGTAGGTGATATAATATGCTATGGCTTCCATTAGTGTTTACCATTCAAATGGACGGAAGCAAACTTTTCCTTCCCATTTGCAATCTGCTTCTTTACCGAGATTTGAGTTCTGTTGCCAGAATCATCTTTCTGCATGCCAAGCCCATCTATCCCGGGATATGACCTCCCACTACTGATCACAAGGTCTTTTATGGTTGATTTGAGATCCTCATCTTCCAACAGGGATTCCATAGTCACATGCACTCCTGCAACCATGACAATATCTTGACGTCAAAATCAATGCATGTGGAGCTTGGATTTCTCAAAACTGCTGCTACCATTTCCAATTAAAACGCTTACCAGGATAAGATGTAATTAGAATGAACATACACATTTTTGCTAACATGTTAAACTAAGCTTGCTTCTGAAGATACAACATGAATTCTCCAAAGTACAACTTACGAAATCTCCAATAGTGCTTTGGGTTCGTGGGATCGTTTATGGTCTCTTCCGCCGCAGGTCGTGTTGTATATTCTTCTTTCAGAGCAAGTAAATCCTAATGAAGCAAATTGCACTTGTTAGCAAGCATGAGAGAATAAAGCAGGCATTGCTCTGTCCATCTATTGCAAGTACAACTAGAAAATAGTTCATGCTACCTGAAGAGGGAAAATTGCCCACATTGATGGAGCCTGGAAGTGTTGCTGGATAATGAAATGGGCTACCTCAGGGATGCAAAGAGAAGGGGGAGCATCACTGCAACCCATCATATCCTTGTAGAAACGCCATCTCCTCTCCTCATCTTCTTCCCACCATGCGCGCATGGTTGAGCAATCATGGCATGATGGTGCACATACCTGAAGAGGGAAAGCAACCCCATCATAGTTATCATGGTTTTATTGATTTTATCCCAGAGCTTTAATTTAACAGACACATATATTAAACAAGGGTGTTATTATTCCTAAACAATAAAAAAAATTCATCACAGCATGTGAGTTATTCTGACAGGAGTTTATAAAATCCATCACAGCAAGTCCAAGGGTTGAACCGAAACTCTCTGATACCTTGCCTTTTATTGTAGTAGAAAAGTAAAATTTATCAGAACAAAGGTAATTAGATTTTTAGCATATATATATATATATATATATATATATATATGTGTGTGTGTGTGTGTGTGTGTGTGTGTGTGTGTGTGTACACACCCCCCCCATACATATACACACACACACATGTAAACATACATATACATATCTATATACAAATTTATGTATAAATATATATGTATAAAGATATGTATATATATGTATATACATATATATACATATCCATGTATATGTATATGTCTACATATAGGTTACACTTGTGAATTGGCACAATTCCAGCATTATCAAAAATGATTTTTTTTTCCTGTCTCCGTCAAAGCTTTTTTTTCCATAATCAATCATTGGCGGTTTGGGGATAAAGGTCAGAACCATTTCAACAATTCCGTTCTACACACACACACACACACACACACACACACACACACACACATATATATATATATATATATATATATATATATATATATATATATATATATATATATATATATATATATAGTTTTAATTCTATCATTCTAAAATCTTGTAGATGCCTAAATCTTATCTCCAGCTTTCTAAGTTGGAAATAATCCTTCTGCTAGTCTCATCAACTAATATTGTATCAACAGTAAACAGCATGTACTGTTGGACCTCATCCTGAACATGCCTAGCTAAGTTCATCCTTAACCAATGCAAGGAGATAAAAAATTGGGGCTTGTGTGGATGATTGGGAGAACAATCCTTCCGAACTTTCTTTGGGACTAGGCTCCTTCTGATTGTACCAATACTCCTTTAGGGAAAATTTTAGAATTTCAATTCAGGAAAATTATTTGGACATGCCTAGCTAAGTAATTGACTAGCCAAAAAATCCTGAACATGCCTAGCTAAGTTCATCCTTAACTAATGCAAGGGGATAAAAAATTGGGGCTTGTGTGGATGATTGGGAGAACAATCCTTTTGAACTTTCTTGGGGATTAGGCTCCTTCTGATTGCACCAATACTCCTTTGGGGAAAATTTTAGAATTTCAATTCAGGAAAATTATTTGGACATCAGACTGCCCAAAAAAGTAATTGACTAGCCAAAAATCCTGAACATGCCTAGCTAAGTTCATCCTTAACTAATGCAAGGGGATAAAAAATTGGGGCTTGTATGGATGATCGGGAGAACAATCCTTTCGAACTTTCTTTGGGATTTGGCTCCTTCTAATTGCACCAATACTCCTTTGGGGAAAATTTTAGAATTTCAATAGGAAAATTATTTGGACATCAGACTGCCCAAAAAAGTAATTGACTAGCCAAGAAAAATCTTTTGGACTAGAAAAAGGAGGTGAAGACCTCCCATTTTTAATCCAAGAGATTAGACCATTTTCATGATTATTATCCTTTAAATTTTATGAAATTTGATTGTCAAACAAGCTAATCCCTCATAAACCCTGAATTCATAGGAAAAATGGAATTATAATCCTTAGGATTAGCCTATCCAAAAATACTCACAATGTCCACAATATAATAAGTAACTAAAGATGACATATGTGTAGAAGTTAATATATATTAAAAAGAGGAGAGATGGAAAAAGATGCATCCATCTAATTTTTCACAATTCATCTCTAATCCTAAGCACAACCATCCCAATCATTGGTGCAAACATGTGTGGGGAATACTGGGGATAAGTAATGGCTCTGTTTTTCCTTCCAATTGATCTTACTCCAGCATCAGTGGACATCTTTGATCACATCAGTATACAAATGAAATATGCAACCAATGCAATTGCTAATATTAAAAGCAAATGAAATGTGCAACCAATGCAATTGCAAATGAAATGACATCTTTGATCACATCAGTCAAAGTTTTTCTAGGTGGCATGAATATATGTATCAAATTGAAAATTTATCAAAATTTAGATATGAGAAAATATACCTATTCCAGTAAATGTGCAATCAATGCGATTGCTAATATTTAAAATAATTAACTAATGGATATATGCTCTTTGCTCAATGATCATCACGTCATGATTTCAAATTGCAAAGTACTCACGCTTTGTTCATATTCAAAAAAGATGACTACAAAACTTGTTATGGATAAGGTAGGACAAATTGATGATTGAGAGCATACATTGTCTATTAGGAAATTTACAATGAATTCTGTCCTCATAGCTTTTTTTCACTTTACTTCTATATCCTGCTATTTCCTAATTTTTCTTTTTCTTCCATTTCCTTTTTATATTATATTTTTTACACCTCTCCATGCTAATTTTCATGTTGACCACATGAACACTTGTCAAGCATGCCCTGCAAGTGCAGATTGGCATGAAAACCGTACGTTCTTATGGTTTGGGAGATGTGCACCCCAAATCGTGACACATCATTATTAGAGCAACAATGAGAAACTGAAATGCGAGTCCGCTAAGCAGGCTTAGATAGAGGAGCCTACCGTCATATAGTCATACTGAGAAGGAATACCAAACTCTAGACCTGGCTCACTTGGCATTCTCTGGATGCGTAAACCTATTAAACCCAGCTCTTGCATAACCTGGAAATAACATGTGGAAATAATTAATTATATCAAGCAAAGAGTATAATCGGATAGCAAGTTGACATGACATACTGGATGAACACAAGCAGGAATCAGTCCAAGATCTTCACCACATGCCAACATATCCGATGAGTTCAATAGAACAGGCAAAGTTTTCAGTGCGTTTTGTCGCCAGAGAGCTTCTTGACGAGAGAAAAAGTAGTCGTTGTATAATCTTCTCAGTAAATTTTTACTGTTCCAAGATACATCTGATTAGAGGTATTGCAACCATTGTATAAACAACTGAAACTACTGCAGTATCTTAAAACTTATACAAGAAAGCACTGAAATTTTTTTTCAAAAGAATGAAAGAAAGAATGGAATAAGATATATCATGCACTAAACTAATAGTGATTTAGAAGTAAAAGAAACATTCTAGTAATGGAAAGGGAATTTCAACATATATATATATATACACACATACCTACGTACATACGCATATAAATACATACATACATACATACATACATACATACATACATACATATATATATATATATATATATATATATATATATATATATATATATATATGAATATATGAATATATGTATTTACATATATAGATCAATGTTGAAAATAACACGTTATGAAACCCGTTATATTGCGTTACGTAACCTAACGGAACTTCAGCGCTACGTAACAACTGAAAATAACTCAGTGTACCGTAACAGTACATTTTATATTATTTTACGTTATATTACGTAACGTTACGTTAAATTACATTATGTTACGTTATTTACTATTATTTTTTTAGTAATATCTATATTTTTGTTGCTTATTATTTTGATTATTAGCGAATTACTGAAATTTTGTTGATTTGGCTTGTTTGATTGCTTATGGAATTACTAAGTTACTAATTAGTGATTGTTTCCTTATTCGCTTGTTGTAGTTCCTATACGGTTGCTAAAATATTATATTTATTGATTCTATTGAATTTTTAACTGAATTGAAATCAATAATTACAAATAAGATAAATTGAACATTTGAAAATATAAATTACAATAATGATAAAGAATTGTAATCTTGTTTTTTTTATTTAGGTGATGATTGGAATTACGATTGCAGACTTAATATAATTTATGAAGATAAATTAAAAATTATTGTAAAATTTAATAAAAATTTAGAATAAATTATGTATTACAAAATGGTTATATATTTTTTTTAGAATTTTTAATTTATTTTTTAATTTATAAAGATTATTTTATATAGTTTTATATTTATTTTTATTAAATAAATAGTAAATTACTTAACCTACATTATGCGTTACGCTATATGCGACATAACCTAACAAAGGCAAAATTTTACGTTACCGTTATCGCTATTTTAAATATTTATATATATATATATATATATATATATATATATATATATATATATATATATATGTATATACATATATGTGTGTGTGTATGTATTAACCCTCATATGTTTTGTTCAATAATCACAAACCTCAATCAATTTACTTTTGTATCTCGACAACCTCCACGGTGACGAGCGCTGATGTGGCACTGTGTTCATAGAAAGGAGCAAATCACTAAGACAACCTCTAGCTTCTGAAGAAATAATGAACTATACCGAATCTTATATTTATCCCACATCCATGTATTAAAAAAATACTTGAAACATTCTAATCAAAAAATTAATTTCTTTTTATTTCCAATGACAATTTAAATTTCTTTTGTAGGTCTGTAGGTCTAAATGGGTCCGTACAAGGAAGAAAATTCAATTTACCCCAATAAATAAAATAAGTTCAAAAAATCCTAACCATAGAAAAAGTTTAATGAAAACTTAAGAATTACAAACAATTAGGGTTAAACTCTTCTAGTGAATGGTTTAGGACTACAAAATTTATATTTAGAGAATTCATAGTAAGAAACTTATTTTAGAAACATTTGAATTTAATAAGTGTTTCTTAAATTTAATAACTGTTTCTTAAGTAACTTGGTCTGAGACCATTCATGAATAGGAGCTTAACCCTTTCATATTCTTCCGTGAATTCTAGACCATTTTTTATTATAAAACTATTTTAAGACTTATTTTATTTATAGGGTGTAAATTGGTTGAAAAATAATAATTTTCCTTCATGAGCATACCAATTTAGACTAATGAAACCACAAAAAATTTCAAGCTAAAAAATTTGTTTGTTAGTATTTTTTTTTTTTTTTGAATTTTGTTAGCCATTTTAATTAATATAATTAACTAGTCTGCTTGACAAGGAATATTTGGACATTCCATATTTATATTTGAGCCATATCAAGGGACAAGATGATGTGGTGTGACATGGCACAGAAGGTGTTGACAAAGGAGCTAACATGTCAGTTTTGAGACACATTGGGAGGCATCATGATAAGAAAGTCTATTGAGGGAGGTCCTGTGAAAATCTAGCAAAATATGACAGGGCTTTGTGAAATTTTCCCTTGATATTAACAACATAAACAAGCATTCAATTTTACCGAAGAGAAAGCATTCTTTAGTGAGTTCATATCATCTGATACCTGTGTTCATCTAAATCCCTAAAATTTAATGTGTCCTCGAGATTGAAACGGGGGTAAAATTTTCGGCTGTCTTCAGGATCCCTGATAAGAACTATATCCTGAAGCAAGAAAAATTTGCAAAGAAGTCATAACTGGATGTACAGTAAGTATAATGAAAATTTCCATTCTGATAAGGAAGCAAAGCTATAGAAGTTCATTGTTTTCTTATCCATGCATGTATTTTTACCTTTAGAAGATCAAAGAGGTCATGACGTATCTTGTCTTCATTCTCTAGCCAGAATGACTTTTCAGGACTTGACCTGAGTTTGGCAACGATTTTCTTTTCTGTATTGCAGTCCTCCTTGAACTAAAAATTCAATGAAAAAATTAGAAAAAGATGATGATCAATTAATATAGAGGAGAGGTGAAGTAAAATAATATTCTGAAATTTTCTGCTTTCTGCTTTATCAACAGCAAGCTGGATATGCAAATACAAGTACTGTATAGTCAGTCATATTAGACCGCTCCTCATAGAAACACATAATATACCAGAGTATTCCGTCAATAACAGTTTCCAATTTAATAATAATCATATTATCGAAAAATAGAAACTAAAAGAATGCAGATATTTACCTCATAGCAATGGCTATGATATTCATTCAAAAAGTTTGAATCTATAATTGGCCAAAAGGATCCAAACTTTTCCTGAAACAGAAATAATATCTAGCAATGTCAGACAAAAAAGATTGTAAAGGAAGGTTGTTTGAAAACATATTGACAACTGACGTATTAAAGAAACCTGTAAAATATCACGCCGAATATAAGGACGAGTCAGCCTATCAAAGTCCCAGATGCCTTCTCGTTCAAGCTCCTCCTAGAAAGGAATTATTAATTGCACAGAAAACCGAGGATAAGCACATTAAAACATTTAATTGGTATAATTTGAACATCTAAGAAATCTGTTTGCACCCATCAATTGCGAGCCTAAAGAGTATTGAACTACCTGACTCACTGCAATGGACGGACGGAATTTCCCAACCAGGCCCGTAAGAGCATGCTCAGGAAGCTCCCAGATTCTGAAGAAACCTAGTATATGATCAATCCTGTATGCTGAGAAATACTTTGCCATCTGAATGACCAAAAATGTAACAATGAAGGAGAAGAAACCATGAAACAGGAACCATATCCTAAAATGAACTAACTTTGTTAAAGAACTTGGCTAAAGAACCTGAGTCAGACGAGCTCTCCACCAACCGTAGTTATCTTTTGACATTTCCTCCCAATTATAAGTGGGAAAACCCCAGTTCTGCCCGTTCTTGTCAAAATAATCAGGAGGTGCTCCTGTAGATGTGTTCATACGGAATAAATTAGGGTATACCCAGGTATCAACACTATTCCTGTCCACGCCTATTGGTAGATCCCCTTTCAATACAACTTTGTTATTTCTTGCATAAGCTGCTGCATCTGACAACTAGCAAGAGAAGAAATAGATAAAGGACATTGTATAAGATGTGCCGTTGCTGCAAAAATCAGAACAGAAATAACATTCTTGACAGCAAAAAATTGATGAAAAAGAAACAGGAATTTTCTACTTACTTGTAAATGTAGATGGAACTGAATGTAATAGTGAAAACAGATGATATCATAGTGTAAACTCTCCTCGGAAACAAGCTTCTCAAGCTGGTAAAAGACGATATACTTTATGTGAGTAAGCCTAAGCCTTTCCAAGTGAGGTACCACTTTCCAAAAAGAAATAAACTTGAACAGCCAAATGGATAAGCCAGATATTCAGATAATGAAGTATCCCCTAACTTGTTTGAGTAACTTCTGAAAGAAAAAGCTCAGGAAGGAATAATCAAGTTTATCACCTTTTCTTTGGAAAAATGACCAAATCGGCCCCACTGGGAATGATCAGATGTCTCGAAGAAATCCCTCAGAAAACAGAAGGCTGCATAGGGCTTTAACCACTCCTGCTTAATAATAATATATTATCACTCAAAGCATGCACATAATTATAAGATAGCAAAAGGAAATAGTTATGATGAATTCGATGAAACGGAAGGTGATTTGCAGAACATATGTAAACCTATAAAGGATCAAGACATGTGTAGCCCACCTCATTCTCAGAGAAGAACTTTAAGAAGGAACTAGAAGTAAGAATCTTATCCTTCTCCAAATTGAATATTTTCTTTGCTATTGATAATTTAGTAGCCATTGTAGCCTCATAGTCAACATCCTGTATAAAGAAAGTTCCAATGATTATCATAAACGACAGTTTTATGCACTAAATTTGCTGGATAAGCATTAAAGCCCAGAACCAACAACTTCAAGCTTTTGGATTAAGTGTTTTCCTGACTTGATATCAGGAACCAGGTCTTAAGGGGTCCTGAGTTCAAACCCCCAACATTGTCAAAAGTAAATGGTATATTTATTCATCCTTATTTATTCCATCTTTCCTATTGAAGTACGAAGTTGCATATCTCATGTGGCCCAAAGGCCCACATGGGCAAGTCTTAATAAATTAGCATGATATGCCTCGTTAGCCCACAATCCAACCCAAGTGCTTGAGTAGTTTCCTGAAAACTATAGAATGGTAACTGCTTGCTGAAATTTCAGGAAACAGAGGCATCTCTTGAATTGATGACAACAAAAGTTTGAGTAATTGTTGTTTTCCAGAACACTACCTACAGAATCCAAATTTATATTATTATTTTTTTTATTTGGTAATTTCAATAGGTTCAAAGTCCCATATATCAAACAAAAACTTGATGTCTCATTGTAGAGACAGGTCATGACATAAACATGTTGAGTTTTGTAGAGCCTGAAGATACTGTACACCAATTCCCAACCCTGCAGATCAAACTTCACAGTAAATTGACGAGGTGTGGAAAGGGACAGCGCCCCTTGCTTGGGGGTTCAGAGACAAAGCTCCCAAAAAAAAAATTGAAAGGATATTTAGATAATTTCACATGTTAGTGGGTTGCGACCCAATTATATATATTCTCATTCTATACTTGTAATCCTATTCTCAAAATAGTGAAAAACTATCTAGTGGCAATGGATATAGTCTGATTTTAAACGAGCCACGTAATCTCAATGTTCATGTAATTATTTCTTTATTCTGCTACAATTGCTACTTAACTCTATGATATTCTCAACAATTGGTATGAGAGTGTCAAGTTTGAGTAGGAGTAATGGCTACGGAAGATGGAAAGTTCAAGATTGAGAAGCTTGATGGATTAGACTTCCCATTTAGAAGATGTAGATTGAAAATTACTTCTGCGTTAAACATCTGTACCAACTCCTAAAAGGAGAGAAAACAAGGACAAGTCTGAAGCAGATCGGAATGTACTGCTCAGAAAGCCCTAGGGTGGTACCTCTATGCTGTCACACATCATTAAGTTCAACAAAGCAAAGGAGACGACTATGACCTCCTAGATGGAGGCATTTTCAAATAAGTATGAAAAACCATTTGCAATAAATAAGATATATCTTATTTTCTATTTATTTAATTTTAGAATAAAATAATGTGATTTTGTTGCAAAACATCTTAATGAGATTAACACTGTTACATCTCAGTTGACTTATGTTTCTATTAATTTTGATGATAAAGTAAGGGTCTTAATTCTTTTATCTCCTTTACCCTAGAGTTGGAATAATACCATCATCGTAGTGAGTGGATCTACAAGGAAGAGGACATTGAAGTTTAATAATATGAGCAATCTAATTTGAGCAAACAAATTCGCAAGAGAGAATTGGGTTTGACATTATTATCGGTTTTGAACACTAAGAATAGAGGTAGGTCAGCATCGAAACAGCCAATAGATTAAGATAGATCGAAGTCCAAAAGCAAGCGCAAGGCATTGCTAGAACTATGCCCGTATTGGACATCTTAAGACTGATTGTTGAGTACCAAAGGAGAAGCCAGAGACAGGTGAACACAAGCAGTCTGTAACGCCCCATTTTCCAGAGGGATATAGAAACGGAGTACGTTACCGGCGGGAAATGGGGCGTTACAGAGTAGTATCAGAACTCTAGGTTAATTTAGAATGTCTTTAGGACTACTGCCATATATAAATATGTCCAAATTTTTCTTTAATCAGAAATCTTATCTTAGTCTTATTATTAATTGATTTTCTATCTTACCTTATTCTTTTATCCATACCATATCTATCTTTTGATTTTCTATATACCTAGTCTTGTACTTCTACTGTTCAAATCATATTGAGTTAACGTGGTAATTATAGAGTTTTATTTTCAGTCGACAACGATTACAGTCATTCATTAGAACTATAGCAAGCAGATTTATGAGATACTCCATAGTTGATTTTCGACCAAAATCATATGCTATTGTGAGTCTCAACTATTGGCATGGCAATAATTGATCTGCAGGTAATTATTGCAGCTATTTGCAAGGAGCTTAATAAGTGAGATTTATGATATTTTTCTATATATATCTTTGATTATTTATCCTACTAGTTTAGATAGTATGACAAATTAGTTAGTTTTTAGCTATATTCTGATCGGAACTATTTTCTCAATAACTACAATTTTATCAATTGATTGATATCTTATTACTCCAATCAGTTAAAAATTAAATTTCGAGAACAAAATTTTTTGTAAGGAGGATAGGATGTAACAATCTAATTTTAACATAACTTACATTCTTAATATCAGATTAATTTCAAATTGAATGTGTTGCATTTGTCTCATTTTTCTATATTTTTTTGTGATTTTTTTGAAATTTTTAAGATAGTCATTTAAAATAATATTATTTTAATCATCAGTTGGTCCTACACATATTTTGACTAGTCTTCTTTTGACTTGTAAAATGAAGTTTAACTTTATTTGAATTAGTTTAATTTGAGTTTATAGCCATAAACAACTCCAAAAACCTATTATTACTAGTCATTTGTCATATACTTATTTTTTTCTTTATTCACACATACCTCCCATATCCCATCTCCCCAAATTATGAATCTCAAACCTACTCCCATATTTATATAGTTAATATAATATAAAATATCAATGAAAAATCAACCTAACCTACCTACCCCATACTTATCTTCACCATACTTGTCCTTTGATCAAGCATGACAAGCCATCCTCTTACCCCATATCTTCTTTGTCTCATACTTGTCCTTTGACCAAATATGACAAACAATTCTCTTGCTCTCATATCTTTTTTGTCTTATTATATTTTTTTCTTCCTTTCTTTTTAATTTTTCTCTTCATTATATATCTCTCCTTCATTTTTCATTCTTCTCAACCTCTTTTTACTCCAACTCTCAAGAAAAAGAATAAGAAAAAAGAAGAAAAAGAAAAGGAGAAGTTCTTTAATCTCAAATAGGCTTATCTTCCTAACCCATCAAGACAAGTAGAATCACATCCACTCTTATGATTTTATTTTATAACTAAAATCTGTTATAGCCAATTTAGAATCTTGATTTGTTTAAATTTAGAAAGGTGATATCCTTATACAAAATTCTATATGATTATTTTAAATATAAAAATATGATTCTTACACTCTACTCTATGTTTATGTATTAAATTTATGATTTTATTTATGGCCTCCTATACTTAAACTATAAGTTACAAACTTAAACTATTTGTTTTATTTTGAAATTACAAAGAAGCTATCTTTATGAATGTTTATAATATTTGGATATACATTTGAATTTTTCCATATAAGTTCTTCATATAAAATGCAATGATTTTAAATCACTATCCACTTGCCATTAGAATATATATATATATATATATATATATATATATATATATATATATATATATATATATATATATATATATATTCATAATCATGTTTTAAAGATAAGCTTTCAAATAAGTTTCTACATTAAATTGTTAAAATATTTCTTTTATACGAGATATTATGTTAGGTCATAATTCTTTTTATGCTAATCCATATTTACTTGAAATATATATACGTTAGTAAAATTTAATAAATTTACTACTATCCATACTATGAAATCATGCTAGAATTTAGAGAACAATATATTGTTAAAGTAATCGTTATAATAGTGTTAGGCCTATTTAATTCTTATCTTTACAATTTAGTACTCACTTACCTAATATGTGTTTATATGCATAATTGTATATGCATTATTCACATACATGATCATCCTAAGTATTTTTACATCCTAATATTCACTTACATACGTGTTTATATGTATAATTGTATTTATGTGTGGTTTACATACATAATCATTTCCATAATATTCATTCTAACATTCTATACTCCATCATACTTACCTTGACATATATATATATTAGTTGCTTGTGTAAACTACATGAAAATATGTCAGATTTTCCTTATTAGTATATACATCTTGATAATGTCATGGATCCTGACTTACTTGTTAACTTGATTTTGACATGGACCACATTTTTCTTGTTACTAGACTTGTGTATATAGAAATCATGATATGATTGGTTCATCATATTTCGGATTGATTTCCATATAATATAACTTGAAATCTTGAGTTATGAAAAAACTAAAGGGTGGACAAATATTGTATCGTGAAAAATTTTGAATAGGTTGCGCAACTGAAATAAGGGTTCATTCGCGGGGGCGTCCGGATAGTACTAAGCTATCATCTCTTATTTAGTCCATATTGATGGGACGACCGATTACTCAGTATCGATTTCTACTTGAGTGCTTAGCGGCACGGCTGGTTCAGTGTCAGTATTTTGGCCGGGTTCCGAGTATGCACGGGTACTTTCACGATACAAATCTATTTCTTCACCATTTAGTTCAAAATATAAACTAAAATAAGATATTAACTTAAACTTGATATGTATGTATATCCCTGCTTGATAGTGTTACTTGATTATTTAATTTTCTCCACACAGGCGCATACTTTCATATCCACATTCATATCTTACCTATTTGTTTATATTACACACTCCCTATTTCTTATTGTTTTACTTGCCGGGTTTGACCCTGACCTCTCCCACACGCTCAGATACTGAAAATATGAGTGAGAATCTGCCATTGCACGACCCGTATTTTCTGTAGTAGACCGAGCAGCAGTAGATTTCTAGGTCTCCGCTTTTGTATTTTTGGTTTGGTATGTATCATCTCTTTGAGACTTTATTTTCAACTTTTGTATCAGTATTGTATTTGTTATTTCTTATCTTAGATATGTATATCTTCTCTTTTATATAGCAGTAAACTAACTTTCAAGATCCTAGTAGATAACTAGTATTTAATTCCATTCATTTCTACTTTTACATACTTATAGGTCTCGTGCACGTCGAGTTACACGTGCCCGCTAGTAACGCACTCTATTTCTATATCTCTCTGGAAAATGGGGCGTTATAGAGTCAACATGGACTAAATAAGAGATGATGGCTCAGTACCATCCGGGCGCCCCCGCAGATAGGCCCCTATTTCGGTTGTGCAACCTATACTAAATTTTTCACGATATAATATTTGTCCACCCTTTAGTTCTCCCATAACCCAAGATTTCAAGTTATATTATATGAAAACCAATCTAGAATATGATGAACCAATCATGTTAAGATTTCTACATACACATGTCTAGTAACAAGTAATATGTGTTCTATGTCAAAATCAAGTTAACAGGTAAGTCAGGATCCATAGCATTATCAAGACATGTGTATGTACTAATAAGGAAAATCCGGCATATTTTCATGTACTTTGTACAAGCAACTAGTATATATATGTCAAGGTAATTATGATGGAGTATAGAATGTTAGAATTAATATTATGGAAATGATCATGTATATAAACCACACATAAATACAAGTATACATATAAACACATATGTAAGTGAATATTAGGATATAAAAATACCTACGATGATCATGTATGTGAATCATGCATATACAATTATCCATATAAACACATATTAGGTAAGTGGGTACTAAATTGTAAAGATGAGAATTAAATAGGCTTAACACTATTATAACGATTACTTTAACAACATATTGATTTCTAAATTCTAGCATGATTTCATAGTATGAAAAGTAGCAAATTTATTAAATCATACTAATGTATATATTTTTCAAGTAAATATGGATTTGCATAAAAAGAATTATGACCTAACATAATATCTCATATAAAAAAAATATTTTAACAATTTAATGTAGAAACTTATTTGAAATCTTCTCTTCAAAACATGATTATGAATATATATATACACACACACACCTATGTTCTAATGGCAAGTGGAAAGTAATTTAAAATCATTGCATTATACATGAAGAATTTATATGGAAAAATTCAAATGTATATCCAAATATGATGAACATTTATAAAGATAACTTCTTTGTAATTTCAAAATAAAACATATAGTTTAATTTAAGCATAGAAGGCCATAAATAAAATCATAAATTTAATACATAAATATAGAGTACAGTGTAAAAATTATATTTTTATATTAAAAATAATTATAGAGAATTTTGTATAAAAATATCACTTTTCTAAATTTAAACAAATCAAGATTTTAAATTGGTTATAAAAAATTTTAGTTACAAAATAAAATCATAAGAGTGGATGTAATTTTACTTAGTTTGATGGGTTAGGAAGATAAGCCTATTTTGAGGCTAAAAAACTTCTTCTCCTTTTCTTTTTCTTCTTCTCTTTTCTTATTTTTCTTCTTGAGAATTGGAGTAAAAAGAGGTTGAGAAGAATGAAAAATGAAGGAGAGATATACAATGAGTAGAAGAAATGAAAAGAAAGGGAGAAAAAAATATAATAAGATAAAAGATATATGGGAGTAAGAGCTTGGCTTGTCATGCTTAGCCAAAAGACAAGTATGGGATAAAAAAGATATGGGGGTAAGAGGATGGCTTGTCATGCTTGGCTAAAGGATAAGCATGGTGAAGGTAAGTATGGGATAGGTAGGTTAGGTTGACTTTTCATTGATATTTTACATTATATTAATTATATAAATATGAGAGTAGGCTTGAGATCCATAATTTGGGGAGATAGGGTATGGAAGGTATGGGTGAATAAATACAAAAATAGGTATATGACAAATGACTATTAATAATAGGTTTTTGGAGTTGTTTATGACCATAAACTCAAATTAAACTAATTCAAATAAAGTCAAACTTTATTTTACAAGTCAAAAGAAGAAAAACTAGTCAAAATATGTGTAGAACCAATCGGTGATTAAAATAATATTATTTTAAGTGACTATCTTAAAAATTTTAAGAAAATCACAAAAAAAAATTTAGAAAAATGAGACAAACACAACGCATTCACTTTGGGATTAATCTGATATCAAGAATGTAAGTTATGTTAAAATTAGGTTGTTACACAGTCTGCGACAAGCAGTCTACGATTATCACAGAAGCGACGCTCTTATCTTGAGCGTGAACAATCCACTGAAATCGTGGATTTTGGAAGTTGAGGCATCTTTTTACTTAATGCTAGCTGTGAAATCGTGGGGAACTATATTTTCTGATAATTTCGAAAAGGTATATCTAGCCGATAATGAACCTTTGATAATTGTAGGGAAGGAAAATGTTCGGATTAAGATACCAAACAAACATGTCTAGTTTCTATAGAATTTGAGGCATATTCTTGGTTTGAGGAAGAATTTGATTTCTGTAGGACAGCTAAATGATGAAAGGTATGCAATACCTTCATGGATGGTCTTTGGACGATCACTAAAGGAGCCAATATTGCGGCTCGAGAAAAGAAGATAGGCACTTTTTATATGGCCATGAGCAATTGTGATATAATTGCACTCATTGATGCAAGTGCAAACACAGAATTGTGGTATAATAGGCTGGGTCATATGAGTGAGAAGGGTATGAAGTTGCTTTGTTTAAAAGGTAAACTCTCAGGTCTCATGATGGTCGATATTGGTTATATTAGAACTGTGTTTTTGGAAAACAGAAAGGGCGAGCTTTTCTAAAGCTGGTAGGACTTTGAAGAAGTAAAAATTAGAGCCAAAGTATAGCAATCCATGGGGACCAACTCCTATAACATCCCTAGGAGCCTCTTCTTACTACATAACCTTAATTTATGACTCGACAAGAAAGATATGCGTTTATTTCCTGAAACATAAATTTGATGCTTTTGATATCTTCAAAAAATGGAAAGTTTTGATGAAGAATGAAACAAAATTTAAAGTGAAATGCTTGTGATCTGATAATAGTGGAAAAAATAAGCTCAGTGCTTCAAAGATTTGCTGCTATGAATGGGATTCGTATGGAAAGGACCATTAAAGGAATACCGCAACAGAATGATATGGCTGAATGTATAAGCGGAACTCTTAATGAACATGTTAGCTGTATAAGATTACATGTTGGAGTGTCAAAAAAGTTTTGGGTTAATACAATCACCACTGCAATGTTCTTGATAAATCAAGAATTGTCAGTTCTTTTGGATCATACCAGAAGAAGCTTAGAATGGAAAAGAGTTAAATTTATCTTTTAAAAAAGTTTTTTTCATTGCATTTCACACATTCATATTAATTCGTTTGCAAAAACCAAATTAGGTGCTAAATTTATTAAACACATGTTCACTAGATGTGGTACTAATGATTTTGGATATCGATTTTGGAAGAGAAGAATCGTAAAATAATTGCAACAATGATGTCATATTTAATGAATATGCCATGTACAAGGATAGGTTAGTGTAGCATACACTAACAATGCAAATACTCAGGTTAAAAATTCTGAGTATGTCCAACTGGATGATATCTAAAATTCTGATATTTGTAAACTCATTCAGAATGATCAAGATGAAATACAAGAGGAGCCGAGTACACTAACTTCTGCATTGAGAATGTCACCAGGTAATACATGGCCCCAATATTCACCTATATAACACTATCTTCTACTATTAGATAGTGGTGAACCAGAATATTATGATGATGCTTGCAGAGTGATCATATAGGCAAATTGAAGCTAATAATGAAAGATAAAATGGATCCCTTAATGACAAGCAATACATGAGAATTGACCGAGCTATCGGAGGCCAAAAAGATATTGTAACAAATGGGTCTACAAGATGAAGTAAGAGACTAACGGTTGCAAGTGTTATATAGCTAGATTGGTTATGAAGGGCTTTCATCATAAAGAAGACATTGATTATAATGATATTTTTCTCCAATAGTGAAACTAACTACCATCATATTACTGAGAATTTGTTATTAGAGAAAATGGATGTGAAAACAGCTTTCCTTCATGGTCATCTTGAAGAAGATATTTATATGAAATAACCTCAATGCTTTATGCCTCATAGCAATAATGAGCTTATATGCAAGTTGCAAAAGAGCTTGTATGACTTGATATAGGCCCCAAGACATTGAAATAAGAAATTTGATAGGTTATAAGATAGAATTCTTGAGATGTCACCGGACCATTGTTGTTATGTTAAGAGGTTCACAATAGTTTTATTATTATTATACTTCTTTACGTTGATAATGTGATGATAGCAGGTTTTGTGCTCAAGAGGTAAATAAGTTGAAAAGCCAGTTGTCTAGCAATTTTGCAATGAAAGATGTACAAGCTGCACACTAAATTCTTGGCATGTAGATTATCAGGGTCGGAGTGATTGGTACATTAACTCTGTCGCAAGCTGAATATGTCTTGAAAGATTATAGAAAGATTCAATATGCAAAATGCTAAGCCAATTAGCACCCATTTAACTAGTCACTTCCGGTTATCTAAATAAGAATTACCCACTACAAAGGCAAAACATACTCACATGGATAGGATACCACATACTTCAGCAGTTGGTAATCTTATATATGTTATTGTGTGTATCAGACTAGATATAGCATATGCAGTGGAAATTGTAAGCAGATATATAAGTAATCTAGGAAAGCAACATTAGGAGGCCGTCAAATGAATCCTTTGATATTTACGGGGAAATACATGTTTGAACTTGTCTTCCAAAGGAGAAAGTTTACAACTGCACGGTTATGTTGATTCTAATTTAGATGGTGATATTGATAATAGTAAGAGTACTATGGGTTATGCCTATAGAGTAGGTGGTACTACTATTAATTCGGTCTATTAATTGTAATAGATTGTTGTTCTCTTTACTATACAGCTGAGTATATGGCCATAACATAGGTTAGCAAGGAGTTGATTTGATTGCAAGGCTTCTTAATCGAATTAGGGAAGGAGCAACATATTAGTACTTTATTGTTATCCATCTCGCAAAAAATCCAACATTTCATTCGAGAACAAAACATATGAGAAAGAAGTATCAATTTATTTGCTTGTAAAAGATGAAGAACTGTTGCTTGAAAAGATCCGAGAAAAGAAAATCTAGCTAATATGTTAACCATGACAATTAAAGTTGACAAACTAAAGCTATGCATACCTTTAGTTGGCCTAGAAGGTTGAGACTTCAGGTTGTGCTACCGGAGGTTTGTTTCATCATGTTGATAAGAAGTAGGACGATTTATTAGTCTCCAAGTAGGAAACTCTTGAGTTTTGTGGAGTCGGAAAGTTCTGTACTGCAGATCCAACTTCGCAGTAAGATGACGGAGGTGGTAGGACATCGCTCCCTTGTTCGGGAGTTTGGGTGAAGCCCCCGAGAAAGTTATTTTTGGAAGGGTATTTAGATTTTATATGTTAGTAGGTTGCAGTCCAACTATATATATATATATATATATATATATATATATATATATATATATATATATATATATATATATATATATATATATATATATATATATATATATATATATATATATGGGATTACTGTAGGTGAGCCGCCAACTCAGGAAAAGTTACGTGAGCTAGCGGCAAAACTATAATGATCCAATGATTTTTCTTCAATTTTTTTTTATAATTACTATCTCTACCTCCTTAATTTCTTTCGGATTAAATTTTATAAATTTTAGAGTTCATTTACCCATTCATCAAGTGCATATAAAATATTTTATTCATTGAAAACCGTAAGTGATGGAGGATCAAATCAAAACTAAAACTCAAGAAATTGGGCATGAATGAATCCTAGGGGGTCGAGATCATAATTCAAATTTCTTTTTTAAAAAAATATTATTGGAGATAGTGAAAATGAACTGCAGCTCAGGTAACTTGCGTGAGCTATCAGCTCATTTTCATTTCTCTCTCTCTCTCTCTCTCTATATATATATATATATATATATATTCTCATCTTGCACTTGTAATCATATTCTCAAAATAGTGAAATACCCTCTAGCGGCCATTGATGTAGTCCAATTAGGGACAAACTACATAAATCTCTGTATTCGTATAATTTTTTATTCATTATTATTCTGCAATTTCTACTCGGACCTATGATATTTCTAATAAAACAAGTATCATGTCCATAGAAGTACTCATTAGTATTCATGCCAATACATTCTTCGTACTGTATATTTGTTTATACTTCTCTTTCTTTGCATAATTGGTAAAGATGGGTGTCACCATCAGCGTAATGGATGGGAAGGTCTACAAAGTGAAAATTTGGTCAAATGGTTTGTAATCCTTTCATATTTACCAATGTGCAAAGCAGATTTTATGAGAATCACGAGATACATGCTTTATCCACCTTACATAGATTACCATAATCTATTATGATAATTTAACGATCCTGTCATTACAAAAACATGACTGTGTTTTCATTTGACTCGGTTTTGTTTCATGAAAAAATTCATTTCCTTAAGTTAATAATTAACCATGGCACAGTTATAATTTTGACATGAGGGAGTGGTTAGGAGAGTACTCCCACCCTATGCTTCATTAATGCAACCCCATGCGCAACATCCCTCTCTCCATTCTCTTGCATAAGTACAGAAGACTAAGTCCCCTTCCTTCTCATTTTTGCTCATTCATCTTCTTCTTCCTCTTCAGTTCTCAGCTTTAACTCCTCAAGAGTTTTAAAGCAAATCCCCACATAGCGTCTTCAAGAACTTCTCGTTCTGATATTGCAATGTGAGGAATCACGCTGCATACATTTATGTCTTTAGCAAGGAATCACTCAACATTTATGTAATCATGTAATTATTAGCTAGGAAATTCTCCTCTTGACTCTCTCTAGCAAGAACCACCCTCAGATCTTCTTATTTACCAGAATAGTCCATTATCTATACTGAGTTCTCACTGTTAGTCAAGTAGCTTCAATAAAATGGCCCTAACTTTGTACTCATAACTCCAAATGAGACCATATTTTTTTTGTTAGAAAGATAATTGAAATCCCTAAAATTTGATATTTTACACTTTTCATAATTTCGCCTTTAACCTTACCAAAATCAAGCTTGAAGACAAAGAAACTGCATGGGATCCAGCTCTGTCGAGACTTACTCCATCCATATTGAGGTTGTTGCCTCGATAGGAGCTTGCTCCGTCGACACACTAGTGTCAGCGAGGCTATTGCTCTGCTGAGCCTATCGGTGTCGATAATGTTATCCCCACAGACAGTGTTATACCCGTCAACAATGTTTATCTCCGATGACCATCAGGGCATGGCTTATGTACAATTTTACTTAAAGCTCGACACTTTTGATCTTAATCTCCGATTGAGCTGATCTTGGCCTCATTGAAAACATAATTCAAATATATACAACATCTATTTTATGATCAGTTACTCTATCCACCCTGATTTTGGCCTTGAACTTGTAGTTATCTTGTAACGACGAGCTTCAACACCGTATAATTATACTGATTTGTTATTTTAAATTTCATTACTTGACTAATGACACTCCTGAATTCATAACTCGACTCGCACTTGATAAGAACTGTCACAATTGATTGATCTTGCTTGAAACTCGCACCACATGTTAAAATTGATACTCGATGGTCATGAGGAAATAAGTAATGAATATGTAAATGTATTAGGGAGATATAATAAAAGTTGTGCAACCTACACGACCCCGTGTTGTCATTAATTCAGCTGCAATCATGCCCATGGTGTGACCTAACGCTCCAACTATGTTGTGGCCCCATAATCTAGCTCATGCTATACCTATTTTTGGCTCATGTTATGACCTATTTTTGACCTTTGTCGTGACTATACTATTGTTCTGAGTTTACGAGATATTCCCTTAATATGGGTATTATTTAGTATTTAGTTCCAATTAAATGATAAAAACACAAAACTTCAAAGATAAACATTTTACCATACTTGAGAACTAGTATACTTGTTTTACCTGTTTATGACAGAAAATTTTCATGATTTTTTCTTTTAATCACTATTATTGTATATATACGTCTTGAATTATTTGTTAGCACGTGCTCAAATTATTCCTTACCAGGTCTGATTTTGGTTTACCTCCATACGCCAAGGTATTATAGACAACACTGCGCAGGATGAAGTCGATCCGCCGATTGAACAACATGTACTTCTTGAAACAAGCCAATATTTGTACTTCAAACGAGCTTCATCGTTTGTTATAATTACCTTTGTCTCTCAGCAGTTATACTCGGCTTTAACCTGTTATATTTTGACCAATGAGTTGCTCATTTTTGTCTAAATGGGTGATTATATCTAAAGGCCAGTCGAACTACTTACTATTGTTAATAGTCTATACTTGTATTTCCTTTCTAGCTTTGTAATTTGGATAACGTTATGAATTATTGTGGATGTTTGTGTACTTTGATTACATAGTTCCTTATTATAAAAGGTCTCGTGTATCCAGTTTTAAGGTATCTATCAGTAATGTCTTACCCACAAATGTAATATATCACTAACACTTTTAGAGTATATTTTCGAGCGCAAATAACATGTTGATCTAGGTGAAATTGTGAGGACTTACCTATTCTTCCAACATATTGTTCATCCTATAGCACAATTATTGATGAATTTGACTCGAATACTCCAATTCAAGTTATTTTAGAATTCAGATTACATCAAGAAATCCTAATTGGATTTGGACTAAAACAGCATGTCTTCTATTTGGCTTGGGTCAATAGATGATGATGCCTACTAGAGTTAGGGTTGAATGCACTATATATATATATATATATATATATATATATATATATATATATATATATATATATATATATATATATATATATATATATATATATCCCTCATATGTGAGATAAAATAGTAAAGACAATCATGTAGAGATTTTAGAGAGAAGTTTCATGTACACCCATCTAGGATTGTTCCTCTATTTTTCTCTTAAGTGTTAAGAGTGTAATTTAGTATTTTCAGTTTTGATGAGAGTTTCTCAATTTTGTACTCCTTCAAGATTTAGTGAATTTCTTAACATTAGTTAGTTTGGCTGGTGGAACCACATTATATTTGTCTTTTTCTTGTTTGCATACTTAATCTTCTCAATATATAAAGTTCTTATGATAGATCATTAATTCGGCTCCACTGCGTGTCTTCTATTCCCATACAATTAGAATCAAAGTTTTAGTTTCTTTTAGACCTCAAAATTTCAGTTTAATATTTATTTTAATGGGATTTGACGAGTTAAGATATTAGCGACCAAAATCAATTTGGAGAGATTTAAGGGTTTCATCAATTTTTTCTATCAACATTAAGGATGAAAACCATCACGACTCGGCAAGAGTTGGAAAAAACACTTTCAGAAATGAAGAAACCGATTAATTTTTATGAAGATACTTGGAAGGATTTAGATGCTCTAACCATAATTGAGATGGTCTAACCCTAATTTTGGTGAATGATAATTTGGATGAATTTTCTTTTGTGAAGATGGTTGTTTCATCATGGAAGATATTTTTTCGTTTGAAACGAAATTAGTCTCTTCATCACATTCAAGGTACACCAATTAAATATTGTCTTCACCATTATGACCAATTTAAGTTTGATGAAGAAAACTAAGTGTTTTGTTTGTTTTCTTCTTACAAGAATTTTATAGAAGTCATTATTTGTGGAGGTAGATAATCAGTTTAGATCTATAAAGATATGGAGTGTTTTCTTAATTACATTGACATCAAGATGATAGGCATGTCCCATTATGGTAAATCTATTTTATTTTTGTTTGCTAAAGACAAGGTCAATAACAAAATTTTTGGTAATAATTATATTTGTAACTACTATAAAAGAAACGGGCATATTATGCAAGATCATTTTAAGAGCAAACAAAACTCAGATGATTGAGGATCATGTATTGATTTTTCCAATATTAATTTAGGATGAGGTAAATTTCATTTTATATTTTCTGATGACTTGATCAGTGCTAAGAATAGACGGAATTTCAACTTGAATATTCGTCTCACATCAGTTCCACGAGGAAGCTGGTTTGTATGTGCACTTCAGTTCAAGGGAAATTATTTTCATGGCAATTATGTTCGATCTACATCGCATGTAAGAATCTTTAGTGTTATATAAAGAAGGTGGAGCGAACTCATAGTTCGAGTCAAAGCTAGTAGCTATTCAGTTCTAAGATAGTTTTGAGACTTAATTATATTCAAGTTGAGATAGAAATTGTTAAGTTTAACTCAATTACTCTAATTTAAGTTGTTTCAAAATTCAGATTATATCAAGAAATCATAATTGGATTTGGATTAGATGAGTCAGTCTCACTATGAATATCCCTTATAGGTGAGATAAAGTTGTAAAGCCAATCTTGTAGAGATTTTAGAGAGAAGTTTCTTGTATATCTATCTAGAGTTTGCTTCTCTATTTTTCTCGAGTGTTAAGAATGTAATTTGGAGTTTTTGGTTTTGGTGAGAGTTTCTCAATTTTGTACTCCTTAAAGATTTAGTGAATTACTCCTCCTTCGCCCATGGATGTATATAAGTTTGGCCAGTTGAACCACATTATTTTTTTGTTTTTCTTGTTTGTGTATGTAATCTTATTGATATCTCAAGTTTATGTGATTGATCGTCGATTTGGCTTCACTGTGCATCCTTTATTTCCTAACAGGTATCTCCGTGCAAATACATTTATAGCATGGTTGAAAGAGTAATAAATTTTACATAATAATTTATTTTCTTTTTTTGAGACAGCTAAGCTAACGGGGAAATGGCTGTAGAACAGATCCAATTTGTAGGCTCAAAACCACTAATGTCAATCCAAATCCAAAATAGATTCTGACTGATCCACAGGGAACCTTCTTGAGTTCTTATGAGAAAAGATAATTGCTGATAAGGCCTATGTAACACTTCTACCCTAAGCATACAGACTAATAATTCGAGGGAAATTCTCCTAGAATAATGAACTGCAGAAGAGCTTAAATCTTGGCAAAAAATGCTCTTCTTCAAGGGTCTTTAGTCTAGGAAAAATCTGGAGAAGAGATCCCTGTTGAATGAGATTAAATGCAATAAAAAAGGTAGATATTCATAAGTAGCATCAGACATGTTATGTTTAATAGCAAGCATCTCTCTAGCTCAATGTTTGCTTGACCAAGGACTGGAACCAGCTCAAAAGTTGATGTCAAGCTGATGCATTATAAAACTTGATCAAATCTTTCAATGAATTTATAGTCCTACTCAACGGTCTACTTTGACTCAGGCTTTGACAAAGATGATAATATGTTAAATGAGACATAGGATGGCTCAGGAAGGAGATGCAATAAACAGGCCAATATCAGTAAGATAATCAATTACACATGTAGCTGTACAAAATGTAGAGCACATGCTATAACATTTATAGTGTTACTATTTATCCTTTCCCTCAGTTCCCAAGTCAAAAGAAATTTGAGAAATTTTTGTAACAAGAATCATTCAATTAAATAGTTTTTACACTAGCTGCTTCACATAATTACATGAGTTAGCAAGAGAATTTTCAGTGGCAACACAGGATAAATAAATCAGCATTACCTTGCCATCAAGCCGTTCTTTTTCCTCCAAGATCTCTTTCTACAATTATATTAACAAGAAGAGTTAAAACTTGGAACATGAAAAATGATGAAGTGGCTTTCAGACAACTAAACAAATATTTAGTTGGTGAGAGGCGCGTAATTATATATGTTCATATGGCAAAGAAGGGCTTGATGGGAACCTGAATATCTTCTTGAATGTTCTGTGAAAGTGCTTGAACTCTCAGATACAAGGGATGAAGTGCAAATACAGAGAGTGAGCTGCTAATTCAAGAAGTTACAGGCATTATATACAAATGGCAGGCAATCATCTTCTTATTTGAAAGCCACTAGGGTATTTCATCATAGAATAAGAGTAAATAAATAAATTAAGCTCGACAAAAGAGAACCTACTTACCTATATGGATATGAATCCCACCACATCCCGTGAACTGAAGTATCATTGACTGGTAAAAGTTGGACAAGATGAAAACCTGACTGCACTGCCCAGTCAACCAATAACTTTAGATCGAGAAATTCTCCTACTCCAAGGTCATCATTGGACCTGACCGAAAACATTGGTATAGCAACACCAGCACCCCTCCAAGGCATTTCCTGCCGACGGGAGATACGAGAACTAAGGATCCAGTAGATATGTTGCTTGATCATTATCACACAGAATAAGTTCACTAAGCATTTAGTACTATAATAAATATATACTTCATGGGGACTGACTACCATTCATTACTTTACCCGGAAGGGACCATCTGACAGGGAAATGTAATTTGGTAGAGTAACTGATGCCAAATCAAGGACTAGCTCTCGAGTTGGACCAATTTCCATCGAAGTACCTTGCACTTTGCAATTTTTGTAATATTTATATGTGGCAATCATTAAGGATAATTGGACCATGAAGATGGAGCACAGAGAATGTAAGAAAATAACAGGAAACAAAGAAAATAAAATAATTTTTATATCTTTTCGCACAAAAAAGGATATTTTATTGGAAACTCATCTTTTCGCACGAGGCAATCAGCTTGCCAAATACTGTCTCCAGCATAACTAAGTTTTAGCCCATATTCAGCCTTCCACTGGCCTAATTGAGATGCAGTACCCATCACACCAACCTGCACAATCATTCGATTACATTATAAGGAGCTTATGAAAATAGTTAATATCAGAAAAGGGTTTTAACTATAAAATCCCCAATAGAAGATGCTAATTAGAGGTGTCAAGTACATGTTAATAGCATATATACTGAGAAATGAAGGAAAATTAAAGCAATACACTGCAAACTTACAGATGTTCCTTGTTTTATCATAGGGCAACTGATCTTGAACTGAACGACAACAAAATCTATTAACAGAAAGAAGAAAAAACTGTTAGCTAAAAAAACATAGTGAAATAGATAAATGACTTTAAAGTTTTCAAATTGTAAAAAACTTTCTTCCAAGAAAATTCTAAGAAACATACCTTGGTGGTCCATGTCCTTCTGAGAAGAAGACAATATTTCTGGTTCAAAGCTTTGACCCTCATTAAAGATGACATTTTTGAATGCACTTCTGAGGAATAAAGTTTCTGAAGCAGTCTGATTCAGATTGTACATAAACATGAAGTTCTAATTAGGAATGATCAAGAAGTTCGCCAACGATCCTATATTTAATGGACACAATAAACATGTTTAAGTTAATTGTCATGGCCACTGCCAACAATCTTTAACCTTCTAGTTGTAAGAATTGATCAATTGTCAAATTTAAACCGATGACTAGAAACTGAGACATCGACCGATTTTCTATATCTAAATGGAATTCTCCAAACTCTAATTCCATCCCTCCATACAAATTAGGTTTCCTGTTGGTGATGACTTGGTGAGAAATTAAGGTAATTCATGATAGAAGGTTTGAGAACTTATAGACTTTAAAGCAACACGGCTTCGGTTCCGATATAGACCTTTGACGCGAGAGGGCCAAAATCGAAAGGGAAATCCACTATATCAGCATAGGATGATACATCAGAAACGAGTTAATGGTTGACTAGGATTCTCTCATTACTCCCTGGCTGGTGGGAACTGTTGGACCATTGGCTTCTTAGTCGACTTGAGGCCATATGAACATGGAAGGAGATCTCGCTGCGGAAGAGGGAATTTATTGGCCCGACACCAAAAGTGCGTGTTGGGGAAGTAGGTAGTGCCTCGGTTTAGTACTGTACATTATCCTTGAATTTCTTATTTGTGATAGCTGCATAGTTGGGATTCTATTTCTACTTGGCCACAAACAAAGCAGGGTGATCTTGATAAGCTAAGCAATTTACTCTTTGTTTGTGATTCTTTAAAGTAAGGCTCTTATCCAGTATCGGTAGTGGAAGGTACACATCCAATATTTTCGGAAGAATTAGACTTGCGTAATCCTGGAAGATGACATGGACCAGAAAGCTTCAATGACATGGGTAGAAATGGAAGTAGGTACAAACAGAAGAAGGCCTAGAATAGCTAAGCCAAAGGGTGAAGTCTCCCAATGCGAATCCCTCTAGTGTGATTGATTGACAGACAGTATCATTAGTGGACTCAGACCCCCTCTTAATCAGTTGTGCAGTGGAATCGAAATGAAAACATGTCTTTGAAAGGGGGGCAACGTATGCGATCGAGTGTGTAAGCCCTATCAAAGATTCCTAGGCTATGTGGGACGGACCATCTACCATCGAATGGTGTTGGTCTATAGAACTGTGAATGGATTCGCCTCTGGCCTCTGAGCATGTAGGACTGAAACTGAGCATCTCTCTTTTCGTTTAGCTTAGGTAGCACAAAAATGCATCGGATAGCACAGCAATAGCTCAATCCTTTTCCATTAGAGTCAAAACTAGAAAACGTTTTCTTTGTCTGTACCTAGACTAGGTCTTAAATCCCCTCGTCTTTCTTTTTATAATGTCGGTTTGCTTGGCAATTCAAAACAGGATATATAGAAAGTAAAGACAGTTGTCCCATTCAGGGTAGGTTTTACATGAAAAGATACACATCATATGTTATCTCGGGTGATTTTAATTGGTGATATATTCACTAAAACTTTGTCTTGGAACAGTCATTCTAACTTAGCATCAACCTAGGCATTTGTATACGAAACTTAGAGTTGGATGCCTCTTTTATAGAATAAAAAATTATGGGAAAACCTTCCTTTCGGTCATTGGTTTTATCGATGCCCAATAGTGTTTTAAACTCTATTAAAATAATCAATATATAGGCCAACATCATTTTAAAGCCTGGCCACAACGATATGGTTTTAAACTCTATTAAAATAATCAATATATAGGCCAACATCATTTTAAAGCCTGGCCACAACGATATGGTAAAAATATATCCTTGTACTGTTTTTTGCCAATTTTCTCTGATATATCAGTTTTTGCTTGATATATCCTTTATAGATTGAGTTTTGCCAACATCACACTTCATTAACTTAATGTTTTGAGTCGGTTCTATTTTCATGTTTGCACGTTGACACTCAAGTAGGTTGCATCTCGGGGTATTTTAGAAGCTTTTAAAAATGGTTAGCCATCATAAGTCCATATGCCTAATGCATATTGCCAAGTTAAGTATAGCCTATACAATTTTACGTAGCTTTTATGGTTTATGTGTGTTGCCTTTTCACCATCTTATTTAGGCATTTAGGACATGTACTTTAACCATCCGAGATGACATCCTTATATTTTCTTAAAATGGCATCCAATGTATGATATCTGATATGGAATTTTCTCATCTGATGCGATCCCGAAATCTAATATTTAAAACTTTGGTGCCCAAGAACTGAATGTAGTTCCCATTGAAAATCTATCATCTTCCCTCCATAGACACATTTGTTTATGAAGTATTTAGAAGGATTAACCCTCCATTACACAAGCTTAAAATGCATACCAATAAGGTAGAGTTCTTATCAGACTACGCGCATTCTAGGATTTACCCTAAGCCCTTTTCTTTTCCATTGTTATTTGTATTAGCTGCAAATATTTTTGCTAGAATGCAGGCCTCAGCAGCTCAAAATGGTGTTTTGGCAAGGTTAAGTCCTTCATGGGAAGTTTGCTTAGCTTACAGTATGTAAATGATACTTTAATATTTGTACCACTGATATGACTTCAATCAAAGCTTTAAAATTGCTATTATATGGTTTCGAACTTGCTTTTGGTCTTAAAATTAATTTCAACAAGAGCCTGTTGTATCATCTTGATGAATAGGATGTGGTTCATGATCAAGTAGCACTTATACTTAATCATCAGAAAGGGCAATTTTCTCTGGTTTATTTAGGTGTACCTCTCAGACCTACTAAGCTACTATATGATAATTGACATCCTTTAATTGCTAAATTTAATAGCAAATTGGAAGGATGGAAGGGGTCTTATTTTTTTAGGGGTGGTAGATTAACTATGGTTAACTCAGTCTAGACAGCTATTCCTCTATATATCATGTCCATCTATCTCATTCATAGTTGCATAAGAAAGAAGTTAGATAAAAGTAGAAGGAATTCTTTTGGAAGGAGCTATAGATTTAAAGGTATTCTCTTATCTCGTTAAACGAGATGAAGTTTTAGACCAAAGACCGTTGGCGTATTGGAGTGTTAAATTTGAAAGACATGAATAAAGCTTTACTTGCTAAATGGTTTTAGAAATTTGTACACACTCTTGAGTTAGCTTGATGAAGATTAGTTAAATCACAATATTATCTTGATAAATCATGCAAAAGAAGTGTCTGTGGAGACTCCTTGACTTTCTTGCTTCTGGAAAGGAGTTCTAACTTCCCTAGAGTAAGTTCTAAGATTTTTTTTGGTGGTGGTTGTAGAGTCGGGTACAAATATGTCTTTCTGGCATGATTTTTGGTGTAAATACACTCCTTTTAAAGATAAGTTGATAAGTTTCCTATATATATATATATATATATATATATATATATATATATATAAGAATGGAAGGGTGTCTGATGTGGGCGTTAGGAGTTCAGTTTTTAGGAACTGGAATATTCAATTCAGGAGGAATTTGATAAGAGTTTTGGTTGCACAGTTGAAGCACTATAGAGTGCACTGTCATCTTGTGTTATTTCTCATAATCTGGCTAAAAGAGTTTGGCCCTAGAATCACATGGAAAATACACATACTAGTTATGGGAGTCCTTATCATGGCAATACAATACTTTCCTATTGTTACGTTTAGACTTTATCAGTACCTCTTATGATTAAAATTCTGGTTTGGCTGCCTAGATTACATAGACTTCACACAAAGGAGAGATTGTCCAAAAAGGGTATTACAACTCATGGTTTATTATGTACTCTTTGTTCTCAAGAGATCAGTTATTTCTTAATTGTTAGTACGTTACTTCTATTTGGTTCAGCATTAGCCATAATCTTCACATTGCATCTCTTCCTGATAATTTATTGGCTTTATTTACTAGTCGGTGGATGCTTATATTGTTAAAGAAAAGGGTTAGATTGGAGTGGGAGTTTTATGTGATAGCAGTTAATGGTCCTTATGGAATGAAAGGAGCAAAAGAATCATCAAAGAGCCAGAAATTACTTGTCTACATTAGCTCATATGTCAGCTTTTGGTTACAAAATGCTTCTAACAACAAGTTTGTTAATGGTAAGGTTCCAAGAGGTGTGGCTGGAGACATGGCTATTAAGGGAAGGGAACCTATAGCTGCTGATTCTAAGAAGGGGAGGTGTGACGGTCTGATCCAGAATAACAATGTGGTGGGGAAGAGAGAACTCTCGGTGATTTGACTGATATTTTCAGTCAGGGTAGTTAGTCGTATACATTGATGTATTTGTTTGAATCCTAAAATACTGTAGATATTGATATGGTGGTTTGTAGTTTCCTTTGGCAGCCCGCTTGCTTTAGTTATAAATGGACATGTTGTACTTTTGATTTTTCAGGCTTATACTTATTTGATGTATAGATGTTGGCCTGTGTAGGAATGAAGGTTAAACCTCATCCTATGCTTAATGGAGTTTTAGTCGGGAGATTGTTCTGAATCTCCCTTCCTTTTTCTAAAAAAAGATAGAAACGAACACATGCCAAAGCATTAAAAGATTTAGATAATAAGAGGAGAATTTATAGCTAAGCAAAATTTAAATAATAATATTAAAAGCAATGATGCAAAATGTTAAAAACTAAAAAAGCGGTAATATCTGAGTAACATGTAAGTAATAGTTCTCTATCAGATATTTATATTGAAGATAGATGGTTATATATTTAAACCAAGGTTTGAATCTAAGTAACGGCTGTGATTTCAGTTCGTCTCGATATCGGAAGCTTCAAAATGTTTAAAATTATGATAGCGGTAACATAATGTTTTGCCTCTGCTATGTAACTTGCATATGGTATAATGCACAACATAGATTACTTAATTTCCTTTTTTTTTAACTAAATAAAATATAAAACTATATATTAATAATCTATAACTTGGAAAATAAATTTAAAAATTCTAAAAAAAAGAATATGAAACATTCTATAACAATAGAAGTACTCTAAGTTTTCAACAAACACAATAATTTTATATTTATCTTCATAAATTATATTAATTTCGTAACCATAAGTTCAGTTATCACCAATAAGTAAAGAAGATTTTAAATTTATTTATTTCAGTTTCTTTCATCACTAACGTTGTAATTTTTAGTTTGTATTTGCTCAGTCATCTTATTTATAATTGTTCATTTCAGTTCAAAATTCAATGGAATAAAAAATAAGTAAGAAGTTCCAGCAATCGAGAGTAATTATAGCCAGCAAACAAGCAAACAATCATAAATTAATAAACTACCAATTCCACGGGCAACCAAATAAGCAAGAAACAAACAATAGAGTAAAGAAACTGCAGCAATCAACTGAAAATCAAGGCAAATAATCAACAGCAACATCGAAACTACTAAAAATATAATAGCAAATAATAACACATAATATAATATAACGTAACAATAACGTAAAATAATGTAAAAAATACACCGTTGTAGTGCATTGGGTTATTTTCACTTGTTAGATGGCATCGATTGGTGTCATAATACAATATAACAGATTCCATAACGTATTATTTTCAACATCGGTTTCAATTATCGACTGTTGATAATTTCTTGTGGAATGATCATGCTTAAAAATCTGATACTATATAGTGTAAACCTTGACTTAGACATGAAGTCCTTATGTATGAAGTTGAAAAGAATTTAGGAAACCAGATATTGTAGCCGAAGTAAAAGCAATCCTTCCGAAATCAACAACCACGAAGATGATTTAGCATTAGAATTGGAAATAGAAATTCTGCTATCACACCTCATTCCCCATTCACGAAGTTGTAACATTTGACCACACAGCTGTCAACAGTATCCACTTTGAAATACTAGACGTTTCTAGGTACAGTCAATGCCCCTAGATTTGATTAATTAATTCCTCTAAATGTGAACAATAACCACTTTCAAAAACTATTAGTTTCCAGGCTTGCCACTTAGCAATCATAATCAAATAACTTCTAGTTATTGCAGCTTTAGGGGCAGTCCTTAATAACGCTGAGCATCTGCTACTCATTATAATGATTAGTCACAAAAACTGCACCAGTATTGCATTTAAAGTTTTCATCTTTTCACTGTCCACCACAAGTCAGAATAAACAAGGAGCATTGCAATAGAACTTTACAACCAACACAAAACATCGTTACATATTATGACAGGAGCCAAAAAAGTTACAAAAGCTTTGCATATCAATCTTTTGTGGCTTTTGTCAACACAATTCTATGTAATTAAAAATTAGGATCCTTCAACTGATAAGACTGTTAAATTTGAAAACTTTAAATTTCAAGTCGCAAACGGGCAGTAACATAAGAGAAAGGCATCAGGCCAAGAATCTTCCTTGAAGCAATCAAAAACGTACATAAAGATAATTTTATCTCGGAAACTAATTAAGGGCATAAACAATTCCATGCAAAAGAAACTGAGGAAATTGTAAGAAATAGATACCTGCCAGGGGTCACGAATTTCCATAACCTCCCCTTCCTTGATCCCTGCAGGGAGGATCAACTTCCGCTTCTTTCCAGCTTCCCATCTCAAAATATTGCTATTGTCATCTACCAAATAATAACAGTATTCACATTCGAACCCAATCGCGACTGTGATCTTCCCGCACCAAATCAGTTCATCTCCTTGGTGAAATGGGCTCAAAGCCAGAGCCTGCTTCACATTCCCTGATCCGAGAACCAAGTTGGAGCCCGAGATAACGAGGCTCTGCCCCCACTGAGTATAGTAGGGTAATTTGAAGGTCACAGTCACAGTCGACGTCTTCTTCCCCGAATTCACCATTTCGTCTCCAAATGAACTAAAACCCTAATGAAACCTGTCCCAGCAAAATACGGGGGAAAAACATAAAGAAGAGAAATTAGTGTTTCTATAATCAATCTAAATTCCCTAATGCCAACTAATCTATAAAAAGTTCAAAAATCAATCAAAATTGAGGGGAACGCTACAAAAAGCAGCACCTAATTGAAATTCAACCAAAAGTCACTGAATTAGAGCAAATATTTTCCAAAACTGCAAACTTAATATTGAAAGATGGTATTGTTCTTATTAGCATCGTATCAAACTGTCAAGGATCAAGCAACAAGAAAAAAATAAAAAAAAGAAGGCAAAATCCAGCGGCATTGGATTGTAATATAACTGTAGTCACCCAATCTGTCAAGCAAATTCCAATTCAAGTGAAAGAATAAAAAATAAAAAAAAAACAAATTGAAATCGGTAGAAAATAAGGTATACAGTAAGTAGTACCTTGAGACTGAGTGCTGAAGTTGTAACGAAAGCCAAAACTGCGAGAGAGAGAGATTAGAAACAGGCCCTCGCCATCTTTAATTTGTGGACACAAATCGGATGCGAGTGTTATGATGAGAAGTGCGGAAATTCTGGGCGGTTGAGATTTTTTCTTTTTCTTTTTCTTTTTCTTTTTTTTTAAATTCAGCTCTTTGCTATTAATATCTCGGATAGTGGGATTTTAATCAAACCCAACCCAATAAAGTGTGCATCTCAGTGAATAGTTCGGTAATTTCGTTGATGAATCTGGGCCACTTGGGTTCACCATACTTGATTTAGTGAGCACCATTTTCCCATGTGGTGCGCATCAGTTTACTATAGGATGTGGTGCTCACTGAGTCAGGTGTGGTGCGCTTTAGTATTTCCCGTGGGTTCGGGGAAATACTATTCGCTCACACCATTTTTGTAGAGGCGTCTGCATTTGAAACTTCTAAAAAATTATAAATTTGTTACCATATTTTGAACTAAATTCTTCTTTTACAATTCATTGACGCATATTAATATCCAAACTAATTGGACTTAATAGAAAGAGAGAGAGTTAGAATTGAGAAAAAAAAAAAAAAAAAAGCTTTAAATAAATATGATAAATAAATATGAGATCATTCAAAATTAAAAATGGTTGCATTGAGAAAGGCATGCGTCTTGAACAAAGTAGTGTGCGTGAATAGAATTTCCCATGAGTTTTCACAGAAAATTTATCTAAGCACACATCTTTGCTCACTATGTCCAACTTCTTAAAGTTGTAAAAATTTATGTATTAGCCATTACTTTTTGTGACTTTGTTTTGTATTCTGAATGGTGTAAAACTTGACTGATGTTAAATCCGTTTGGAGAATAATTTCCAAATGGTGTGAAAAACGCTAAGAACTAGACTGATGTTATATTCCTGACTGAGAAATGTGAAATGTGAGCACCTTAAGCAAAGTGGTGTGCGTGAATAGTCCGGCGGTTCATACGTGAAGAACTAGATTGGGTGGTTATATTATAATAGTAAGATGTCGTGTGGTCTGTGTGTAAAAGCTTTTAGGAGACACGCGAGATACTATCGCACTCAACTTTCACGTGCTTTTGCCCCCACTGAATTCACGAGAGGTTCACGGGGGAGAACTCATGGTCCTTGCCATCTTCTTAATGGCAAAGTAATAATAATAATAATAATAATAATAATAATAATAATTGGGCTAAAGTTAACTTCTTCTTCTTCTTCTTTTTCACTTTTCTCTTGTCAAATGAAGGTGATAGCCACATTTGTAGTTTAGATTCAGATTAACCAATTTCACTACTTAATGTAGGGGTCCATCCTAAATGGTAGCTGAGTTTGTAGTAACATCTTTAGCAATCATCCAATTCTTTTTTTAATGGTGATACAGCTAAAACTAATCTTTTAAAATATCTAGAAGCACAATAGTTTGTTATTATTATTTGTTGATGTCAATTTTGATAAGTCAAGATCACCGAGTCAAATTTGGACATTAAATAGGGACGGGGCTCATAATCGGGTTTTCAGGTAGATTAGATTCGTAGGGTAATTTTTAACCTCATCAAATAACCTACAGCTAGTTGTTTATAATAAGATTCAGTTTGGTTTGAGGGAAAATGAAGGAAAAAAAAAAAAAAAATTCTACTGTTTGGTTTGAGAGAAAATTTAAAAGAGAAAAAAATATTTTTTTACTAACTAAATATGGAAGAAGAACCAATTTCAATCTTATTTTCTTTTCTTTCCTCTTTTGCTTTCTCTTTCTTTTTCTTTCTTCCATTCTCTTTCAAACCAAACGCAGCCTAAAAGAAAATAACACAAATAAGGTATGTACACAAAGATGTAACGAGGTTCGGTTAAGAAGATTCTTAAACTTGTGTCCTCGAAGGAAGATAAATATTCTGGTGTATATTTTATAGTGAAATTAAGATTATAGTATCTTAATTTCTCTTTTTTTTTTTTATTACAAGGAATATGCAGAAGATAATAATCATGATGCCCCTTTTCCTGATGGAGGAGTGTATTTGTAATTATTGGTTGTCATAGTAGTAGTTAAAATCCAATACCTCCTTCGAATACTAGATAGATTATGTATCCTTATAGAGAAAGGTTATCTTATTATAACTAAACAAATTTTTCTTTCCACAAGATCCTGGTTAAGGATTCTCAAGTTACTCGGGTCATGCAAGTTTTGTGGATCCTTGCTTAATAGTTCTTTCCTTATATGAGCCTACACTGCTTAGTTTATGAACCAATAATAGCCCCCCAATCCTAAGTTTATTTAATGAGCTCTTCGAGTATTTTTTTAAATTACGATTCAGGATGAGTTGAGAGTTTAGTTTGCCGTTCTGAGTTAATAAACGACCTCATTAATTATCACCTCAGTAAGTGCGAGCACATTGTGGCAATGGCTATAGAAGATTTGGTGCCTAATGCATAAAGAATGCCTTAAGTTTCACCTTGGAATCCACATGCCTCATATGGATGGTCAAGAACTTCTATCATCCAATTTTGATTTTGATGGATCTGATTAGAGGAGATGAACTATCATATCTATTTTGCCACTCCGTAAGGTTCAACCTCCTGTTAGAGCTTTATAAGCTAATGGGAGAAAGCTCTGCATCTTTATCCATAAAGAGGAACTCTGATTTTGAGTTAGGTAGCAGTGAGAGTCATTGTCATCTACCACCGAGCATGAGCATGATATTCATGAATGGATATTAACTCTCATTTTGGAACAGGTTGCCCACAAAATGCTTTGTTGATTTCTCCGAAGATTTACTATAAGATTTTTGATTCTCAATTATTTTCTATTTCTTCAAAGAGGACAGGGAACTTAATGGAATGATGATACTGGAGACGAGCTACCTCTGGTCACTAGCCATGTGGTTCCTTATCTTCCGAACAATATTCCTTTGAAATCATCAACCCTTGCTGCAAAGGCTTTCAGGATTTGGAAGCCTCTCTAGCACCTTGCTAGAGCATTAACGATGGAAGTTTGAGTGCTCTTTGAGGCTTCAAATATTGTACATGAGTGTTGATGATATTAAGTGGAGGGACTCCTGCTCTCAGCTTCCATGTATGGACAGTCTACTTTTAAGTGAGCACTATACCAGAAACAAGTCTTCATTTTATTAGAAGAGCCTTATTAGAGTGATTGTGTTCGTTTTTGAGTTGTAAAGCACAATTGCTTTCTACTTGTTAAATAAATGAAAAGTTGGTGTTTGCTTGACTATTGTTTTCTTTTATTTGAATCTGTTTTTTGCTTTTGTTGAGCTGTTAAATGGCACGATAGTAACTCATATCTGGAACTATCGAGTACTTTTATGGGCATGAAACTGGATACTGCTCGGATTTTGTCCTTTTAACTTGTATAAATCTTGTTAGTTTTTATGTTTAGAATTGAACCTAAGATTGTTAAGTATAGAAAAAAAAATAAAAACTTCTTAGTGGAAATACGAATTTCACTAAATCAAAGCATTTATCTGACTTGGTTAGGTAGTGTTGATTATTTGGGAGACTTTTCTGGACCTATTCAGTTGTCTATGCAGCTAGTCGCCTTTGTACTGGGTAATTGCTCATTTAAAGCTTGATGAGTTCAGAGTGGTATCTTGGTGCCTGCAATGCATCATGGGGATGGCTTCTTTTATTCTTTGACTATTAAGGCTTGTATCAGCTAGCTAGAACTGATGGAGATCGTTGTGATTGTGCCGTAATGCCAGGTTCAAGTCCATTGGTAAGCGAATTGATTTGCTATAGTATAACCATTGTAACATTCTACAGTGGAGGCCGAAGATGGCCGAGTCTCCACAACACTTCCTCTATTGTCAGGCTAACTACTATTAGGGCAACAATTGCCTAGTATTATCATGTGGGCAGAAAAATTTATATCATCGGACAAGTCTCATTGGGGTGAAAAGTTGTCGAACACTGTCTAAGTGGGCAAAATTTAGTCTAGGCAGATACATTTTGGGCAGAACTATCGAATAATGTCAATAGCGGCATGAGATTTTCTGGACGAGTACTTTTAGGACAAAACTACTGAATACTACCAGTTAGCACATGAGATTGTCTAGGTGACTACCATGAGAAAAATTTGTTGAATACTGCCAAAGAGGGCATGCGATTGCTTGGATGAGTACCACTAGGCAAAACTGACATGTATTGCTAGTGAAGGCATGAGATTGCCCGAGCGAATACCATTGAAACAAAACTACCAAGCACTACCAGTGAGGATATGAGATTGTCTAGTCGAGTACCATTGGAGCGAAACTGTTGAGTACTGACAACAAGAGCAAGAGATGTAACTTAGAGTCTGAAGAATTTAAGTTATAGTATCAAAATATTGGAAAATTTGTACACTATAAGAGTTGTATTGCCGAGTGTGTAATATAACTTATTGCTAAAGCTAATATTCGGCCAATGAACTTGTCACATAATGTTGTTGAAGCTTGACTTCGCGCTTGAATATGAGTGAAAAGTATATGTTTTTTGGCTATATATGCACTCCTAATGTATTTTTGTGATATATATTAATATGCATTAATTCTATGGATTTTATGATATATTATATTAATATTTCAAATTCTATTCTTGTGCTAAAATTTATGCTCATTGAGTTTATATGTTTATGTAGGGTCTCGAGTCAAGACAAGGTGAAATGGGGCTTGAAAATCCCATACATGTGCACAAATTAGTTCACAATTGCTGGCTTGCTAGAACACCATCGACGGCAAATTCTTGTGATCAATGTCTTAGCGCACCCACTTGCATATCGCAGTCTTGTAGCTGTCGTTGTTGCCATCTATGGCACAGTGAACCTGGGTGATGGATATGACTGACATGAAAGGTTTTCAAGGGTTTAATTCAATCCTAATATGGGTGTTATTGTAATTAACACTTCCAAATTAATTTCCATCCTAGGGATTATAAATACCTCGTACATATTATTTAGGGATAATTATCTCTTTCATGAAACTTTTGCAAAGAAACTTTAGTTTTTCTATTTTTGGGATATTAAGAGATTTATTTTGTAAAACTTCTTTAGAGGTAATTTGCCAATATAATTGATGTTGATTCTCTTTAAGATAATGTGCAACTAATCTCTTTTTGGAGAAGGGTAATGAGACAAACTCTAAGTTTTCGAATTGGTTTGGTTTAAGTTTCTTTCTATACTTTAATTTCTATATGATCTTTCACATCTCATGTGATAAAATTATGATCTTCGACTCTTTGATAGTTTATATTTTGGGAGTATAATTGTTACTTAATTTTTAATATGCAATTGACAATTGAGGCATAGTGCATGTTTAAGTTTTGAAAGATTAGCTATTCTCATTAATGGGTTATTTTTAGATTCATGTTCAAGGATCTATAAAAGTATCAATTTTGGAATTCAATATAAAAGATTAACCATTTTAATCGTGAGCTTAAAAGTATCATCTTTTGGCTAGATTAGACATTGTGATCAATCTAGTTGTGATAAAATTAGAGTTTAACCAACCAAGGAAAATACTTAGGAAAAGTTCTCTATCCACACTTATTTTATCTCTATAGATTGCTTTACTTAATTCTTTTTTCTTAAATAATTGTTTTCAACCAAATTCCTAATTTTCAGCCATAACTATGCTTCAAGTGTTTACAGATTTAGCACATCCTTCCTCTGAATTGATTCCTCAGTAGTATTTGACGATATCCTGCACTTAGAAATGCATGTAGGAAAATCTCAATAAGTTTTTAGCATCATTATCTGGGACAGTGTTGTCATGTTTTGATACTTTCATGTTGTAACTAATTCAAGCCAAACGGTCAAAGAATTACAGTCCCTTGCAAAAGTAGTTGACAAATGGATTCAAGTGGAAGACTATGTCGCACACATTCAGATCCAATTCCTTCTTCAAATCTAACCCCAAATCTAACCCCAGGATGTACCATGACTATTAATAATGGTCACGGAGAACCTAATGGTAACAATGGCATTGGAGGGGCATTGACAAGAGTAATGATACAAACAAAATGAATATTCAAGACAGTAATGAAAGAACCTTATGCAACTAATTGCAACCAGATATGACAGCTAGCTATTGTGCATTATTTTTCCATCAAATATTAGGCACTTCGAGATAAAATCTGGAGTAGTGCAGCATTTGTGCAAATTTCATGGCGTGGACAGTGAAAGCTCCTATCTACATCTTCGAGAGTTTGAAGAAAACTGTGCAACTATCAACAATCAGGATATTTTCATAAAACAACTCTGGTTCAAACTTTTTCAAATCTCACTCAAGGACAAGCCAAAATATGGCTTCACTCTTTGCATTGCAACTCCTTTACTCACCGGAGTGACATACAAAAGGAAATTCTGAACAAATTCTTCCCTACAAAATGACTAATTATGTAAGAGAGCATGTTGTTGTAGGCAAAATTTTTGGGAAATGCATTTATAAAATCAAAACAAAGACCTTTAAGGGTCGTGTTAAGACTTTATGATGTCAAGAGATAAAATCTCTCAAAATACAAGAAAACGCAGACTTATGAAGGTCGCATGTTGGTCTTATGATGTCAAGAAATATGAGATCTCTCCAAATATAGGAAAATGTGACCCTTAAAAGTGTTAGAAATAGCACTGAGGCTAAAAATGCGGATCATCATTAAGAGAGACCCGCATTTTGCCAAAAGCTGAGGTTGAACCGCACATGGCCACGTATTAATGTCAAAAACTTTAGAAAATTAAGGGTATTCCTATTTGACTTTAAAACATGAAGTTGGACCTGCATTTCAAATGCAGGACCGCATTTTGATCACATAGCCTTTTAAGGTTAAAACTAACCCCGTTTCAATACAAACGTGGATCCAATTGAGAAGCTAACACGTGGATTATCAATTAGAGAGAAATCTGCATTCTGAACTATCTTTTGAGCTCATGATTAAAACTAAATATAATGAAAATAAGCGACCCAGAGAATTGTGTTTTCACTTTAAAATCTCAAAGGATAAAAACTATCCTCATTTGTACTCAAACACGGATCATCCGCTAAAAAGAGATCCGCATTCTAAGTCCATAATTGAAGCTAATTATAGCTAATGTGAACTCCAGAGGATTGCATTTTCATTCCAAAACTTCAAGAGGTGAAAATTATCTTCATTGACACTCAAACGCGGGTCTGAACATGCCACGCAAGCTGTAATGAGCTAAAACATAGATTTAAAAGCTGAAATCTGCATTTTAGTTACAAATCTAGAGGATTTAAAATGTCAGTTACAAATTCTAGAGATTTAATAAAAATATAGTGGATTAAAGACAGAAAATGAATTCTCAAATCAATGATACTATTAATTGGATAGTTACACCAATTCAAACGTCTCCCAGACCTCTATAAAAAGCCAAAAACTGGGCTGGAAAAGGGGTTGGATTATCTCCATATGAGAACTTGTACTATGAATCTAAATTTCTTCTCCAAGAGCTTTTCAACAATTGCCAACTGCAGAATTTGTGGACGGATCGTCAACGGAAAGCAGGATCGTCCTCCATGGCTACAACAGAACCCAGCCTTAAATAAAGAGGAAAGTATATTTCATATTGTAAATGGACAACCGTTCCTATTGTAATTTTTTATTGAGAATTTCGATAAGATTAATTTCATGGCAAACAGAAGATTAGCAACTCTACTGGGGAGCCCTATCATCTCCGATAATACGGCCATAATCCAATCCAACAAAGTCTTACTTGGCACTGTGGTCGAGTCACTCGTCATCAAGTTTGACCAAGAGATGTACAAGGAATTCCTCTTCTCTGGCTCCACGAGCCCAAGATCCTTGTGGAAATGCCACAAGGTCTCAACCAACTTTGCTTTTAATAAGGCTCTAAAGATTACAGTCCTACCTAAGTTCACTCTAGACCAGTATAGTTTTAATGGAGAAATTTATTTTTCTTCAGCACAGGCTCTAGGTCTGCCTTACTTAAGACCCATATTGATCCTAAGGGGATGGATCAGGATCTGACAATCACAACAGGAAATGACCATTCTCCAATTTTAAAGAAATAATTCTGAAGAGAAGGTTCCTCTCACTCACACTATGAGAAAGAATCTGAGAAGAAGTAAGGCTCATGCTTTTTGCAGAGCCATAAAAGAAAGAACTACTGTTGAACCAAAACCACGCGAAACTCCAATTTGCATGTGGTGACCAAAGAGTGAAGTGGTGATTCCTAATAAGAAGCTGGACCAAGATGAAAATGGGTTCATTCATGTTTCTTACAAAAAATATCGCTCGCCTACCAAGTACATCTTCAACTACAAATGCGGAGTTTACATCTGCGTTTCACAGAGTAAACGTGGGTCTCAAACTCGCATTTTGAAGCAAAATACAGGCTCAGGGTCGCATTTTTGAAGCCAAATGAGGGTCTCACACCCGCATTTCAGAACTTAGATGCGGACCTCAAATCCGTGTCTCAACAGAAAAATGCGGCTTTCAGACCTGTGTTTCTGAAGAAAACTTAGCTTTCGAGGCTCATGGACTTTTAGTCCCAGTCATACGAGCTTTATCAAAAGCTCAATCTCTAGTCGCAATGGCTAAAATTAAATTTGCTCCCGAAATTTTTAAGGGGGTAGAAACTCCTATCCTAAAAATACTATTTGGAGGGGATTTTGTCTCTGTCAACAGTTCCACGAGTTCCAATATAGGAAAACTTAGGGAATTCTTGATAAGAAAAGAGAAAAATTCCAAGTGTTACACTATATTGTGAATAGTTGATTAATGCAGTGTTGTCTCATTGCCGCTACGTTGCGACTCCCGCAAATCTATCTATATTTAATAGACTTACGTCGTCTCCAACCCAACCTTCAAAAAGAAGATAATGCAACATCAAATAAGAAATCTCTAAACTGGAGTACCCTAAAATATCATCCAATATGATAATCTTGGGGAAGAAGAAGACGAGGAGGATTCCTCGAACAGACTCATCAGACTATGAACACTCTTCTGGTATGAAGAGTGTGTTCAGTGATATTCGTAGCGTCTTTCAAATCACCGACTTTAGAAGGGGTGACAATATCCTTGGATTACCGGAAGATGGTCAGAATCTCTTTCGATGAAGAAGAAGTAATAAACTCTACTATCGCAGAATCTCAAACTTCTGATTTGTTTCTTGAAGATTCTGCCTCTGCGCATGTGCCACAAGAAAATCCTGAAAAGTTTATGAAGAGAATGGATGAGCAAGAGAAGATCATCTAGAAACAACAGGAGTTCATAAGCGAGATCAGGGGAATGCCCCAATTCCTGATCAAAGAGCAAACAAAAAACAAGGGAGAATTTTCTTCTAAAAGTTCCCTCATCCTGAGGAAAGATGAAGGAAAGAGAAACAAGAATAAATCTCGTACTTCTCCTGAAAGTACTAGTGGCAAGGAACATGAAGAAGAAGATAATCGTTTTGAATACTCGTGCCATCAATCTGAGAATTTAAAACAAGAAGGGAATTGATTAATATCATATTTTCTATTTTTCTCCCATATTTTATCTTGTATATAAATAATTACTACTCGAGTATATTTTGTGCATTTTTATAGGTAACAAAGGATTCTCATGGAAGAGAAGAAGAAGATGCAAATTTGGCAAGAATCTTTGTGAAGACAGAAACTCAAGTGCAGCAGTATAAACTTCAAGAGAATTTTTGGCCAAGATAAGCCTTAAATTAGAAAATTTTGTGTAGGAGAAAAGTGTAGATCTCAGAATTATTTTTGAAATGGGTCAAACGAACAGTGCAATATGAGTTCATATGCAAAAATTATGGCTATTTTACTGAAGCACTGCAGAATAAAAAATTCGATCCAGCAGGTCACGGGTGTGCTAAACTTAATTTTGGATTTTGGATCCGAAAATTAGTATTTTATGCCATCTAATCTCAACCATTGGTTTCTAATACCTATGGATTGAATTAGAATTATATATCTTGAGATTAGTTTGTGTTGGATTAGAATTATATCTTTTATATTGAGTTTGAGTAGGAGCAAGATTATGTTTGGGTTATAAATACACCATGAGTTCTTGTAAATTAGGAAGAGCTTTTTATATGTTATTTTGTACTCTTAATTAATTAATAAAATTTTGGTTTTGCCGAAGGGGTGACGGCCACTATACCGTACTCCAGAGGTTTTTCATTGTTCAGAAGTGTGTTCAAGTAAGTATAAATATTTTAATTATTTTTTAGATAGATTTAATTGTTTTCTGGTATAGATTTATTTACTTTGTAGTATAGATTTTCTTGCTTTCTAGAAAAATAGAAATTTTTTACGGCTTTCATAAATAAAAATAGGATCTTGTTAATTAGGAGTATGAGTAACTAATTAGCTTAGTCTTAGAATGTAGATAAAAGTAGAGATCAACCTTATATTATTCTATTTGTGTTTTTTCTAGAATAAAATTAAAAAGATATGATTTTTCTATGAAACAAAAAAATACAAGAACTCGTAGATTAAAACTTTAATAGGTTATGCTTAATTTAAGTATTTTGATAGTCTATTCTTAGTTAGGGTGTGGAATTGTTGATTTTTATCTTTTTTATATAATTATCTAATGATTTAGTTTGTTTTTATGCAAAGTAGTATTTTTGATGAGTTATACTTCACACCACTTGATAGCTCATATTTAGAACACTTTAATTAAAAGATTAAAAATAAAAGATCAGTTTTTATAATAGGAAGAAGATAATAGAAGTAATACTTGATTGTGAACTAGTGGATTCTATATCTTAGACTAATTAGAATAACTTGAATTTAACTTAGAATCTTTTGTTAGTCCGTTAAAACAATAGGATTAGTAAGAACCCAAACACCTTAGATCTTTGTGGGAACGACCTGTAAAGCGCTACAACCAATACTGTACGCTTGCAGTAAATTATCACATCAAGTTTTTGGAGCTGTTGCCGGGGATCGACGGTGTTTTTTAGTTTTTTCTAACGTTTTATGGGTTAACAGTGTATGTTGACTGTGCAGAGATCTGAAACTACAAATACAGGAAGCTAAAAGAAACTAGAACAATATCTTTTAATCATTGAAAAAACAGGGAGTCAAATTCCCTCATTTTGACGCTAAATAGAGGCAATTACCGCTATTTAGCGGCGAAAGTTTCAAAAATCTGCCCTTTTTTTTGTCTTATTTTGTGCTTTTTGTCTTTGGTATTAAAAAAATTAAAAAAAAAAAAATTTCTTAACTTTTTCTTTTTCTTTTCCATCTCTTTCCCTCTCCACTTTCTCAAAAAAAAAAATAATTAAAAAAATATGTTTCAAAATCAAACTGTTTGTCATCAATGTCGTGGTCCATATCATAATTATCATTAGTATCCATAGATAGAAATTTCACTAGAACTAGATTATGATCAAATCCACACCATATTTCATGAACCTACGAGCACTTTCTATATACAAAATTACAATTGTGAATGTATGAATCATTCTAATTTTACATACAATCAAGAGCCGTATTAAGAGTGTATTCCATCTGATCCTTTCTTTATAAACTATTCATCTTCATGTTCTATATTCAATCATGAATAAGATATTCAATTAAATATGTTAGATGAGAAATTAAAAAGATTAGAAGCGGGGTATGCATGTTATGAGAATCTACCTATAACCACTTTATATCTATTATCAAATATATACACTGATCCATCATATCCACCTCCAAATTTCACTTATGAAGTCGAGATGAAATTATTCAAAGATAACAAGGAAGTTTATAATCATGAGACTGAGGAGCGAGCACTCGTACAATAGAGGAAGGTATAGAAGTTTTGCTAAAATTATTCTCTCAAACTACATCTTATATGAAAGATTTTCTCAAAATGATTTCTCATACTAAACTTTTTAAAAATCAACCATTTAATTGTTTGAACATATCTAATTCTAACAAGCAACCATTTCAATCGACTTTTGAAGTTGATATGATTCAAAATGAGTTAAATAATTTTGTGCATGATAAGTCTATATTTCAACACTGTGATCAACCTACTTTAGACCATTATGGAAATAATTATGAGAGAAATAGTGATAAAGAGAAATTTTTGCTTAGTGATTTGCCTCATGATAAGCTGGCTAGTGATATATTATCATTTGATTCTTTTGATGAAAATTGTGAAGAAATTTGTCAAGATGAGTTTTTATTCATTCATAATGACTTGACTAATGATAAGTCCACTAGTATGACATTTGCTTTTGAAAATTTTAATGACAGGATTGAAGTAAATTTGCATGATGAGCCCAGAACACTAAAAGAATGGAAGGAACTTCAAAAAAAAGAGCTCGTGATACCTAATGATTTGAAAGAGCCATCCAAAATCGAATTCATAATTCCACAAAATCAAGGTGAGTATGTTATTTCACATGTTGATAAAGGTATGATTTCTAACTTTATAATTTTACCATTGAATAAAAGAAAGAAGGGCAGGAAAAAATTGAGAAAAACCAAAAACAGGATGGAGAGATTAAATGCAAAACTGACAAAAAGGCTAAATTCATCAATATCAAAATATAAAAGGACAGACTATGAGTGTGGAAAGCGATTAAGAGCTCATAACCGGTCTGAATTTTATAGTAAATGTATAATATTTATATAATAGTTTTCTTATTTATTTTACCACCCTTGGTTTGTGTATAAGGGCAAACACGAGTTTAGGGATGGGGGAGTGTTAGGAGATTTTTATGTTTTTCTAGAATTTTTAGTTCTTTCTAGGATAATTTTTTGTGGGTTCTTTAATTTACACTTTGGGTACTTTTTTTAGGGCAACTAAAAAAAATCCGAAAAAAAAGAAAGTAAAAAAATTGAAAAAAAATCTAAACAAGGTTAAAAAATCTGAAAAAAGAAAAAAAATTCAAAAATATTTTCTTCAATAAATCAACCTAATTACGAATAAAAGAATAAATTTAGATTTGAAATTTTATAGAAAGTAGGATTTTCAATCAAGATAAAGCTTAAACTGAAAACTTTTGTGTAGGAGAAAATTGTAGATCACGAAATTATCTTTGAACAGCATAATCTGAGTTCGTATGCAAAAATTATGACTATTTTTAAAGCACTGCAGAATAAAAATCTGATCCAGCCGACTACGGGTGTGCTGAACTTAATTTCGTATTTTGGACCCAAAAATTAGTATTTTATGCCATCTAATCTCAACCATTGGTTTCTAATACTTATGGATTGGATTAAGATTATATATCTTGAGATTTTGTATTAGATTAGGATTATATATTTTGTATTGAGTTTGAGTAGGAGTAGGATTGTGTTTGGTTATAAATACTCCATGAATCCTTGTAATTAGGAAGAGCTTAGATGTAATTTTAGATGTATTTTTAATTAATAAATATGAGAGTTTTGCCGAAGGGGTGACGACCGCCATACTGAGCTCCAGAGATAATACCATTACTCCTCATTACTTTTTAGATATATTTAATTATTTTCTAGTGTAGATTTTTAATTGCTTTCCAGTTTAGATTAATTTTACTTTTTAGATTAGATTTTCTTACTTTCATGAATAAAAATAGGACTTGTTAATTAGAAGCATGAGTAGTTAAATTAATTTAGTTCTAGGATGTAGATGAAACTAGGAATCAACCATACATTCTAAAATAAAATAATAAAAACACGATTTTTCCATGAAAAGATTAAAATACAACAATTCGTAGATTAATTCTTTGATATGTTATACTTATGTTAAATTTTTTGATAACCTATACTTAGTTAGGATTTGAAATTGTTGATTTTCATCTTTTTCATAGAATTATCTAATGATTTAGTTTGTTTTTATGCAAAATAGTTGTTGAATTATACTTGCACATCACTTGATAGCTCATACTTAGAATACTTTAATTAAAAGATTAAAACTAAAAAAATCAGTTTTTATGATAGGAAGAAGATAATAGAAGTAATTCTTGGTTGTAAACTGTGGATTCTATATGCTAGACTAATTAGAATAACTTGAATTCAACTTAGAATCTTTTATTAGTCCGTGAGAACAATAGGATTAGTAAGAACGCAAAACACCTTAAATTCTTGTGGGAACGACCTATAAAGTGCTACAATCGATAATACTTGCAGTAAATTATCACATCGAATTTTTGGCGTCGTTGCCGGGGATCGACAGTATTTTCTAGGTTTTTCTAATGTTTTACGAGTTAACAGTGTATGTTGAGTGTGTATAGATCTGAAACTGCAAATACAGAAAGCTAAAAGGAATTAGAATAATATCTTTTAATCACTAAAAAAAAAATAGGGAGTTAGATTCCCTCATTTTCTCGCTAAACAGCGGCAATTACCGCTATTTAGCGACAAAAGTTTAAAAAATCTGCCCCTTTTTTGGTCTTGTTTTGTGTTTTTGATCTCTGGTATTAAAAAATTAAAAAAAAATTCTTGACTTTTTCTTTTCTTTTCCATCTCTTTGCCTCTCCACTTTCTCAAATAAAAATAACATATTTCAAAATCAAACTAGTTGGTATCATTGTCATGATCCATACCATAATTATCATCAGTGTCTATGGATATAAAGTTCACTAGGACTAGGTCATGATCAAATCCACACTATATTTCATGAACATACGAGCACTTTCTATATACAAAATTACAATTGAGAATAGATGAATCATTCTAATTTTACATACAATTAAGAGTCGTATCAAAAGCGCCTTCCTTCTTATCCTTTCTTTATAGACTATTCATCTTCATATTTTAAATTCAATCATGAACATGATATTCAATTGAACATGTTAGATGAAAGATTAGACGCGGGACATGCATGTTATGAGAATCTATCTACAACCACTTCATACCTGCCATCAAATATGTACACACATTCATCATATCAACTTTCAAATTTTACTCACAACCTCGAGATGAAATCATTCGAAGATAACAATGAAGCTTATAATCATGAGATTGAGAAGCGAACACGTATAATAGAGGAAGGTATAGAAGTTTTGTTAAAATCATCCTCTCAAACTACATTTTATATGGAAAATTTTCTCAAAATGATTTTTCATACTAAACTTTTTAAAAATCAACCATCTAATTGTTTGAACATATCTAATTTCAATAAGCAACCACTTCAGTCAACTTTTAAAGTTGATATGATTTAAAATGAGTTAAATAATTTTTTGCATTATAAGTTTATTATACGTCAACACTGTGATAAATCTACTTTAGACCATTGTAAAAATAATTATGAAGAAACTCGTGATAAAGAGAAAATTTTGCTTAGTGACTTGTCTCATGATGAGCTTGCTAGTGATATATTATCATTTGATTCTTTCGACGAAAATTGTGAAGAAATTTGTAAAGATGAATTTTTATTCCTTCATAATGACTTGAGTAATGATAAGTCCACTAGCATGACATTTGTTTTTGAGAATTTTTATGACAAAATTGAAGTAAATTTGCATGATGAGCCCAGAACACTAAAAGAATGGAAGGAACCTAAAAAGGAAGAGCTAATGGTACCTAATGATTTGAAAGAGCCATCCAAAATCAAACTCATAATTCCACAATATCAAAGTGAGTATGTTATTTACCAATTTCATAAAACTAAAATACTTACTGTCATGAAAAATATTCGTGGGTCGAATATGGACGATAAATGTACGATTTCTAAGTTTAAAATTTTACCATTGAATAAAAAAAGAAAGGCAAGAATAAATTGAGAAAAACCATAAATAAGATGGAGAGATTAAATGCAAAACTGACAAAAAGGCTAAGTTCATCCATATTAAAACATAAAAGGACAGATTTTGAGTGTAGGAAGCGATCAAGAGGTCGTAACCGTCTGAATTTTATGGTAAATGTATAATTTTTATATAATTGTTTTCTTATTTATTTTATCGCACTTGATTTATGTATGAGGGCATACACGAGTTTAGGTGTGGGGGAGTGATATTTTATGTTTTTCTTAGATTTTTAGTTTTTTCTAGGATTTTTTTGTGAGTTTCTTTATTTTACTCTTTGGGTAGTTTTTTTTAGGGTAACTAAAAAAAAAAATCTGAAAAAAAGAAACTAAAAAAAAATCTAAAAAAAGGTAAAAAAATCATAGAAAAAGTAAAAAAATACAAAAATATTTTCTTCAATAAATCAACCTAATTACGAATAAAAGAATAAATTTAGATTTGAAATTTGATAGAAGAGTAGATTGGATGATAGACTAAGAATTTTATGAAAAATATTATAATCCAAAAAATGAATACCTCTAATAATAATTTTGAGGTAAATATACATCTATTTTTTACTTCATAATAGTTTATTAGGTTAAGGACAAAGATTATAATGATTAAATAGTATTCTCTCTCTAAACAAAAAAAAGTAAAAAGGGAAATAAAGGGGGTGAGCATGGTATTAAGAAAATAGTATTAGAAATGAATAAAAAAGAAAAGAAAAAAGGGATGAGCCTAGTATTAAGGCAATAGACTCAGAAATGAAATAATTGAGTATGATTTGAGTAATCGGGTATTTTTACCTAAGCAAGCGTGAATTTTCAAATGAAAGGTGAAATACTCACCAAAAAAAAGAAAAAAAGTAAAAAAAAATTGTTTAGAGAGAAGAGATGAATCATGAGTTAGAGTTTGAGTTCAAAACCAAAGTAAACTATCACACATACACGTAGATATATAGAAACCAATGAATTATCTATTAATGCGTATTGAAAGATAGGACTTAAATGTTTGATTAAAATGATAAGTATATTTGATATGACACTTGACTTGAAAATTGATAATTTAAATGCATTCTTGAGTTTGTATATTAGTCAGATTAATTGAAGAAAATATCACCAAAAAAATTAATTTTCTTTCTTTTGTATAAAATTTTTATTTTTGTTGATTTTTGGTTATCTTTATTTTTCTTTTTCTTATTTCTTAATCTATTTTCTTCATGAATTTTGTGGATATATTCACTGCAAACGCTCACGAGATACAACTCGTCCACTAGGGTAATGTAGGAGTTTATAGACTTGGTGCACATGCTAAATGCAATTGCGATTCCTGTTAAAGTGAGTTAGAATTTTTTTCCTTTTAAGTATTGGTTTTGCTCGAGAACTAGCAAAAGATAGGTATGGGGGTGTGATTAATATCATATTTTGCATTTTTTTCTCCCATGTTTTATCTATATTTGTATATAAATAATTGTTACTCAGCTATATTTAGTGTGGTTTTATAGGTAATAAAGGATTCACAAGGTAGAGAAGAAGAAGATGCAAATTTGTCAAGAATATGAGCATAGAAAGTCAATGTTGGTGAAAACAGAAACTTAAGTGCAGCAGCAGAAACTTCAAGAGTATTTTCGGCCAAGATAAAATTTAAATTGGAAAATTTTATGTACGAGAAAATTGTAGATCTTGGAATTATCTTTGAAATGAGTCTAAAAATAGTGAAATTCGAGTTTGTGTGCAAAAGTAATGGCTATTTTACTGAAGCACTATAGAATAAAAAAATCCGATCCAGTGGGCTACGGGTGTGCTGAACTTAATTTCGGATTTTGGACCCGAAAATTAATATTTTATGCCATCTAATTTCAACTATTGGTTTCTAATACCTATGCATTAGATTAAAATTATATATATTGTGATTAGTTTGTATTGCATTAGGATTATATATTTTGTATTGAGTTATAGTAGGAGTAGGATTGTGTTTGGGTTATAAATGCCCAATGAATCCTTGTAATTAGGAAGAGCTTAGATGTAATATTAGGTGTACTTCTGATTAATAAATATGAGGGTTTTGCCAAAGTGGTGACGGCTGCTATACCGAGCTCTAGTGTTAATTCAATTGCTCTTCATTACTTTTAGATAGATTTAATCATTTTCTAGTGTAGATTTTTAATTGCTTTCTAGTTTAGATTAATCTTGCTTTTTTGATTAGATTTTCTTACTTTCATGAATAAAAATAGAATCTTATTAATTAGAAGCATGATTAGTTAAATTAGTTTAGCTCTAGAATGTAGATGAAACTAGGAATCAACCATGTAATTGCTTATTATTGTTTTCTTTCTAAAATAAAATAATAAAGACACGATTTTTCAATAAAAGAACTAAAATACAACAATTCGTAGATTAATATTTTGATACATTATACTTGAATTAAATTTCTTAATAGCCTATACTTAGTTAGAGTTTGGGGTTGTTGATTTTCTTTTTGTTTTCATAGAATTATCTAATGATTTAGTTTGTTTTTATATAAAGTAGTATTTTTGATGAGTTATACTTGCACACCACTTGATAGCTCATGCTTAGAACACTTTAATTAAAAGATTAAAGCTAAAAAATCAGTTTTTATGATAGGAAGAAGATAATAGAAGTAATACTTAGTTATGAACTAGTGGATTCTATATCCTAAACTAATTAGAATAATTTGAATTCAACTTAGAATCTTTTGTTAATCCGTTAGAACAATAGGATTAGTAAGAACTCAAAACACCTTAGGTCCTCGTAGGAACGACTTGTAAAGCGTTACAACCGACACTGTACACTTGTAGTAAATTATCACATCAAGTTTTTGTAATCTACATACTGCGTTGATTGAGAGCTTCTAGAATCAGCTTAATACTCTAGTTTATAAGAGCGACCTGTAAGAGTTGGGGGTTGTAAGGCCATATCTAATAGAGTGGGAAAACATACCATTCCCAGAAAATTACAAGTCTCTAAAACTCAAATCTTTTGATGGTAAAGAGTCGCCAAACCAGCATCTTTACTATTTCAAATCACAGATAGAGCATTTGGCCGCAATTAACCTGATCATCACACGAGTTTTTGTTAGTACCCTCACAGGTCTAGCATTTGAATGGTTCCGAAGACTAGAGGCAGGAATCGTTAACTCCTGAAATGATATGGAAAAAACCTTTTTGATATGATTCTACAAAGATGATATGGAGATCTCGATGCCAACACTTCTGGCTACAAAACAAAAGAAGGGAGAGTCGACTCAAGACTTCATTAAAAGATTCAGAAATGATTCTTTGAGTTGTCCGCATGGGATGCCACAAAAAATTTTAGTGGAAACATGCAGGCATTATCTCTTTACCAAAGTTTTCGCTAGAATGGAGGCTATGAAGTCCACTACTTGGAAAGAACTATCAACGCAAGCCGAAGAAGCTGACTTGAAGCTGAAGAAGGAGGAAGATCAAGAAGAAATAATTCTGGAACACTTCAATCATCTCGACCAAAGGGAAAGAGACAATAACAATAGATGCTCCAGGCCCTGCCAAACCTCCTCCTATAAGGAATCCTCCTCCATCAAAGGCTCCTCAAAAATAATATTCCTTCAAGAATGAGCATACTATTACTATCTTCAACCTGCTCATGAAGAGGAATATGTTAAAATATTGAAGGCTAAGCATTTTGAAGAAGTAGGAAAGGTTGATGATCTCAATTACTGTGTATATTATAAGATCATTAACCATCTTGCTAAGAATTGTTACGTCCTAAAGGACAAAATTCAAGCCTTGGTGGATGTTAATATCATCAAGTTACAACCAAAGCAGAAGAAAGTGACAACAAATATGGTGTCGTTAAAATTTGGAAAAGTTTCAGATTGGATAGAATCAACCATTTAAGACAGAGTTTAGCCAATTCCTGAAGGCACTATGAAGATTGTAAATTACGATCATCATCAATAACAAAAGAAAGGATTATCTCCTTTGAGATGCCAAAATGGGAGATAATGTGTGTACATCCAGATTTTCTCAAGGATGAACAGTGGATTTCAAGTTCATCCAAAATAAGTCTAAGGGAAAGGCACATATCTCCAACGCTGTCACTGTAGCATATCATCAAGCTTCTAAGAAGATCCCTTGTATAACCTTTTTTTTCCAGAAGATACGCAAGTGAAGAATAACAAATATTATCAACCTTTATATTATAAAGACTACATATGGTCAACAAAGATTGACCAAATTCAAGTTGACTATGGATCTGATTTGAGCATAATGCCAATGAGGGTGCTGCGGTATCTTAGAGTCTTTATGAATAGACTAGCATCAACAAATACAACTATTTTTGGATTCAACACTAATGGTTGTAAACCCTTGGGCAAGGTGAAATTGAAATGCAAGGTCGGTGATCTAAATATGGAAGTTACATGTTATGTAATAGATGCTAACACGTCTTACAAACTGTTGCTTGGAAGGCCATGAATACACCTTAACCTCATTGTCCCGTCTACACTTACATCAGTGTATGAAATATGTGGACGAAGAGGGGAATGTGAAAACTCTGGTGGTGGAAAAATAACCCTTCAAAGAGATTGAAAACTACTTTAAAGATGCGTTGTTATATCAAGATACATTTGAAGTAGCCAAACAACCTGCCCCAGAAGAATCAGATAGTGGCAATGAAGCCGGACACTGAGTCAGGATCCAAAGATTCGTGATCCGATGATGAAAATTAGAGTGTGGAACCAATTGTAATAAGCCTTGAAAGCCTTGATATAAATAACACCGATGGCGAGTGGGTAATAAATAAAAATGTAGAGTTTACTAATTCGTTTGGTGTTGATTCTGAACTCTCAAGTACTAGTACTAGTACTAATACGGTTAGTGATCAACTAGATAAAATATACTCCTTAGCATCATTCCAAACACCTATTCGTTCATCATTTAAGATACAAAGTGATGACAATGGAGATGCAAGTGAAGCAATCTTTGAACTTCCTCCCAAATATAAAAGTCAAAGACCTATATTATTTAGAAAAGCAAACGATAATAATAAGGAAAAAATACTTGACTCTAATGAAGAATAGGAAAATCCCGAGTTCTTCTATTATAATAAAAATACCCATAAAATAATAAAAAATATGGGATATAACCTAGCTGAAAGCGGGGGTTGAACTTTGGAAAAGGAAGAAAAACTATACTTCAATCTTTTGTTCCAAAATGAAAAATGCTAGATTATTATGATAAAATTGGCAGAGTGTTGGGATATTTTACCACTCTTGAAATCTTTTAAGAAATAAATTCTAAAAATCTCCGACATAGTCATTCATTCGAATCATTATGGTGGGATTCAGATGTAAGTGTTGGTGCTATTTTTCAAGAAGTCTCCATCAATATAGTCTCTGCAAACCACGAAGAAGAAGAAGGACAAATTGCCCCCAATTAAGGATGATTCCTGGGCAAACATCTAAACATGATGTGGGAAGTTCAGTTTGAACAACGTGAGCCTCCAACTGAAGATAAAATGATCCAAATAAATATGGGTGATAAAACTAATCCTAAACCCATATTTATAAGTGAAAATTTATCTTTTGAAGAAAAGAATAATTAATTTCTCTTATTCGAGAGTACATTGATATTTTCGCTTGGAATTATGAAGGCATATCAGGATTAAACCCAAAAGTGGCGATGCACAAGTTGAATATCCAACTAGACACAAAACCCATTAAAACAACGACAACGAAAGTTCCATCCTGAAATAATGGAAGCTATTGAAGCTGGAATAAAAAAACTAATTGAGTCAGGCTTCATTCATAAAGAACAACATCCTGATTGGGTTTCAAATATAATCCCTATGACTAAAAAGAATGAAAAATCAGAGTCTACATTGATTTCAGAGATTTAAATGAAGCATGTCCGAAAGATAAATTTTCATTGCCTATCACAGATGTCATGATCGGCAATACTTGCGGCTATGAACGGATATTGTTCATGGATGGATTTTTAGGGTACAATCAAATTAAGATGTATTCTGATGATAAGAAGCATATATCTTGAACACCACTAGGGGTGTACTATTACATAGTCATGCCCTTCAATCTAAAGAATATTGGCACTACATATGAACGCGCCATAAACACCATATTCCAAGAGCATCTCCAGAAGACAGTGGAATGGTACATAGATGATTTAGCTATCAAAAGCGAAAGAAAAAACAATCATCTTCATGATTAGAGAGTGGTGTTCGGTCTCATGCAGAAACACCAGCTTAAGATGAATCCAATTAAGTTTTTTTTAGGATTTTCTAGTGGAAAATTTCTTAGATTTGTAGTCACATGGCAAGGAATTCATCTGGATTCAGACAAGATTAAAGCAATTCAAGACATGCCACTACCTAGAAATCTCAAAGAGTTGAGAGGACTACAGGGGAGATTGGCATACATGTGCAAGTTCGTATCAAATTTGTCCAAGAGATATCAACCATTTATACGATTGATGAAGAAAGGAGTATCATTCATCTGGGATGATACTTGTCAGAAAGTTTTCAAAGAAATTAAGGAATATCTCACGAAACCATTAGTTCTTGTATCTCCAATTTCAGAAATACTCTTCCTGTTATATGTAAGAGTCATGGACCATTCTTTGGGAGTCTCGTTAGCCCAAAATAATGAATTTTGATTTAAACAAGCCATCTACTATTCAAGTAGAATAATGGTCGGAACTGAATATCGATATAACCCAGTGAAAAAAGAATATCTAGTTTTGGTATTTGTAGTATAGAAAATGCGACATTACCTAGTAGGGCAAACAATCCACGTTATATCGAGAGTTAATCTATTGAGAATATTAATGACCAAATTAGGGTCATTAAATTCAAGACTATCTAATTGGGCTATCCTGCTATCGCAATACGATATGCACTTTATCCTGCAAAGATCAATTAAGGGTCAAGTTATAACTGATTTCTTAGCTGAGCACCCAATCGCAGCGTCTTCAAAACTATACGAAGACATTCCTGACAAAATAGCTAAAGGAAATATAGTTCTGAGAGAATGCACTCCACAAGAGACTGTTGAAGAAAATGCCATTACTAAAGAAGTGTAGCAACTTTTCTTTGACGGTACCTCCAAAATGGTATCCAAAGAAAAGATAATAGTAGGAGTGGAGGTTGTCTTTATTTCTCCTCACCACCATATCATCCCTTGGACATATTCATTAACCAAATCATACTCTAACAACGTTGCTAAATACAATGCCTTGATGCCTAAAGATAGCCAAACAGCTGGGGGTGAAATATTTAGAAGCATATGCAGATTCTTAGCTTATTATCAATCAAGTCAAAGGAGAATATGAAGTCAAGAATGAAAATATCTTGTCATGCTACCAAGCAGTCATGAAAATGGCCGATAGTTTTAGCAACTTTTACATCAGTCACGTGCCGCACCATCAGAATAGCTATGCAAACTCATTAGCTTATTTAGCTGCCACTTTAGCATTGCCCAATAATTCTAGCCGCGCATAATAGTGGGAAGCAAGGAGTTATTCAGCCTAAGAAATGAACTCGAAGTGGAGTTAAATTCAGGCAGGAAACAAGAAGTATATGCAGTACATGCTCTTGAGTCTGATCTCAAACCAAGAGATTGGTGATTCACTTATATAGACTATGTTCTTTATGAAATATTGGCAGAAAATTCTAAAGAAGCAGCAACAATTCGGAGAAAGACTGTTCGATTCTATTATAATGCCGAAATTTGGACATTATATAGGAAATCATATGATATAATCATGCTTCGCTGCCTTTCTAACAAAGAAACCCAAGAAGCACTTGAAGAAGCTCATAACGGTATCTGCGGAGTACATCAGGTAGGATAAACTCCAAATAATGGGATATTACTAGCCCAAGATGATGATAGACGTAGTTGCTTATGCCAGAAAATGCAGGGTCTGTTAAGTACATACCGACTTCATACATAAGCCACCGAAATATCTCCATCCAACGGCTACATCATGGCTTTTGAAATGTGGGGAATGGACATTATTGGATCAATTTCGCCACCATCAACAAGAGATCACATGTTCATATTGGTTATAATAGATTACTTTTCAATCTGGACTGAAACCGTTTTCCTACCGAAGTAAAGACATTGGACATCATCAAGTTCATTAGACACCATGTCATATACCACTTTGAGTACTTAGGAGAATTGTTCATGACAATAAACCTCAATGTATGAGTCAGTCATTCTCCAGGTTTTGCAATAAATACTGGATTGAAAGTATAGCTTCATCTTTATATTGTCATGCAGCCAATGGTTTAGCAGAAGTCTTTAACAAAACTATTGTAAAGCTTCTTAAAAAGTTCATTTCATCCAATCAACGTGATTGGAATCAAAAGCTTCGAGAATGTCTCTGGTCGTACCAAACAACTGTCAGGACACCTACGAAGCTTTACACCTTTCTCTTTGGTGTATGGATCTGAAGCAGTACTTCCTTTGGAGATCTAGATTCCATCTTTATGAGTTGTGTTAGCAACTAAAAATGACACATGAAGAGAAACATCGACAAAAAATTCTAGAATTGGAAGCTCTTGATGACAAGCGTCTTAAAGCACAACAGAGTACTGAACTCTACCAGGCGCAAACTTTAAAAACATTTAATAAAAAGGTCAAGCAGATAACCTTTACGAAATATAATTTGGTCCTTTCAGTAAGAAGGCTAATCATAATAAAAAAATTCAAAGGAAAGTTCTAGCCAAAAAGGAAAGAACCTTTTGTCATTGACGCAGACTATTCAAATGGCACATACCGGTTGGCGAAACCGAATGGCGATAAGATAATGATGCCGATTAATAAAAAATTTCTGAAGAAATATTACTCTTAGCGTAATATCCAAGAAATCCATCACAGAAGTACCCACCATCCTTCTCTTCATGTAGTTTGCCTTGAAGCGCAATCACTTGAATTTCGTGGTCCTTTCTCTACCGCCGCATATCCGAATTTTGGTACAAAATATATAAGCGGTAATACTGGAAAATCAAACCACCAATTTGATAGTGATTTGATTAGGATTTGATTAGAATTTGGTTAGATTTGGAACTAGCTTGTTGCATTAGGATTTGATTAGATTTGATTAGAGATTTTGGTAGATTTGGTATTATTTTGTTGCTTTAGGATTCTCTATATATATGGCTTGTAAAACCCTAATTTGATATAGAGTGAAATATAATTTCTGTTGAGAGCATGTGATTTGCTTTATCAAATCTTTTCTCGAGTGATTCGTAAGAGAGTCGGCGTGCGATTCGCCTGGGCATGAGGTCCAAACCCTAATTTATCCCCAAAAGCCTAAGTTCTTCCCCAATTTCTCACCACAAACCCTAGTTCGCTTCTGTCTGCTGTCAAATTGGTATCAGAGCTAAAGTTCCACATATTCAGGTATCAAAGCTCAAGATTCGCATCTTCAGGTATCAGAGCCTATATTGTCATCCCATCTCTATCTTCTTCCATCCACTTCCAACTATTTTTATTTTATTCTTTTGCTTCTATTTTATCATTTTTTTTAAAAAAAAAACAGATCAGATCTTTGATCAAAAAAACTAAAAAAAATATGACAGTAGATCAGATCCGAAAAAAAGAGAAAAAAAATTAAAAAAAAGAAAAAATCGAGTGAGAAAAAAAAAGAAGAGAGAAAGAGATAAAAAAAGATGAGAAAAAAATCAAGTGAAAAAAAAGTCGAGAGAGAGAGAGAGAGAAAAAAACCAAATTTCCCCTCTCCGACATCGCTTTCATCTCTGATCTCTATGTTTAACCTTTGCTTCATCGCCCCTCCTTTTCCCCTCTACGACGCAACCTGTTGAAGCAAAGAGGTAAAGTCTAATTGGGTTTGGATTTGAGATTAAATCGGGTCCAACAAAAACTCGAGAATAAATTGGACCCAACCCAATAGCAACAGCAGAACCGATACCCACCAGATCCAGTCTAACTTGACTTTTGGGTGTAGCTAATAACACAACAGACCCGTTAAGGAGAATCCCGACCCGTTAATAGTTTTTAGAGTGATTTTGAAGCCAGTTTGAGCTCGATTCGCATCGAATTTGAGGTATAATCGACACATTCCAATTGTGGTATTTTCTGAAATTGCTTTCACAATTTTAGAATTATGGGATTCATATTTGGGGGAAAATACATCAATACTAATGCCGATTTCAAGTAAGTGGAGTGTGATATATATTATGCAGTCTCATATTTTTATAGTTATAATAATTCTAATGGTTATGATTATTGGGAGAGCAATTTGAAGCTATTTTCCGTTACTTTCTGTTGACTTCTGAGCAGAAATATAATTATGCAAAATTAAAGTTTGTTAGATAAGCTTCTGATTAGTACCTCAACAATTATAAATCTCGCCAAATTTGGAATTGTTTGTAGTTTTTTCTTTGTGTATGCTCTGCATCTTGTCTTTGAATAGTGCTATAAATGTCAAGGATACAGACACTCGGCTCATAAGTGTCCTTCCATCAAATATTTGGCATGTGGAGAATTTTGGCATTATGAATATCAGTGCCCTTCGAAAAGTACAGTTATCGACACATCAGCTTCCGAGAATTTAGGTGTTTATATTATAATTGAGACCAAAGTCATCATAGAGTCCGTCACAGGACTAAAAGTTGTTGATCCAGTTTTCTACCAGAGCCAACTAAAGAAATATTTATTTGTCATGTTCATGAGGATTGTATTTTCAGTGACTTTTCAGCTCACATTCCAAATTCTTCATTTTCTACAGAAGCGACAGATTTTGACTTCTCTCTAGACCTTCAACAATTGTTACTGTCGGCACCATGAAAATATCAGATAGCATACATTTGGCTTCCAAACTGTTTGATTTTCTTATATTTAGTTCGGTGGATAGATTTGCCAGATCTCGAGAAGATTGACCAATTTCAGTTGACTGTACTTGACTTTCTACTTATCGCTATTCACCAGGTAGTGAATATTTCCAAGCGCGGGAGAACTGATAGAGATTTGATTAGGATTTGATTAGAATTTGGTTAGATTTGGAACTATATTGCAATTCATTAGGATTTGATTAGAGATTTGGGTAGATTTGGTATTATTTTGTTGTTTTAGAATTCTCTATATATATGGCTTGTAAAATCCTAATTTGATATAGAGTGAAATATGATTTCTTTTGAGAGCATGTGATTTATTTTATCAAATCTTTTCTCAAGTGATTCGTGAGAGAGTGGGCGTGCGATTCGCCTCGGCGTGAAATCCAAACCCTAATTTATCCCCAAAATCCTAAGTTCTTCCCCAATTTCCCACCACAAACCCTAGTTCGCTTTCGTACGCCATCACAATTCCTCCAATCAGAAAATCCACTTGACTCAAAGTGACCATCGCCGCATATCCGAATTTTGGTACAGAACATATAAGCGATAATACTGGAAAATCCAACTGCCAATTCTTCTAATAGGAAAATTCATTTAACTCAAAGTGATTATGGCCACGCCAATTATCCAGTCTCCAATGAATGTTAAAGGAGGCTTCGATGGGTATCAAGAAGAATCCCGAACCGTTCAAAGGCAAAATGAAATATATACAAATAGCATATGTAATGGTAAGAAACAACTAAGTTAAATGTTGAGCAGTTTGAGATACATATTCTCTTCAATAATCTTCTATCACATCTTTGACCGAATCGGCAAATCCCTGACCGCTACCCAAAAAAGTGGTAATGAGAAGATTTCATAGAGAAACTTCTTGTAGTACTCTTTCCGAAGAACGCGGAAAAAAATGATATTTTTTTATTGCAAGCTATTTGGCGTATCTCCGACCGGTATCTCATAAAAGAGGTTATAAAAGTATCAAATCATTTGATACACATATTTGAATTTTTTCCTCAACAAAAGGAAAATTCAGCACTATAACTAGATCATTTGTTCGCTTGGATGCCGGAGCATATAAAGAAGCTAAAGTGATTAACGAATGTGTCTAGTTCTTAACACTACTACCTCCAAGACAGGACTAATATGTCCACCAATCAAATGGAGTTCACCTACAAGGAAGAAGCTCATTTATGATCAGCTCTACCAGAACCTTACGAGACAAAGTTCCTCTTGAGAGATTCAACTACAAAGCAAATTCGACAAACAGTGTAGTCAATATATTGTTGCCCATTATTTCATCAATTTCCCTAGTGGAGTATTCCACCAAAATTTATCAAGTTAAAATTTATTTCTGACAAATCCAAATTCATTTCCATCAAAATTTGTCATGTTAAAAATTACCTTTTATAAAAATCAAATTCATTCCACCAAAATTTGTCAAGTTAAAAATTATCTCTAACAAAATCAATTTTATTTTCACCAAAATTTGTCAAGTTAAAAATTACCTCTAACAAAATTAAATTCATTTTCAGCAAAATTTGTCATATTAAAAATTACCTATCACAAAATCAAATTCATTTCCACCAAAATTTATTAAGTTAAAAATTACCTTTAACAAAATCAAATTCATTCCACCAAAATTTGGTAAGTTAAAAATTACCTCTGCCAATTCAAAATATTGTTATATTACAAGTCACTGAATAACTAAAATTACAACTTATTCAGAAAAGTTAATGATTACTTCCATCCTGTTTAAGAAAGTTAGTCATTCTTCGCATATCTACTTGGGCATCAAAATGTAGGCTCTACCTCTGGACAAAATGCGAATGAGTTAATGAAATATCAATTTAACGGATATCTCTGATCATCAACACCAAATTCATTCATCAAGTTAACAGTTATCTCTGAATGAATGACAATAAAAAAATTTCCATCCTTCAAAGTTTTTCCATTTACCATGAATTCATCATCACAAAAAGCTTCTGAACAAAATATTCAAGTTCATACATAAAAAGAAGAGATACAAATTATCGGGATATAAGAGATTTGATTCTTTTTTCAATATCCCTTATCTCTGGTGGGATAGCTTTATAAACTTGGACAGTAGCTTGCTTCTGCAACTCCTCTTCGCTGACGGTCAAGTTACTAGAAGGGTTAGATTTGATAGCCTCCAATTCTGGTTGCTTAGTGTAAAAGCCTTGTTGATATCTTCGTGCTGCCTAGATAAGTCAGTGAGGGTCTTCATAGTTTCTTCAAGGGTTTTAAGAGTCTTCTCAAGATAAGCTTGGGCATTAGCAATAGTTTCCCAGGTCCTTATGATGGCTTGATCATGACTCTTGGTTGAAGCAGCAACATTTTCTATCTGAGCACATAGAGAATCATTAGTAGATTGGATCTCATGAAGTTCAGCTTGATGAGCATCAATCTTCTTTCTAGCCTTCTCCTAAAGTCTAAACTGCTCCTCTATCAATATTTTGAGAGTGACTTCAATAATTTCTGACTTGTCAGCCTTACGAGCCTTCAATAGAGCCTCGATGTTACTTTGCAGTTGAGACATTATAACTCTGTGTGAGGCAACATTTTCCTCTTCGCCAATGCTTTCTATGTCGATAATATAATGATTCAAGAGACCGGCAATAGAAGTAAAGGACCTTCCTTTTAAAATCATACTATTCCAGAAAATTGAAGAAGTCCTTAATGGCGTACTGAAGTAAGTCATTAGCAAAATCATCAGTTTTTGTGTCTTCCACCAATGGCAAAGAATTGCAAGTTCAGGTGGTGGAGCGATAGAAGCAGACGTAATTGTGGCTTCAGTATCAGAGGCATGAGAGGATAGCCATTCTTTGCTCGTCTGGTCTCTAAAGGCTAGTCAAGTTGGAAATATGTAATAGCAAATGATTCAATTACTGATCAGATGGTGCCATCAACGCAATTACTTGGCCTAACATTTGACCTCTTGGCAGGAGATGATATTAAAAAATTTAGCCATGTTAATAGATACTACTGACTTGAGTAGTTCAAAGCTAAGTGTACCAAATGTATGTTCCTAATGCACAACGTGTAGATCCACATATATTGGAGACTGTGAAGGGCACTTTAGGGTTATAAAACTGTCTATAACTATTTATCATCCTTACCTTATCTATGAAGTTGTTCATATTCTAAACCAAATTTGTCCTATTTGCAAGTCAATTAAGGACATTAAGAAAGATATGCGGATAAAGGAAACAATATCTAGCATACGAAGGCTATTGCTGAAGATGAAATTTGAGAAGATGATAATACAAAAAGCCCGAAATCTTTTTATCTCATGTAAAGCACTTGAAGTTTTCTGAGTCCTCCAACAAATGGGAAAAAAGTTGAGAATCAGGCAGGTTGTGAACATTATTCTAGAAATTCTGAGGAGTGAGCCTTGTCAAAGAATATAGGTGGAAAGAAATGTGTTGCAATAACTGCAGAAATTAATGAAATCTTGACAAGGAAACTCACCATGTACTGTAGCAAAACAATTCAGGAAGGTACTCGCAGTTATAGGTTCTCTCCAACAGGACACTCCTTCTTTAATGAACTTGGTCGTAGACCAATCACATGCTTGCCATTATTATGGAAAATGCTGAGGTTGTCCCAAAACCTCCAAAAAGCACATTGTCTTGAGGTTTTGTTAAATGCCAATCTATCTTCCTAGGCATGGAGACTGCCTGAAGATGTGAAAAAGGGTATAATCATTCCATATTTGGTAAAAATATACGTGTCCCCCGGATCTGCCTCTACCATTTATAGTTGCCATCGAAAAGGCGATCTCCGGTAACTCCATTTGACTCCAAACAGAAAACTAGGCTTCTTCATTTTCTTTTTATCCTTACCTTCAAAAACTGTATCTGTCATGAGTTCCCTCAAAGTGTTGAGGCTCGGGCTGAGTATTTTTTTCAAGACGATGCTTGCTAGAACCTTGACGGCATAAGGGGAATTCCTCTCTAAGCCTGAACTGAATACTGCCGTCACAGTCGCCCACGTGACTGAAGTAATTAAGTTTAGATGTTGGACTCAAAGAATAGTTCACTACAAGGAAAAAGTGAACAAGGTCAATATTTCAATAAAGATGGAAGAAAAGACACAAGTGACAGATCATGATGTGATTGACTAAGTGTTAAATGCTTATCACATAGTGGAGATCTGCATGTTGATTTAGAAATCAAGATGGCAAGGCGATCTGTTGATTAAGTCTCATATGCGGATCACATAGTGGAGATCCATGTTTCAAATTAAAAAGATAAACTTTTCAAGTTTAATCTTAAAAATCCAAAATGTGGATCAGGTCTTTGGAGACCCGCATTTCAAATTTAAAAGTTAAAATTTTATCTTCTTGATCCAAAACAAGGATCATAGACCCACGTTTTCAAAAGTTTTTGCTTTAGTTCAACAACAGTTCATGGCAACAGATCACCAAAATTAAACAAAGCAAAACTCGTTAACTTACCACAAATCATGTGTTCTTCCCGAACTATGGCCGGAGAAGAGGTAGAGATGGCTTGAGGTTCTTGAGAGCCGCTGGCGGCTTGGCTAGAGGATGAAGATTTTCTCGTCATTTTCTCTAAAAGTGTTTTAGAATACTTTAAGTTAGAAAAGCCCAAAGGCTAAAAGAGTCTAGAGAAGCTTGAAAACGAAGAGCTTGAAGAAGTTTGGAGTTGAAGAAAGCTTGAGAGCTCAAAAATTTTCTAAATTAGAATGACTTTTGAAAGAGATTTGGCATCTTATATAGAAGATTTGATGGCCGAGATCTTCGGCCCAAATCTTGAAGAGATTTCATCATTGTAAGCACAGGGGCGCTTCGATCTTTGCATAAGAAAGGCAACTAAAATGACGATGCTTCAAATACAATGCTTCAAATGCAGACTCGCATTTTTTAATGTTGGGTCGTGTTTTCTTTTTCAAACGCTAACTCGCATTTTTTGGCGCAGGGTTGCGTTTTAGCCCAAAATTATAAATCCAAAATGAAGTATTTCATATATCCAAAGTGTTTCAAAACACCTTTAAAGTTACAGAATTTTGAAAACTTAGGAGGGGATTTGGTAGGCAAAATTTTTGGGAAATGCATTTATAAAATCAAAACATAGACCTCTAAAGGTCGCGTTAAGACTTGATGATATCAAGAGGTAAAATCTTTCAAAATACAAGAAAACGCAGACCTATGAAGGTCACGTTTTGGTCTTATGATGTCAAGAAACATGAGATCTCTCCAAATATAGAAAAATGCCACCCTTAAAAGCATCGAGAATAGCACTAAGACCAAAAATACGAATCATCATCAAGAGAGACCTGCGTTTTTTGCCAAAGGCTGAGGTTGAGTGTGGACCTTACATGGCCACGTATTAATGTCAAAAGCCTTAGAAAATAAAGGATATCCCTATTTTACTTTAAAACGTGAAGTTAGACTCGCTTTTCAAATGCAGGTCTGTGTTTTGCTCACAGAATCTTGTAAGGTTAAACCTAACTCTGTTTCAATACAAACGCTAGTCTAGCTGAGAAGCTAACACGGGGATCATCAATTAGAGAGAAATCTATGTTCTGAACTATCTTTTGAGCTCATAATTAGAGTTAAATATAATTAAAACGTGAGCCTCAGATGGTCGCGTTTTCACTTTAAAATCTATACAGATAAAAACTATCCTAATTTGTATTCAAACGCAAATCATCCACTAAAGAGAGATCTGTGTTTTAAGTCCATAATTGAAACTAATTATAGCCAAAATGCAAGCTCCAGAGGGTCGCGTTTCATTCCAAAACTTCAAGAAGTGAAAATTATCTTCACTGACACTCAAACGCGAGTCTGAGCATGACACGCAAGCTGCAAGGAGTTAAAATATGAATTTAAAGGCTGATATCCACATTTCAGTTACAAATCCAAAGAGTTTAAGATGTCGCTTACAAATCTTGGGGATTTAATATAAATCTAGTGGATTAAAGATAAAAAATGAATTCTCAAATCAAGGAGACTATTAATTGAACAATTACACCAATTCAAAGGTGTCCGAGACCTCTATAAATAGCTAGAGACTGGGTTGGAAAAGGGGTTGGATTATCTCCACTTGAGCACTTGTAGGGGTGAGCATCGGTCAGTTCGGTTCGGTTTTTTGAAAAAAACCCAACAGAAAACCGAACCGAACATATAAAACCGAACCGACCGAATAAAAGCCAAAACCGAAAACCGAACCGAATTTTCAGTTCGGTTCGGTTCGGTTTTCGGTTTTTAGGGTTTAAAACTAATTAGGTGATAATGCTTATATTTTATAGGAAAAATAATAATTTTCTTTCTATTTTTTTCTTTTTCTACCTATTAAAATAACAATCACATGATTTTCATTAAAAATTTAAAAGAAAAATATATTGAAAATAAATCAAAGAAAAAAATAAGCTACAATTCCAAAAATTCGGTTTGTTCGGTCGGTTTTGGTTGGAGCTAAAGCCACCGAAACTTGACCGGAAACCCGTAATTAATTTCAGTTTTTAAACTAAACCGAACCGAAAACCGAATAAACCGAACCAATCGGTTCGGTTCGGTTTTGCGGTTCGGTTTTTTCGGTTTTATGCTCAGCCGTAAGCACTTGTGCTAAGAATAGAGTTCTTGTCCAAGAGCTTTTTAACAATCACCAACTGCAGAACTTGCGTTCAGATTACCAACGGAGAGCATGATCGTCCTCCATGGCTACAACAGAACCCAATTTAAATAAAGAGGAAACTATATTCCTCATATTCTGTAAACGGGCAACCATTGCTATTGTAAACTGTAGAACTTGCGTTCAAATCGGTAACAAAGAGTATGATCGTCCTCCACGGTTACAACAGAACCCAACTTTAAACAAAGAGGAAACTATATTCCTCATATTCTGTAAACGGACAACCATTGCTATTGTAATCTTTTATTGAGATTTTCAATAAGATTAATTTCATGGCAAGCAGTTGTAATATTCCGGTAGAAAGATAACAAATCATTCTTTGAGTGTTATGAATATGTTTAACAATCTACTACTCTCCCTCCTGCCCACATCACGAATTTGAGAAATGGTGCCCCATCAGTACTGTCTATCAGGGAGCAATTCTACCTCTTGCCAATTTTTAAAAACTATGTGTAATGGGATAATCTTAAATAAAGATGATGGAAGATGGAATTATTTAGAGAAGCTTGTTGAGAATTATCAAGCATAGGATACTAGGGACACATTCGACAGGAATCCACCCAAGGCTACCACTCTAGAAAATGATGGACTCTACTAATTGAAAAAGGCAGATTACATTAATGCTAAACTTGCTAGCCTAGCAAATCAAGTTAAGAAATTGAAGATGTCAAATGCTAAACCGACCATGACAAGGGAATAGGTAGCTAAACCTTGTACCATGTGTGAACATCAAGAACATGTAACGAAGGATTTTCCCACCTTGCCAGCGTTCAAAGAAGTCCTCAATGAGCAAGTTAACACGTGCAACTCATTTTTTCAACAAGATAACAACCCATATTCCAATACCTATAATCCAGGTTGGAAAAACCATCCGAATCTTAAGTGGATGCAAAAGCAAGCTGCACTGCAACAACAAATTGCTGCCCCTCAGACTTAACTATTCCACCACTACCACCTTCACAAGTAAATAATGGATACCAGCAGCCATAAAAGTAAATATTTGAGGATACAACTATGTCGATCGTAGAGGAAACTATTGCAGCAGTAACAGAGACTGGACTGTCAAGAGCTCGATAACGAGCTTTCTGAGTGTAAACCCAGTCCCATAAGTGCTATTGGTTCTCGGATTTGGTGGATTTTAGAGATCTCAAGAAATGGAAGGAAACTCGAGAAAATCAAGTGAATTCTCAAGGAAATTGAAGAACTCTTTGATGGGTTCCCTCTTGAAAGCAAGGAAGGAGGTGAAAATGAAGGAGATTTGATTCTTAAATAGAGAGCAGGTGGTGCTAATCCCAAAGCAGAAGCTACCAAAAAATCTTACTGAAGATCTGCACAAATCTTCATGAGAGATGAAGAATTTCTTTCAGTAGAAACATGATTAAGAGTGAAAATCATTATATTTTTTTTTCTTAATTCATGTTATCCAACTTTAATATTTAATATGAGAAATTAATGAATTTATGTGCATATTAATCTAATTCTCCAATTGAGTATTTTATTTGCTTAATATAGTGTTTTCTAATATTTTTGCAGGATTTTATATGCATGGAAACAAATAAGGAGCACACACACATGCACAAGAGGTTCAGTAGTATAATTGCTAGAGTATTGTCGACGGTCCCTTGTAGAGCTGTTCACAGACTTTAAGATTCAACACTGTAATCCTTGGCTGAGGAGGATTGTTGAAACAACTGTCAACAGTCTAATAAGTAGATATGCGAATACAAAGGAATTTCAAGTAAAAAAATTTTTTCAAGCAGATAAAACTCTAGACTTCTGTAACTAAACCCTATGGGTGTTTTCATCTTTCACAACATCAAAGTTACATGATGCCATTGAATCGAAGATGGAACAAACATTTCTATTCGATTTTGAGGATTGTAATACTAAAGATTTACTTATACAGATTCTCTGTAATCTAAAGAGGTTAACTATTGGATTTTGGGGAGTGTGACCAAGGAAGGATAATTAGAATGATCTTTTTTACATTTGTTGATGATCCGATAAAGGGTTGGATTGACGAAGATGAACTCTCTCTTGAATCTCCAGGAACTGAATTCCGATCCCCTTATTGATTATCGGAGCGGTTTTATAATTAAGGGATTGTAATTTCCCTCTTGATTTGTGGAGACTATAGAGGAACGGTCATGAATTCTATATTTTGCATATTTATGTCCCTCATTTTATCTATTTTGTATATAAATAATGCTACTCGGTTATGTTTAGTTAAATAATGCTACTCGGTTATGTTTAGTTATCTTTTTTAGGTTAAACCTATTACGACAAGGATTGGTATGGAATTAGTTGAAGACGTATAAAAACCGAGTCCAGAAGGAACTTAAAAGACAAAATCTATATAATCAAGAAGTTCAAAGCCACAAAATCCAAATCCAGTCATGCAATTAGGAAGATCAGAGCTAAAGAGCAAGTGCCAAAAAGATAGAATCCAGATGAGAGAATTTTGCTGCCATTTAGCGGCAATTGCCCTTATTTAGCAAAATTGTGAAATTTCTATATCATCTTTTTTAGGCAGATTCATATGCATAGTAGGACTCTTTTGAGAAAAAATAACTACCGCTATTTGATGGTCAATGCTGCTATTTGGCAGCAAAAAGAGAGAGTTGGGGGCATTCACTCATCCAGGCTGATACGTCTCTCTGATTTATTTTAGTTAATTAATACTCAACCAAACCAGCGTTTCTTCATTTTTATTTTCTTTTTAGTAGCATATAACACAAGTGTTTAATACAATACATGGTATTGTATCCTCTAGAGAACGATGTTGGATTTACCTCTTGAGTACTGTTTGTCAATCTTTTACACTTGGAAATGCATAAATTCGGTCACATCAAATTACGAGGCTAGCCTCGCATATGAAGTAGAAATGCGAGGCTAACCTCACATATGGACCTTAAGCACAAGAATATACTTGCATACACCTATCCTATCATATGGAGGAAGATCATAGGCAATACCTTATATTTGGGTCAATATTTTGGACCAACAAATAAAACCATAACTATTTGGAGGTCTTAAACACATCAACAACTCTCCAATGGTTCAACAGTATACATTCGAAGAAGTCACACAATCGAGATGTGGTGATTTCAAGAAAATGCTTTAATAGTATGCCATAATGATTGCAAGACCCAATATTCAAAGTATTTCGAAATTCATTACAAATTTTTGATGAAATTTTGAAAAATTTGGATACAATTCCATAGACATAAAAAATTTATGGCCCTACAAAAGGCCCATGTATTGGTTGTAAGAAGGAATACAATGTGATGAAAGCAACATGTGAGCCTATCCTAACATATAAACGCAGAGAGAGCCTTATGTACTCACTTCTCTAAGGCAAAAAAGAAAGGACAGTTTTGTATCGGAACCAAAATACGAAGATATCCTCACATTAGCCCTGATATGAGGATAGTTTCGCATATGGCTAATACACATGAGGATACCCTTGCATATGACAAGTACTCGCAAGGTACCACCTTGCGTATTGACTATGTCAGCCCAATTTTTGAGGGGTTGTTACACCCACTTTGTGGATAATCTCATGCCAGATTAGAGAGGGAAATTAGAGAGTGATTACAACCCATTACTCCCAAATAGCTTATAATATCCCTCGTGGGAGACAAAAATAAAAGATCATGGATTTATAGCTTAAATCCAATACTACATGCGTGCGTTCTAGAAGCTTTACTGCTGCAATACTCTCACTGCAGCAGCGAAATCAGTTTCTTTATCAACTGAAGAGCCCCAGAGTAATGTGATTGAATCGTCAACGGAGAACATGATCATCCTCCATCTCAAAAGTTCCAAGGTGAAGGTTAGGCAGGAAGTTATGTGTATCCAAATAGTAGTAAGTTATGTGTTTGCACTTTTTCGTGCAAACAAATAGTAGTAAGTTATGTGCATCCAAGGTGAAGGTTAGGCAGGAAGTTTTGTCTAAGGCTCATAGTTCTGCATACTCGATATATCTCAAAAGTTCCAAGATGTATAAGGATCTGAAACAATACTTCTTGTGGAGCAGGATGAAAAGAGAGATAGTTATGTATCAAAATTTCTAGTATATCAGTAAGTGAAGATATAACATCAGAAATCAGGAGAACTTCTTTAGCCACTTCCTAGACCAGAATTGAAGTGGGAAAGGTAGCAATGGACATTGCAACAATTCTTCCTCATAGCACTAAAGGAAAGGCCATATAGACTATTGTTAATTACCTCATGAAATCAATTCACTTTATACCATTTCGTATTGGTCAGAGCACTGAAGTCTTGGCAAATTGGTAGATATGAAAAGTGGTTAGATTACATAGAGTTCCAATAGATATTGTATCGGATATGAATACTAGATTTAGATCTTATTATTGGAGGAGACTATAGGAGAGCTTGGAAACTCGTTTGAGTAAGCATTTTATATCATCCGAAAAAAGATGGTCAGTTAGAGAGAATAATACAAATCCAAGAGGGCAAATGTTGTGAACTTGTATGATGGACTTCAAGGGTTCGTGGGAGGTGTTGGGTGTATATATATCCATACATGTTTCTTGATTTGAGTAATAATTGTAGCAAAATATGTTTGGTAGAGTATGTACATGTAATATGGATGTAAACGAATCAAGTAAGCCTATTATTGATATGACCAATATGGCCGACATGGCCAATATCGATAGATTGAATCGACGTTATTTCAAGTTTTTTTATAGAGTACAACGTGAATTATAAGATATAACCTATTAGAAAGTTGAAGATCTCAATGCTCTCTTTAAAGCAATAGTGAGATCAATAAAATCAGATTTCGTAAGTAAAAGTTATGATTGCTTAAAATTAGTAAGAAGAGCAGGAAGAATGAGTAAAGTTTTTACAACATTATCAATTTCAATTCCATATTTGAAGTTGATGTACATAGAACTGGAAAAATTATTGTATAAGAATGTTGTAGAGTTTTGAGTCCTCTTTCAAATAGAACTTTAATAAACTAAATCAGAGTTCGGGAACGAGAGATATCATCGATTTAGTGAGAAGTAGCTGAGCTGGAAAAGTTGCTGTTGATGGCAACATTCGTCCACCGATAGCAACTCAACTAGCATCACCATTACTATGGGAAGTCATTACCCCATGGATAGCTACTGATAGGTGACAGTAAGTACACCATCAATAGGGACTGACAGATGGGGTTCTAGGTCCTTTTCAGGTACATTTTGTCGCAATTTTCAAGGGGAGTTCAGGTGGAAAGGGTTTCTAAGAGTCCTATACATAATAGGTGACTAACATGATTTGGTTTAGAATCAATGGCTTATAATTCTTCTTTTCTTTATTCTATGGTTCATATCTCTTGAGGGTTGAAAAAAAAAATCTATATAAGGGATTTGAGGAGAAGAAAATGAACTTTTGGAGAACTTTCAGAAAAAGAGCTTGGAGAAGAAAAGAGCAATTTTTTCTTATTGAGATCTAGTTTTTTCACTATCCCAACACTTTCAAAGACATTCTACATCTCAAATCTACATTATTTAGGAAGTTTTTATAGCCATGCTTCATCTTCACCATTGTCTTTATCATGCACCGATCTTCACATACGAAGACAAATCTAGTTGGGCTGTAAGATCTTTTCATATTTGTGCTTAATTGATATTTGATAGAAGTAGTATCTAACCTTTTCTTTACAATATATTAATTGGAATATGACCCACTCAAGCTGGTGTTTATTGAAAAATATAATCTCTGGATTGGAGTTTTACAGCATAACTCAAGTATTGAGGCATATTAGAAGGGTACTAGAATATGCTATAGTTTGGAATAGCATAAAATTTGGTTATCATGAACCCACTATTAAAAATTGAAGTCAGTTAGTAATCAAACCTAGGGACAAGTGGAACACAACTGATAAAAAGATTTTCTCACCAAATGCTAAAGCATGCATTATATTGTTCACTTACTGATAATGAATTTAAACATGTATATTCTTTTGTTACTGTCCTGGAAATTTGGAGAACTCTATAAGTCACAAATATGAAACCTTAAAAGTCAAGGAAGCAAAATTATCAATACTGATGAGTGACTGAGAATTTCTATGTGAGGGATATAGGGTCGATCAAGGATATTCACAAGATTCATGGATATAGTGAATGAGGTATGTGGCTTAGGAAAAAAGTTTGGTAAGGTGGAGCTGATATGCAAAGGCCTTGCTCAGTCAAGTCTGATTGGGATTTTAAGGCAATTATTATTGAAGAGTCTAATTAATTATGTTAGAAGTTGTTTGAGAATCTTATAGGTAATCTCACAATGCATGAGATGAGATTTAAAGAGCAAAATAAACACCAAGAGCATGGTACTAGGGAAGTTCTAGTCACTCAAAAGTAAAGAAGGACAAGATGGTAGTCGAGTCAAGTTCAAGCTCAAAAGATAAGTGAGATGATGCTGAAGTATAAAGATTCTAATCTTTAAACCCTTGCTTCAGTTTATTCTATATCATCTGTATTAGCCTTGTAGCCCGCACACTAATATGGGCAGATACTAAGTAAACCGAGTAATATCTTTTATTTTAGTCTTCAATATTAAATTTCGCAAAGCAACAATCTCTTATTTTATTATTTTGGATTTTATTATTATTTTCTTGAATTATTCCGGATCAACTATTTTTTGGGCAAATATTGATTAAAGAATTAATTTAACTCTAAAATTCTAATTTTAATAATTTTCCTATCTCAGTTGCAGCAGCCTTCCTTAATCAATTTTGGATAGCACTTTAATCACCAAAATATCCATAGTTTTGTGATAAGATGAAGTTCAAGGGTTTTTACCATGTTATACACCTCTTTCACCAGCTGTTTAACCTCTTAAATAAATTTAAAAAATCAAAACTTTAATCTTATTCCTCACATGTTCTTCATTTTCTTTTTAGAGAATAAATCTTAATTTCTTCTCCAATTTTCTCAAATGATTCACCAAATATTCAATCTTAAAGTGGACTAAAATCCACCATATAACCATATGAGTTCTATTCTTAAATTTACCCTATTCAAATGAGATCCAATCTTCGTCAATAATTCTAGAACATTTTCTCTAGCACCTGTGCTTCTTCTTTAGCATGATTCATGAGAAATTTATCAACTTTTGAATGATACTTAATCACTTTTCTGATTTGAATGATACACACTTCAATCATTTAATTTGTGATTTCTTGATGAAATCCCCTCATCTATGATACAAGATGTATTACTAACCCATTTATATGATTATACATATTTAACTTGCATTTATTTTGAGTTTCACTACATGTGTTACACCGTGCATGTTGTATATGCATATATCGTATCACTGTCCACACATATGCATCAGTCCATATTAGAGCGACTACAACTTTTCTATTTTAACTCCAATTGACTTTATTATAGTGCTGTTAGAAAGATAATTCACTAAACTATAATTCTTATAACTAAAACTAATCATAATTCAACCATTTTCATAAAAGTTAACATGGAAATTTCATCATTATTGTTATACTAGATCCATGATTCAGTAGCAACAGGTCTATGATGAAATAGTTATAAATTTTTGCTCTACAACAACAATTGAGCTCATTTAAGATTAATTGGAATGATAATTAAATTATTTAAAACTTTATTTTAGATCTTAGGCTCTAAATTAGTTTTTATCTTAGTCAAATGAAATCCGGAAGTTCATTAATTGTTGTTGTACTAAGTCAATAACTCAGTAGTACCAAGTCCACGGTAAAACAATCATAACTTTTAGTTTTAGATACTTCAATTAAACTCATTTAAAATTCATTGAAAGATAATTGAATTTCTACAATTATTTCAGATCTTAGGCTTTAATTTTATTTTTATCCTAGTCAAACAAGACATGTAATTTCTTACCAGAGGAACCAGGTCTATGTCTAGTCTGTTATTAACAATGTCTTGGTATACATATTGTGCTCATGCATATACTGCTTAACGTATTATATATATATATATATATATGTGTGTGTGTGTGTATATTCTTATCTGTACATGGTTAAGTTCAGACCTACTATCAACTCATGTTTAGGCATATATATTATATTTGTGTATATACCACTTGACTTATGATATAATATACATGCATACATGTTTGATTACTTATGTTCTTACATGTACATGGTTTTTTTGCTCGGAAATGATACCTCATACATGTGAACATGTGACGGCAGACGGAAATAATTTAGGGTTTGTGGTGGATGAATTGGGGAAGAACTTAGGGTTTTGGAGGATAAATTAGAGTTTGGATCTCACGTCTAGGCGAATCACACGCCCACTCTCTCACGAATTACTCGATGAAAGATTTAATAAAGCAAATCACATGCTCTCAAAAGAAATCATATTTCACTCTCTATTCAAATTAGGGTTTTACAAGTCATATATATAAAGAATTCTAAAGTAACAAAACACCAAATTTATCAAAATCTCTAATCAAATCTAATCAAATCCTAATGCAACAAGATAATACCAAATCTAACCAAATTCTAATCAAATCCTAATCAAATCTCTATCAATTCTCCTGCACTTGGAAATATTCACCACCTGGGAATAACAATAAAAAGAAAGTCAAGCACGGTCAACTGAAATTGGTCAATTTTCTCAAAATCTGGCAAACCTTTCCACCGAACTAAATATAAGAAAATCGAACAGTTTAGAAGCCAAATGTATACTATCTGACATTTCTATGGTAGCGATAGTAACAATTATAGAAGGTCTGGCGAGAAGTCAAAATCTGTCGCTTCTGTAGAAAATAAAGAATTTGGAATGTGAGCTAGAAAATCACTAAAAACACGATTTTCATGAACAGAGCAAATGAATGTTTCTGTAGTTGGCTCTGGCAAAAAAATTGAATCATCAACTTTTGGATATGTGGCAAATTATATGCTGGACTCGGTCCATTGCCTAAAATCTCGAAAGCGGATATATCGGTATCTGAACTCTTTTTAGGGCACTCATACTCATAATTCCAAAATTTTTCAAATGCCGAACATTTGATAGAAGGACACTGATGAGCAGAGTGTCATATCCTTCACACTTTGAACA
>JAYEPQ010000014.1:27506806-27821806 GCA_036321105.1 Dracaena cambodiana
ATATATATGTGTGTGTGTGTGTGTGTGTGTGTGTGTGTGTGTGTGTGTGTGTGTGTGTGTATATCTTGTTTGTGATAAACTGTAATGGCACTCCGGTAATGAGAGAGTGCCTGCAGTGATGCCCTACCCATTATTGGGACATACGCTTGAGTCCACCCCTGTATGGTTTCAGGGCGCCATATGAAGCCAGTCTGTTAGTCAATGGCCTGGAGAGCTTCTTCAAGTCAAAGAAGCACCTGAAATTCCGGCACAGCAAACATATAACAAGAAGGTAAGCAGGAAAGGTAAAACTACAAAATTTTGATTCTTAGAGTGGTCTAGGTTGTGATAAGTGCAAGAAACCTAGATACTTTTGTAACAAATGTCCCCTGATCAAGAAAAACGTAAAAAGCCTGTAACAATGGGAAATATTGAGCGGGAAGAGATAGATTCTGTGTCTAGGAAGGAAGAGAGACATGCATACTTCATTCTGATGGTGAAGACAAGTTCGACAAGCACCTATGAGGACACTAACTCAGATAATAAGGTAAACCCCAGTTATGATGAGTTGTATGGTAAGTATGAGAAAATGCTAGGAGAGTTTGAGAAACTTATCAATAAATATAAATTGACTAAAAAGACTAACTCAAGTTTAAAGAAGGATATCCTCAGTTTAAGAAAGAAATAGGAAAAATCCACTTTAGAGCTAAACAAGTCTAATAATGCAAGTTATTCAGCACCTCTTGACTACTTCGAGTGATCTCTTTACAGAAAAGTGAACCCAGTTTTCTCTAACAAATTAGAGATGCTAATATTTGAAAATGAAAAACTAGTTTGTAGATTTGAATCACTTTCCCATAAACTCTTCAATGAACAAAAGAAATTTGAAATTAGGTGCACGACGGTATCTTTTGAGAATGAGTTAGTAAAGTCAAAAGTGTTTGATTTAAAGAAGACTGTAAATATTTTGTTTTTTGTTCTGAAGGTGTGAATGTGGTTATATCTGATCAACGGTTCGTGAAATCTAAATAAAGACTGGATACTCTAACTTAATGAAGAAAAAGGCATTCAAACTTTCTTTATTAAAAGACAATAACTTGACAATGTACACAACTTTATACAATACGTCCTCAAAGTTACATGCATACTTTGTGGTCTAACGGATCATTTATCCATGTCACATATGATGTAGAAGTCAAAACTGTTAAGCAGATTTGGGTACCAGCACTATCCCTAACCAAACTGGACCTATTGTGGATATCTAGGTCACACATCAAATCTTTTATGTAGGCGTGTGGCGGTTTAGTAACGAGGTAACACATGGTATTTGGATTTTAACTACTCACAATACATGATAGGTAAAATAAATTTGTTCTTTAGGCTGAAGAAGAATGAAGGTGATAGTGTAGAATGTGGCAAACATTGGTAAAAGTAAGGCTGTGGGAGTTGAAAATATAGCTAGTAATACTTTCAAACTCCTCGATGTTTTATTTCTTAATAAATTAAAACACAATCTTATCTCCATTTGTCAATATTTGCAAAGAAATAGCTATTCTTTTTTAGCCTATTATATTTTGTATTATTAGTCAAGATACAAGCTCAACGATATTTATAGGAAATAGGCATGATTTAAACTCTAAATTGATAGAATATCTGGTTGCAAGGAAAAGAGAATGATGACTTGTGAATAGAATTTGGACACTCTAGCATGGTACTACTGCAAAAGCTCTATAAAAGGGACCAAATAGTAGTTTTTGTTGTTAATGGAGCCCATTGCCGCAACGAGTTTCGGTACGCCGAAACGGTCCAAAACCTGTTCAAACCCGTTATGATATAATATAAATATGGGGTTGTGTGCTAGGGTTTGAATAAGCCGGAAAAAAAAACAAGAGAAAAGGTGGCGGTTGAAATTACTTTTGGCCAAGGATATCAAAGGCTGCTATTGATTTTGGCCAAAAGTGAAAATAATTTGGCGGTGGCTGCTAGGTCTTCGGTGTGGCAAAACAACAGAAAAGAAGGCCATTAATTTTGTGTGATTTCTTTACCAATTCTCTTGTGGTTGAGAACTAGAAACTTGTAATCTCTTTTGATATAGTGGAAGTTTTTGATCGTGTCCCTATGGACATAAGCATATTGCCGAATCACGTTAAATCTGCGTGTTCTCTGTCTCTACTATTTTTCTCTTTGATTAACTATTTGACTCCGTTGGTTGTTGCATTAGTATTATTATGCTATTTTTACTAACAATTGGTATCAGAGCCCTGGTTCGGGTCAAATTTTACTCAGATCGGTGTTGATTTTGAGTGGGAGTTATGGCGGAAGATAGGAAGGGAAAGATTGAAAAATTTGATGGAACAGATTTCCAATGGTAGAAATTCCAGATGGAAGATTATTTATATCAAAAGAATTTACATCAACTACTGTTTGGAGAAAAGGCAGAAAAAATGATAGATGAGGAGTGAGAATTATTGGACAGGAGAGTTTTGGCACAGATTCGATTGTGCCTGACAAAGCAGGTTGTGTTTAACGTCTCCAAGGAGAAAACCACTTCAGGTTTGATGTCAGCGTTGGCTAAATTTTATGAGAAACCGTCTGCTTCAAATAGACTGTTTTTAATGAAAAAGTTGTTCAACTTGATGATGCCTTCTGATAGTTCAGTTGTTAATCATTTGAACGAATTTAACACATTATGGGCACAACTTGAATCCTTAGATTTTGTCTTTATTGATGACATTAAAACTTTGATATTTTTGTATTCGTTACCAAATAGTTGGAGTAATGTTGTTATGGCCATCAGCAATACTTCCAATACTGCTCTTAAAATTGATGATGTTGTGAGTACAATCATGAATGATGAATTGATGAAAAAGAGTATGGGTGAGAGCACAGTTTCTACAAGTACTGCTCTGTCTGTTGATAATAACAGAAAGAAGGAAAGAGTTAGAAGTTTAAGTAAGGAGTCAAAACAAAGAGGGAGATTAAAATCTAAGGGGAAGTTCAAGAAAAAGTTAGTGTGTTGGAAATGTAAAACAGAGAGTCATATGAAGAAGGATTGTCCAAACAAAGATAAGGAATGAGCGAATGTGGTGAATCCATGTGAAGAGTATGATGACTTGTGTTTGTCTGCTCATACAGAATCAAGGTCAGATCTGTGATTTGTGGATTCAGAGACTTCGTTCCATTGCACTGCTCGTAGAGAATGGTTTGAGAATTATGTCCAAGGTGATTTTGGGCATGTGACTATTGGCAATGGGTAGGAATGCAAGATTGTCCGTAAGGAGACAATTCAGTTAAAATTGCACAATGGTGAAAAGTTGCTTTTACAAGAGGTCAGGCACATACCAGATTTGAAGAAGAATTTGATATCTGTTAGCAAGCTGGAGGGCGAAGATTATCAAATCTCATTTGAGAGGAAACAGTGGAAGATCAGTAAAGGAGCAATGGTAGTGGTTAAGGGTGAGAGAGTGGGAACTCTATATTTACTCTCAAACTCGGTGGATCACGTTGTTTCTTTGGCTACCGTGAAGAATGAGAAGGCTACCTTATGGCATCAGAGGCTCGGTTACAGCGGCATGAGGGTATTGCAATCCTGAGGTATGTTGAATGATATGCAAGATGCTAAATTTGATTTCTGTGAGAACTGTGTGTTTAGAAAGCAGAAAAGAGTTAATTTTTTGAAGGATGGTAAGGAGAAGAAAACTGAGAGATTGGAGTTGGTATATACAGATGTATGGGGGTCTTTTTCGGCGAAGTCTCTTGGAGGTAATTCTTATTTTGTCACTTTCATAGATGATGCAAGAAGGAAAATATGGGTGTTTGCACTTAAGCAAAAATCCGATGTCTTCAAGATCTTCAAGGTATGGAAAGCTCTTGTTGAGAATGAAATAGGTTTGAAGGTGAAATGTCTGTTGTCATACAATGGTGTGGAATTTTGCAATAGAGAGTTCGATGACTATTGCTCTACCCACGGGATCAGGAGAGTAAAGACTGTACCGAAGACACCGCAGCAGAATGGCGTGGCTGAGAAGATGAATAGAACTATTTTGGAGCGAGCTCGGAGTATGAGACTACATGCATGTTTACCTTTGCAACTTTGGAGAGCCGCTGTAGATACGACAGTCTATCTGATCAACAGGAGTCCAGCTAGTGTTTTAGATGGAGGAATTTCAGAGGAGATGTGGTCTGGTAAGACTGTGAATTATTCATTCTTAAAGGTATTTGGTTATATAGTATATGCACATATGGATCATGAGATGAGAAAGAAGTTTGATTCTATCTCAGAAGTGTGCATTCATTGGATACGGTGGCGACGAATATGGTTATCGCTTATTGGATTATGAGCATAACAAGGTAATTCGTAACAGAGATATAGTATTTAATGAGAGATGTATGTATAAAGACCGAATGGAAAGTAAGAGTGAGAAAGCAGTGGAGAAAGAGCACTTGGAGCTGGATGAGCCACAGGATGGGATGGATCCCATGGATAAAAAAAGGAAGAAATACCTACATCTGAAGGAGAAGAAATGACTACACCTGAGAATACACAAGTTTCAGATGAGACTGAACAGGAGAGAGCCACTGACTGAGATAGATGGTTCCAGTACTTCATCAGAGAGTGTTCCCACTTTGAGGAGGAGCACGAGGATAAGGAAGCCAATCCAAAAACTTTGTCTTCTTTTATATCATGTTTTGTATACTGATGTAGGTAAATCAGAGAGTTACCAAGAGGCTATGCAGGATAAATTTTTTCTTAAGTGGGAGCAAGCTATGCGTGATTAGATGTCTTCTTTGGAGGAGAATCACACATGGAAATTGGTGAAGTGACCAGAAAAGATGAAACTATTGCATAACAAGTGGGTATACAAGGTAAAACATGAGGCAGGAGGGAGACAAAGGTTCAATGCTAGACTTGTGGTGAAGGGATACGGTCCGAGAAAATGTATTGACTTCAATGAAATATTTGCACCTATTGTCAAGATGATTTCTATCAGAGCAATACTAAGTATTGTAGCTGTGAAAGAATTGTATTTAGAGTAGCTCGATGTGAAGACTGCTTTCCTTCATGGTGATTTGGAGGAGAAAATATACATAGAACAGCTAGAGGGATATGAAGTTAAAGAAAAGGAGAATTGGGCATGTCGACTGAAAAAGAGCTTGTATGGATTGAAACAGGCGCCGAGGTAATGGTACTTGAAGTTCGACAAGTTTATATTGGATTCGAATTTTGCCAAATGCAATTTAGATTATTGTGTATATCTACAAAAATTTAAGGATGATAAATTTATTATACTCACTTTGTCTGTAGATAATATGCTTGTGACAGGTACATGTATGAAGAAAATCAATGATCTGAAAAGGAAGTTGGAAGGGAGATTATGTATGAAGGACATGGGTGAGACTAAACAACTTCTTGAAATGCAAATTATCCGAGATAAGAAAAGCAAGAAATTGTGGTATCTCAGGAGCAGTATATCAAGAAGGTGTTGGAAAGATTCAACATAGATAATGCAAAACTGGTAACTATAACTCTTGGTGGTCAGTTTAAACTGTCAAAAGAGTAAGGCGCTAAGAAAGATGAGGAGACGAGACATATGGAGAATGTGCCTTATTCATCGGCCGTTGGGAGTCTCATGTATGCAATGGTGAGTATAAGACCAGATATTGCACATGCAGTAGGAGTAGTGAGTAGATTCATGAAGAACCCTAGAAAGTAACATTGGCAAGCGGTGAAGTGGATTTTCAGGTATTTGAAAGGACTTCAAAGTATTGTTTATGTTTTGGGGGTGATAACATTGATGTGCAAGGTTTTGTGGATTCGGACCATGCGGGTGATAGAGACAATGGCAAGAGCACCGCAGGTTATATCTTTATTGTAGGAGGGATAGCGGTAAGTTGGGTTTCATGATTACAATCAATTGTTGTTTTATCTTTGACAGAAGCTGAATATGTTGCAGCTGCAGAAACAAATAAGGAGTTTATTTGGTTGCAGCGATTGATGAGTGAGTTGGGTTTTGATGGAGTGGATTGCACGTTATTCAGTGATAGTAGAGTACAATTCATCTTGCTAAGAACTCAGGATATCATTCACGGACTAAATATATTCACTTGAGATATCACTTCATTAGATTCTTGTTAGAAAATGACCAATTAAAGTTGGAGAAGATTGAAGGCAGTAAGAAATCTGCAGATATGTTGACAAAGCCGGTTGATGAGAAAAAGTTGAGCTATTACTCAACTTTGGTGCATTTGTATTGAATGCTGAAATTGGGACTTTAAATGATCGAGGTAAAAACTTTGGATACTAGGATTATCATGTATAGAGATTACAATTTTTGCAATAGGTCTTTAAGTGGGAGATTGTTGCTAATGGAGCCCATTGTCGCAATGGGTTTCGGTACACCGAAACCCATTGCAAAACCTGCCCAAACCCGTTATGATATAATATAAATATGGGATTGTGTGCTAGGGTTTGAACAAGCCAGAAAAAAACAAGAGAAAAGGTGGCAGCTGAAATTACTTTTGGCCAAGGATATCAAAGGCTGCTATGATTTTGGCGAAAAGTGAAAATAATTTGGCGGTGGCTGCTAGGTCATCGGTGTGGCAAAGTAACAGAAAAGAAGGACATTAATTTGTGGCCAAAGAGATTGGTCGAAAGCAAAAGTTGGTGTTGTTGCTTAGGTTGTTGTTGCGGCCGAACTAAACCAAAGCAGCGGGTGGCTTCCTTTGGATTTTCGGTGGCTAAAGCAAAGAGGAAAATCACTGTAACAAGAGATTAGGATTTGATCTCAAAATCTTGTGTGATTTCTTTGTCAATTCTCTTGTGGTTGAGAACTAGAAACTTGTAAACTCTTTTGATATAGTGGAAGTTTTCAATCGTGTCCCCGTGGATGTAGGTATATTACCGAACCACGTTAAATCTGCGTATTCTCTGTCTTTACTATTTTTCTCTTCTGTTAACTATTTGATTCTGCTGGTTGTTGCATTAGTATTATTCCGCTATTTTTGCTAACAGTTTTCCCCTCATTGCGCACAAGAGCAATAAGGTATGCAATGTATGTGTTGAAGGTAAATCAATTAGATCATGTTTCAAGAGTCTGGCATGTCAGTGTGTGCATTAGCAACATATGTGTTTTTGTATTTCTTGTGTTTTGGTTTTATTTTAAATTTTATAGGTTTCTTTATTTTTTGTTCCTTTCTAAATATACAATAAACATAAAAAATAAATATAAATAAAAAGGCACACAAGACCATGACATAAATTATTATGTGTCTATTTTTTGTGATATGTGGCATAATTTTTTCAATGACATATCAAATGAGATTTGATTTGATGAGTCCATTATTTTCAAAAATCTAGTTTATATTTATATTATTGACTAATACAAACTAGACTCTTGATTGTGGTTCTACCTTTTGACATGTGCATATCAGTCATTCCCATAATACAAAGAGTTCGTTTTACCTAATGGTTCTACAAGTTAACTTTCTTTCATACTCAGTGTGTATATTAATCACAATAATTCAAGATATAAACACATGCATTGACAAATAAGCGGAATACGGTCATCTTATTTCCACACAAAAAAAGAGTAATATCAAATATTTAAGATAAATATATAAAAATGCTAGTATTAAGAGGAATGCGGTCATCTTATTTTTACACAAAAAAGAGTGATTTATAAAAGATACTAAAGGCCACACTCATAAATTTAGTTGTTTATATGTAATCTCAAGGGACATCATGTGCTGAAGAATATGTTTAGAGGTGGTATATTTTTACCCACCAAGCACTGTTGATCCCCCTTATAAATCTGATCTGGCTAAGTTGAGATTTTTTTAATCTTGATCATTATAATCAATTATGGTTAATTTCATGGTTCGTGTGGTTGGATAGATATTCTTATAGTTTCCCCTGGTTTTCGATAATTGCAGGTTGTGGTTTCAATACTTTGCATATAAATATGGGTTATGTTAATAAGGATCATGTTTTCTATTGAAGTCTGAGTTGAGCATATTTTTTTAGTGACATGATTTATTTGTTGTTGTAAAATATCCTCTTTCAGTGATAATGTTTACTTTCCTCACTAAATATTCCTCACTGAAGCACAGTTGTGTAACAATAAAAAAGATTTATCGTTACTAAAAACAGATATTTAGTAACAAACTTTAATACGTTGTCACTAAAAATCAGGATTTAGTAATGAGTATTTACCTTCATCACAAAAAAATTATTTTTAGTGATATGGTTTGTTTGTTGTCACAAAATATCCTAATTTAGTAATAATTTTATTTTTCTCACAAAATATTCATCATGAAAGCCTAATTTTCTTGTAGTGTTAGTGGGTGCCTATTTTTATTATGTTGCTTAATTGTATTAATTTATTAAATTATTTAAAATCTAGTAACAACCCTACTAACCCCCTCTAGTGTTTATATCTATAGCCTAACGTGATCCCAATAGGAGTATCATTTATATTTGGTAGAGTTTTAATACAATAATATTCGTCATGAAAATCCAGTTTTCTTGTAGTATTAAGATGGCACCATTTGAAACTCTATACAGGAGGAAGTGCAGATCCCCATTGTTCTATATTAATATGGAAGAGAGAAAACTTCTTGGTCCTAAATTGGTTACCACACTAAGGAAAAAATTAAGATGGTGCAAAAACTATAGCAAATAGCGTAGGATTGATGGAAGAGTTGTGTGGATTCTTGCTTAGGGCCTTTTGAGTTCAAAGCGAAAGATCGAGCGTTCCTTCAAATATATGACTCATAGAGTTATTCGTTTTGGTAGACGTACGTGGGAAGTTGGACCCATGTTACATCGGTCTATTTGAGGTTCTAGAGAAAATGGAGAAAGTCGCCTATAAGTTAGTTTTGCCTTTGGCTTTGGAAGACATGCATATTGTATTTGACGTGTTACAGTTGACGTGATTGTTCTAGATGCAAGTCATGTATTGAAATATTCAGAGTGAAACCTAGATAAATATTTATCTTTCAATATGAGACCCACTGCAATTCTTGATTGTCAAGAGAAGATGTAGAAGATCGGTGAATTCCTCTTGTTCTCATTATTTTTTATCGGTATTTTAAGAGAGATGCTATTTTGGAGCATGAAGAGGATTCTAGGAAACTGTGTTCTTGTCTATTTCTAGATTTAGGTATCTATATAATCCCTCTTGCACCTTCGTTTTGGTTTAAATTTTGAGAAATTTTTTTCATAAAATGAGTAGAGTGTAATGCCCCAACCTATCATAGAGAAAAATTAATTTAAATTATTATTATTTATTATATTATCACAATATATAGTTAATACTATAATCATGGTAATTCTAACAAGTATTTAGTTAAAATTTATATTTTAAAACATAACAATTTGACTTCAGTACCATCACTAGATATTAGAGACATGAGATATTAAATAAGATGTTTTTGAAACAAACAACCAAACAAATCTTATTCTTGCCGACCATTAGTCCTCTCTTCCTTCTCCTTCAAGTAAGAAAAAAAAAAATGGAAGAAGGTTCCCCAAATTCTCCATTTGCTGTCACCTTCTAAATTGGATTAAAAGTCTATCCAATATCTTCTCACTCTCAGTTTTAGAAGAATATTCGACCGAACTAAGGCAAGTACAGTTCTAAACTCCACTTTTATTTTAATTACATGTCTTAGATAAAAAAAATTGTTTTCTTTCTGTTTCATGCTGATTAAGAATAGATTGCGTCTGGAAGCTGTATGGTGATGAATAATGTTACTTTATTATTTACGTGTGAATGAGATCCTTCACTCGGTGGCTAATGAATTGGGACCCGCTATTTACAAGGAGACTTTGTTTCGGGAATACCAAATCAAGAGATGATATTTTTTGAAATACCACAACTGCTCATTGCTTCCCGACGTAGCTTGCGTCTAAAGAAATTGCCTCGGAACACTTCTACTCATCCAGCATTTCTTGTATTAAACTTACAAGATTCTTGAGTAAATTTGATTTTATGCTTTGTTAATTGAGTAATCAATAATTTATGATAATAGTTTTTCTATTTGAATTATCCAAAAGCTTGTTTTTGATAATGATATCCAAGTGATTACGAGTGAAAATGGTCCTATTTTGTATATAATTTATTTACTCGTAATCCATTTTTTATGCATTAACGATGTGTTATTAGTGCTATCATATACATTTATATTAAATTCTCAATTTGAGTATTCACCCTAGCTTAACAAATGTTTTGATGTGTTTTTAGATTTTGGAGTCAAGATACGAAGAAAAGAGGCGTGCATAACTCTAAAGACATGCGCATGACAGATAACTGTCAATAATCTTCTGAGCACCACCGACAATCCTGAATAATCTCATAAACTAAGCCAGACTTCAAGTCGCTGCTGAAATTGCTATTGAAGCGACTGTCAACAATGCAATTATCCTGGGCTTGCCAATACACGGCTGTCGAAACCATTAAAACTATGGTTGACAACATAGTGGATATATACATGGGTACGATTCTGGATTGAGACCAAATCAAGTATCCTCGTACTCAAAACTAAGAGATGGTAACTCAGCTTAGGGGATATAAATATCCCTTATATCATGTACTTGAGAGATATATTGGGATAGAGAGTTAGATAGATTTGATTTTCTTTTGAGAGCTATTTTTTTCGTTGTATTGAGAGACTGGAGATTAATGCTTTTTCCTCTATTGTGGGTTCGTGCAAATAAAAACATTCTTTCTTTTTACTGGATGATCATGATGGCCATGGGTAACTAATCCTTTTTCATTGTTGGATGAGGAGACAAACCCTAAATCTCCAATCTGATTTGGGTTAACTCTTTTTTAGAATTTTTATTGTTATATGATCTAATTTGAGTTTTATTCCCTAAATTGTTTAGTAGGAATATAATCTTGTTTCTTTTTATAATATAGTTATTTCTTAACTTTTGATGTGCTATAGATGTTCAAGGCATGACGTATGCTTAAGTTTTGAATAATTATTTCTTATCATTTATAAATTACTTTCATATTTAAGTCCAAGTATTTTAAATAGATTTGGATTGTTGGATTAAACTCATTACAAGATAATATTTTGGAATTATATGCTTAAAAAAATCATCTTCCAACTGACAGACTATGTGATATATTTAATCGAGATAAAATAAACAATTAACCAATTAGGGAAAGGATCTAGAGAGAGTTCTCTCATCCTTTCTGATACTTCTTTTTATAGTTTTAAAACCATAGAAAAATCTTCCTTCTTATTACCTTTTCATTCTACTCCTAATCATAAACTTTAGGTATAGTGTCCTCAAGATAACGATTTTGAATTAATCCCCATATACTACTTTGTTGATCTCCTATGTTTAGAGAATACCATTGTGAATGTAAATTTTTTAGAAGATTTAATTTAAGTCCGAACTCAGTGGCCCCCTTATATGTCGATTCCAATTATAAGATAATTGGAACAAATCCTTGGTTAGGTAGATCTAAGACCATATATACTTGATCACCAAAAATGACATAGTCCTTTTCATATTAAACTATAATTAGTGATCCAATAATCATATGGGCTAATTTAATAGCTGAACTCTAAATATACCTTATAAAATTCGCACTGGGTCAATTTTGATATATACAAATATTATTTACATTGAATTGATTTTGTAAATACAAGAACAAATAAATTATTTGGTTCTATTTGTCATATCGGCATGGTCATTACTAAATATTGATTAATCACTAAATAGTTTACTTATTAAGATTTTAGTTAAGATAGTTTTTCCTATTTATCTTATGCCTTGTAGATAATCACTAATTTGTTAAATAACCTTAATACATCACAATTGTTAAATAGTGCCGATTCTGATAAGCAATTCTTTTTGATAAAACAATTGCTTGTATATACTATTAAGGTTTTAGTGATTACAGTATTCTATCAGAATTGCTTATCTTATCAAAATATGTCTCATCAAATACTAATTAATACAATAGAAAATTTAAATGAGTATATTTGATTGTATAGTGATTGGCACATTGTAGGGTTATATCTAAATGGACTGTGACATCATATTTAAAAATAGGATAGTGAAGAAAGTGGGAGATATTGGATTTATTTAAATGTGTTGTTATCATTACTCTTTATTGTGAATTGTTTTTATTTCAAATTGAATAAGAATTTATAGGATTGGTGACCTAAATCATTTCATTAAATTTCGATCATGTACAATGGTATGTAATACTTGTTTGTGAATGACATATTGTATTAATATGAATAATACGTGATGGATATGATAGTAAGTATAGTGATATGATAAGAAAATAAAACATAGCAATATTACGTATACATGATCCAATAATGAATTGTTAATGATTCATGAATAATAGAAATAGAAATGTATATGTAAATGAATGAATCATGTCATAATGTCATCTAAGTCATGTGTTTCATATATCATGAACTCGGGATGGGGAGAAAGTATATAATGGATAAGAGCTATGTTGTATAATGATTATTGTAATGTGAGGGCTAAAATCTTTTACTGTAATGGCATGGATGATACTGAATCACCGATTGATGATTAGTACTCAGTGTAATATGTCTATTACTATAATATAGTATGGGATGTGAATTAAACACCTAATGGTATGGTATGGTTCAGCGCTATGCGATTTAAATCGGGACCCGGGTATGTACGGGTATTTATATGGCAATAGAAAATATCAATATCTTATCAATTAATACAGTTTCTACAATTAAGTTGGATAATAACTGAGACCAATAGAATGTGTTTACATACTTAATTTTATATGTTCATAACAAACACCGACATGAGCATGTCCACGTGCACTGATACTCTTGTAGCATAATAGTACACATTTTTCTTTCTTTTAAAGGTTATTTGCTAGATTTAATCCGCTAGGTTTCAAACCCTATATTGCAGATACAAAATGCAGACACAAATATTTAGTCCAAAGGCTAATAGTGGAGCAGATAGAGTTTAGTTTCTTGAGTGTGGCCAGGTCGGGCATGCATTTAGTCAGTGTAATATTTGTGTCATAGGCCAGCTTGATGTGCCAAAAGAGGTAGAGTCTAAACAAACCGTCCGAGACATATGGAGGCTAGTGGAGGCAATTCGCAGTCGACACCCTGTACGCTTCATTCCATCTTTATTCTAGACATTAATTCTTGAGGAATCCAGATGCTATGTCATCACCAGACCCGGACTGGGCTCTGATAGCCATCGATTCAAGAGGCCATCTATTATTCACATCTACCACCAATAGCATCGGTAGTTCCAACACCAGACTCTGGTCCTTCTTTCACTTGCTACGTCTCTCTATATTTGTTATGTACACCTATACTCTATGTACCAGGCCATACTTGTTTTTGTTAGCAGGCATGTTATCATAAAAGGTAGAGTACCACTTTTGTCAGGTGTTTTTCTTTTTTTGTTATTCTTTTGTTTTACATACAAAGAATCGTATGCCCTTCCATGCAATCAACATTACGTCCATTAATATAATTTCAATTTTAGACAAATTATTTATTCATTTGTTTTGACAGTAATTATGGTTATTCCATAAATTTATGCATGTTAGGTAGTCTAGTGTAATTTTAAGTAGCATCCTCTATTTTGGAAAGCAACTAAAAAAGGAGGCATTATAGGATGGTGTCAGAACCTAGGTTTAGGTGGAAGACTATAGGACTACTGCCACATATAAACATGTTTATTACTTATTCTTGAATATTTATCAAATCCAGTATCATACTTATCCTACCATATTCTATTTATTTGAAATATCTATCTTTCAAATTCCATTATTGATTTCTATCTGGCCCATTGCAGAACAATATCAATCCAATTTTCTATTGGAATATCCCTTAGTAATTAATGGTAAAGAATTTTATGTTAACATACTAGTTATAAATGGAGGTGGATATAATGTTATCCTAAGTATACATTGGTTGAGTACCTTTCATGTGATAATAGTTTGTAGAAGAAGAAGAATATTTCAGATTCTATTTATCCAGAATTTGAATTTGTTAGTAGAAGTCAACTCTTAGAATCAGCAGAATCTAAGGTATCTCCAAATAGAGGAGTTTTGGATGCAATTGAAATAGGAGAAGTAATGATCCCAATAGGATCAAAATTCTTAAATATATTTTCAGAAGAGATACCTGGATTTTCACCAGTAAGAATAGGAGAATTTATTATTGATATTATCCCTAGAACTAAACTGGTTTGTAAGTCACCTTACCGAATAGGAATTGAAGAATTAGAAGAAGTTGGGTTTTGTATGACCTAGTGTTTTATCTTGGGGAGCTCCAGTATTATTAATAGGAAAAAATGGGAGTCATTAATTATGTATAGAATATAAAAGTTTGAATGCAGTCATAGTCAAGAACAAGTACCTATTAACGAGAATAGCTAATCTGTTGTATCAACTGGGAGGAGAGAAGGTATTCTCATGAATTAATCTTCGTTCAGGATTCCATTAAGTAAGGGTTTGAATGAAAAATATTCTAAAAACTGCATTTGGAACTAGACATAATATTATGAATATTTGGTGATGCCATTTGGAATGACTAAAGCACCAACAGTATTTATGAATTTGATGAACCATATTTTTGCTCAGTATTTAGATAAGTTTGTGATAGTGTTTATTAATGATATCTTGATATATTTCAAGAATAGAGAAGAGTATGTTGAGCACTTGAGAATAATTTTGCAAACTCGAAGAGAGCAAAAGTTATATGAAAAATTAAGTAAATGTGAACTTTTGTTAGATAAAGTTGTTTTTTTGGATCATAAAGTTTCTGGAGATGGTGTATCGGTTAAGCTAAGAAGATAGAAACAGTAATGGAGTGACCTGTGTGAAAATCTGTATCGGAAATTCAGAGTTTTCTTGGAAAAAGCTGGATATTTGTATAAAACTTTGCAAAAATTCATTCCCTCTTACTAAATTGACTAGGAAGGGAGTGTAATATGTCTTGACGAAGAAATGTGATAAGATATTTGAAGAGTTGAAATAGAGGTTGACAACAATACTAATATTAGCAATTCCTGATAACTTTGGAGAGATGAAGATTTATAGTGATGGTCCAAATCAGAGATTGGGATGTATGTTGACATAGAATGAAAAAGTGATTGAATTTAGATCTTATCTCTAACTTTCCTAAGAAAAAATTCATGTCTGGATTTTAAGAAAGAAAAGTGCAGAGACTAAGTATAGAAGATATGATTTTGAGTATGCACTTTTCAAGGAAAAGGAAGGAATAAAATAGAAAGATTGGTGAATTACAATAATTGATATTAGTAGACTTGGCAAAGTAAGCATGTTGGTGAGGTTAACTAGGTAAATAAACTAGGAGATAAGGAGCAAAACCTTAGAGAGAGTGAATATAAGAGACATCAAAGATTTTAGAAGATTGAGAATTTTTTTAGAATTAATCAGGTTGGAAAGCAGAGGACAAGAAATTGATGATGAACTATAATTAAAGAAGATAAATTTCATCAGGCCAGAACATGATATTATATTTTTTTATTCAACTTAGGTTTTGTCTTTCTAAATGATTATCTTATTCCGTTACTTTCGTTGATCGTTCACATCTAACATTTCGTATCTTCTATTTGAACTTTATCCTAGTAAGTTTTATGTCTTGAACCTTCTATATATAATAAGTCTTATTAAGTCGGCGAGACAATTGTAAAGATTTATTCTTTAACACCAACAATTATAATCACTCAATAAGATTATTTTTGTATGATTGAATTTTGTAATTAGTCATTAATTCATTTCTGATCATTTATCTCTATTATTTACAGTTCTGTTACATCGACATTATAATAATTGAGATTTATTTGTTCTTCTAAAGTTTATTGCAACTATATAATAGGAATTTAGGAATATAATGTACAAAAATATTTATTACTTATATGTTACCCATTACTTAAGAAGGATGGCGTAGCACCCCGAATACTATTCCTAATTAAACTCTATCTTGCTTTTGAGTTTCTTCACCCCAAATAAAATTTTGAGGACGAATTGGAAATCTTATCTAGATATTATCATTTTTCACCAAATATAGAAATCTTTCATGATGTATTTCATGTATAACAATTGAGAAAGTGCTTAAGTGAAAAGTATAGATTAGTAGATCTACTAGAGGTGAATTTGGGATCGAACCTAAAATACGAGAAGCGATCTGTAGCGATCATCAGTAGGCAGGAGAAAGTCTTGAAGAATAAAGTGATACCATTGGTTCTTGTTTCGTTGGACACACATTCACTAAGGAAGTCTACTTGGGAGCATGCGAATAGAAATCACAATGAACTATGTATACATTTTCTCATGATCACATATATACTAATTTCATTGGTTCCATATCCACATATTTCCGTATATATTGCTATTTCCTTTAATTTAGAATTTTAAGCATGAAATTCTTTTGTTAAGTGGGTAGAATATAATATTTCAAAATTCGTGCTATTTGTATCCTTTCTTTGATTCTGATCATGCCAAATTAGGGCTATTGCGGGTCAATTTGGATACCGAAATAACTTTCAGTGAGTATAACTTTTAATTTGTAACTCTAAAATGGCATTCGGTCTTAGCGATTATTAGTTTTCTAATATTTATGATTTTCCAAAAAACACAAAAGATTTTCGAATTTTGCTAATTTCATAATATTAAAATTTTCTTTTAATTTCTTCAAAATTTTATTTCTTTTATTCTGGATATCAAAGTGACAAATGAATAATTTTTTAGTGTTTTTCTTCTTAAGCATTATGTCTTGTACTAATTTGGTAGATTTTAAAAAACGTTTACCAGATCCGTAAATAATAAAATATTAAATAAATTTAAATTTTCTTTCTACACACTTCACCCTAAAATTAAATTTCTAAGGGCGCCCCTTATGTCGGCAATGTGCTATCCCGACCAAATTTGTGGTGGCAAAAGTGGCCATGAGGTGTCATTAAAGGAAGGATTAGGGTAGGTTTACATATTATAAAATTAATTTAAAATATCAATGAATATAAATATAAGCTATTCATCACTCCATCAGTTCTTATTTAACTCCTCTCTTCTCACCCTCTCACGTAAGAGACAGAGGAGCATACAGAAGAATTTTGAGGGAAAAAGGAAAAAGAAAAGGAGAAGAAAATAAATCTTGTAAGTAACACTGTCATTCTTTGTTCATTTTTTGGAAGATTTATTCGATTTATATTTCATATATGTAATTTATTTTATGAGTATTCTTATATCACATTTTGGATTACTATTTTGTGAATATACTTAGCTCACAATTTAGCCTATTAATTGATATTGAGAACTGAACCAAATTATTAGGTCAATTTTGACATATCCAAACATTGTAATATTAATACATTTTGATATAAAAATAATATAACTAAAATATCGTTAACAAATCTTGTTCATCTAAATAAGTTGTTTTATACTCTTCAGAAACAATTTTCTGTTTATGCCAATTTCAATTAGAAGATAATTGAATAAATCTTTAGTTAGGCGGATCTAAGATCATGTATATTGGATCACCAAAAATGACAGTCCTTTTCATATTAAACTATGATTAGTGACCCAATAATTGTATTGAATAATTTATAGCCTAACAGAAAGCGTGCCTAACAAAATTCTTATTTGGTCAATTTTGACATACACAAATATTATTTATGTTAGATTGATTACGTAAATACATGAACAAATAAACTATTTGGTTCTATTTGTCCTACCGGCATAGTCATTACTAAATGTTAATTAATCACTAAATAGTTTGCTTATTAAGATTTTAGTTAAGGTAATTCATACTGTTTATCTTATGCCTTGCATATGACCACTAATTTGTTAAATAAGCTTAATACATCACAATTGTTAAGTAGTGCAGATTTTGATAAGCAATTCTGTTAGATAAAGAAATTGGTTATATATGCTAAGTTTTAGTAATTACAACATTCTATCATAATTGCTTATCTTATCATAATAAGTCCCATCAATTACTAATTAATATGATAGAAAATTTAAATGAATATCTATAATTGTATAGTGATTGACATATTGTAGGGTTATATTTAATGGACTATGACACCATATTTAAAAATAGGACAATGAAGAAAGTGGGAGATATTAGATTTATTTAAATGTGTTGTATCATTACTCTTTATTGTGAATTGTTTTTATTTCGAATTGAATAAGAATTTGTAAGATCGGTGACCTAAATCATTTCATTAAATCTCGATCATGTAGCATAGTATATAACATTTGTTTGTGATAATTGTACTAATATGAATGATACGTGATGGACATGATAGTGAGTATAGTGACCTGACAAGTGAATGAAACATAGCAATATGGTGTATACATGATCCAATAATGAATTGTTAATAATATTATGGATAATAAAAATATACATGTATATGTGAATGAACAAATCATGTTATAATATCATTTAAGACATGTGGATCATGTATCATAAACTCGGAATGGGAGAAACTATATAATGGATAAGAGTCATGTCGTATAAAGATTATTGTAATGTTATGGTCAACATCTTTTACTACAACAGTATGGGTGATACTGAATCACCAATTGATGATTAGTATCAGTGTGATATATCTGTTACTGTAATACATTACGGGATATGAATTGAATACCTAATAGTATGGTAGGTTCGGCGCCATACAATTGAGGTCGGGATACAGATATGTATGGACATTTATGTGATAATGTAGATCTTATCAATTAATACAGTTTCTACATGAAAAAGATACATAGAATAATTATTTCGTCATGTTTGTTAGTTAGTTTGTTTGTATATTTATACTTTTTACATACTTAATTTTATATGTTCACGACTAACACTGGCATGAGCATGCCCATATGTACTAATACTCATATTCTATGATAATACATCTTTTCCTTTCCTTTAAGTGTTACTTACTAGGTTAATCCCCTAGGTTTCAAATCCTAGATTGCAAATATAAAATAGAAACACAAATATTTAGTCCAGAGGCTGATAGTGGATCAGATAGGGTTCGGTGTCTGGAGTGCGGACAGGTCGGGCATGCATCTAGTCAGTGTGATATTTATGGCATAGCCCAGCCCAACGTGGCAGAAGAGGTAGAGTCCAATCAAACCAACCGAGACATACAAAGGTTAGTGGAGGTGATTCACATTGACACCCCCATTTGTTTCATTCCACCTTTACCCTAAACATTAGTCTTTGGGGAATCCAAATGCTATGTCATCACCAGATCTGAACCAGGCTCACATCAGCATTGATTCAGGAAGTCACCTATTATCCACATCTATCACCAACGACATCAATTATTCTAACACCAGACTCAGGTCATTCTTTTGTTTACTACATCTCCCCATGTTTATTATGTAAAGCTATATTCTTTTCACCAGACCATCTTTGTTTTTGTTAGTAGGCCTCTTATTATAAAAGGTAGAGTACCTCTTTTGTCAGGCACTATTCCTCTTTTGATTCTTTTGTTGTATATACGTAGAATAGTGTGTCTCTTCTATGTAATCAAGCTTATGTTTGTAAATAATTGCAGTTTTAGACAAGTTATTTATTTATCTGTTATACCAATAATTGTGGTTATTCTAAAACCTTGTGCCTGTTGGATAGTCTAGTGTAGTTTTAAGCAGTGTTCTCCATTTTTGAAAGCAGCTGAAAGACAGGGGTATTACATTAATGTTATTTAAAATAATATTATAGTTCAAATTCGATATAATGATTAGTTATTATATTATTCAAATAAATGTATATATTAATTGAATATTAATAATTCTTTTGTTGCTTTAATATTGTTTATTACTATGCATTCTCGTGATCGGTACATACTGTAAAAATTAACTACACACCCAAATAAATTGTTAACTATCGTACTTAAGACTTAATTAACTACAAAATCTATGCTAAGCTGGGATAATGGGCTCATTTAGTTTTGACATGATAAAGGAACCATTATACTATTTTTGTTATTATACTCCATGGAATCATTTTCTAGCACAACTTAGATACTTACTAATGGTCTACATCCATGTTTTAGCTCAGAATATAAAATATAATAACATAGTTATGGGAGAAATGGATAAAGGAATTGTACATATATTTTGCAAAGTCTACAATTTGGATTGTAGCCGAAATTTTAGGATCTAACCATGAAATTCACAAGTGATTACTAAAATATAGTGCATTTTAAGGGCTTCGAGTCTAGGAGTTTGTGCTTGTCCATCTTGTTTGATTAAGTACCTAAAGATATGGTCCACAGTGGTATTTGGTCATGGTCTCAGATATATTTGAACACTTATAAAATATGTGGCCTTATGTTCCAAATGTTCAAATAGTCCATATAAATTATTATAAATAAAAAAAATAATTAAATTAATCCATGCATTTTAATCTCTTATATTGTCTTGTATATGTAATCATCGTTATTTGCCATATCAGTGACATGTACACTAAACCTATCTATTCTCATATTCGTGACATGTATGAGACTCATGTTGTTCATTGTAAACACTCATGACATGCTTTTACTGCTATTACTCTTTGTACAATCACAAACATAGTATGCATGTATCTCTTTTCCTTTTTTTTGATTCACTTGCTAGGTTGCTTATGGCAATTTCGGTTTGGCACACCCAAACTCCAGGCTGACAAAGAGACGGATCCATTACAGTTGGATACCTATTTCGAGGAGTAGATAGAGGCATAGTAGATATTTCCCGCTCGAAGAATTCTTAGAAAATGAGTTGTTTTCTTTTTAATTCTTTCCATTAAGAGTAGTTATCTTTCCTTTTAGTTATCCATACTTCATGTCTCAAATTATGACAAAATCTTTATTTTGAATTGAACCTTATATCAACATTAGTTTTAATATTTCTTTGAATAAATTTTTCCATTTATTTAATATCAAGAAATTTTTTATTGTATTTGTATGTGAGATTGTCACAGTATATTTTCGTGATTCTATCTATATCTTAGCCTTGGCATATTGATTTTGAATATGTTACTAAATATTATTCATACATTGGGATATGAAAGGCATTATAGTAACTAGCGGTAAGTCCAGTTTATTATTGGGGACTAATATTGTAGTCTCAAATTTGCACGGAACCTATTAGAACACGTGATCTTCCTCTGTAATTTTAGTTTCAAATAACTTATATAGCAAAATCAAGAATTAATTGTAACAACTATCCTGGACTATTGGGATATCTCATTAATAACTCATTAAGAATTTTTCACGAAGACCCTAATAGAGAGTATAAATACAATAAAAAAAAGTTGTTGCATTTATGCCCCTTATCGGGGGGTCATTGTGAAATTTTTTTAAGGGTACTAGTGATACACTCTTATAATACAGGGGTATTTTTTTGTAATTAATACTAAAATCAAGAGGAGGTGGCAGGTTGGATTTAGAGAGGCTTTGAAATTTGGAGATGGCAAGTGGAGACTCTACAATAACTCGTGGCTTCCCAACCAAACCAGTGATACCTGATAGTTCTTTGGCAAATCCGGTGGAGAACGGAGGAGAGGTTAATTCTTCTTTTTTCTCACTCTTACAGGGATGGACAACGGTAGCGTGATTAGGGTCCGCATAGGTCGTGACAAACGATGTATGACAGAAAAGGAGATTACCTAGTTACATGAGGTGTTTGATGAGAACTTGGTAATTCCGAAGGAGCGTCTTGCCCGAAATAGAGAGCAATGGAAGTTTTCTCTCATTGGAGAGTTTCTCGGTTATAGAGTTATGGATCCGGAGTTTCTGGCAAGAACTCTATGCCGAATATGGAAGACAAAGGGAGCTATGATATTATTCTGATGGGTAATGGATTTCTGATATTCAAATTCAATTGTGAAGAAGACAAGATGGTGGTGAAAACAGAAGGACACTGGTCCATGGCAAGTACTGTCCTTACTCTGGAAGATTAGAAGAAGAATTTCTGGCTATCTAAGGTCGTTATTAGTAAGGTTGCGGTGTGGATATGATTACCTGATCTGCCTTTTGATTATTGGAATATGGAGTTAATTCTAAAGATTGGTGCAAAGGTGGTTGACCATTGACCGATTGCAATTGACACATGTATAGAGGCCTTATTGAAGGGAGCATTTGCTCGTGTTTTTGTTTAGATTTATGTGTCCAACCTGCTACTTCCTGGGGTATCCCCAAGTTCGCTGGAGATAATTGACTGACAAGAATTCTTGTATGAGAACGTGGCTGTCTTTTACTTCCGTTGTAAGATTCTATAATATCGTTCATCCGATTGCACTTTACTAATTAATAGTATTTTGAAACGTAAAGTGGAGGCCGTTATGGGGGTGGAGATGTACATGATGTGTCTGTAGTTGATGGGAGCAAACAAGGTGGAATTATGGCAAAGAGGATCATCTTCCTTCTCTCCTGTAGAAATCCACTAATGCAATGGTGGATATTAAACAGTCGGATGGGAAAGAAAAAGCAGGGTTAGACTTTTACAGGCCATGGCTGACGACGCTAGGGAGGTTGAGGAAGAAGGATACTATTGGCGCTACTTGGGCAACTCCGGAGGCCACAAGGGAGCCTCACTGGCCAATCAGTCTGGAATGTGTGGGGCCCACTCCACCAATAGTGCATCACCACATGGTGGATCTTGATTGATGCTAGCGACAAATCAAGAGATTTATACAGTGGATTCTGTTAATGGAAAGAATGTTAGAGAAATCAACTCCACCAAGTCAAGCTCTTCTCCAATAAAAGAAGAAAGGAGATTTGTCACCAAAAATATCACGATCGGGTTACCATCCATGGTCCCAAGACCATTGGATCCTAGGAATCGGGGAGGATCTCGCGAGTAGTCTTCCAAATTGTCATAAAAAGAAATGTTGCAGTGAAGATGGAAAATGTAGAAAGAATGAAAATTTTATCAACTTGGCAACAAATACAAATAAGGCAGGGGAGGAGAATTTTTGAAGCATGTATTGACCATAAATATGAAAGATTGTGGTAGATATGATCGCAATCATAATGGGAGAGAAATCTACATAGAGCATAATAGTTGCATGAATGGTAACGAGGAGTATGTGGGGCCCGAAGTTAAGATGGAGTGGAATAGATTTGTGAGCCTAGAAGAACAACCATTTCATTCAGATATTAGGCATAGCTGTAAAGGCAAGGGGCCCGTGGACTCTGATGTGGATTGTCTAGTTAATGGTAGAAAATTTAATCACAATCCTTAACGAAATCCTCTCTTCAATTGGCTTCTGAAGGAGATTTCCACAAATGGTGATCCTAATTTAGCAAAACTGAATATTGCCATAGTTGGAGGCAAGAAGAAGGATATACCATTTATTCCTATTTCAACTTATAAGGTGCAAACTGGTACAAAGTTTTGGATGATAAACATGGTGTCAAAGGAAGGAAGGCAATTAATGTGAACTCAGATGTTGATACTCTGGATAATGAGTACATGGTCATAGCTGCTGAGGACGGTGTGCTCTCTCCTTCCCAGTGTCAATGAAAGTTCTCTCCTGGAATTGCCACAGCATGTAAGTCATATGCTCTTGATTATATTCATGCTCTTAAATGTAAATTCAGTCATGATATTATTATATTATTCAAAAATCATGTGCAACCCCAAAGGGTCCGTAAGGTGCACCACCTTTTTGGGTTGGACTATAATATTGAATGTGTACGCTAGATTGGTCGCTCTAAAGGTATTCTCATGTTTTTTGGTGAAACACCTTAGGTGAGATTGATTTTCTTGTGGTTAATCGATAGTGTCTTGTGGGTTTAGTTCATGTGCACGGAACACGCTCTTGGGTTCTTGCGACAGTTTATGATAGTAATAATGATGATGAACGAATGGGCTTATAGAATATCTCGGAGAAGGTTTGTTTTTAGGTGATTTCACTTAAAAAGTGTAATATTTTTAGTTTATTTTATATAGTGTATCCAATTTTGTTGATTAATATAAAAATTATTTTAATTAATTAAATTCTCACTATGATATTTTTCTACTGTTTTCTAGTGTGTTTGTAGGGTTTATATGCAAAGAAATTAAAGTATCGAAGCATATCTCGAGTATTAGTTCAGATCTGTATAAATATGTATAAATATAGGACTGATTGTCGACAGCCATGAGAATGCTATTGATAGTCGTTGACTATAAAAGACACATGAGAGTTGCTATCGAAGCGACTGTCTAAAGGAGCTACCACAGATTGATTTTCTTGGGTTTTTTGAGAAAAATTAAGAGCTTTCTTGTAAATAGAATTCTCATTAGACTATTAGAAAGCTATAAATAGCCATATAACTCAGATTTTGAGAGATATAGATGAATATTTAGAATAGAGTTTTATAGTTTTAGATTCATTATTTAGTTTTTGTACTCATTCAAAGAAATCAATAAAGAAATTCTTTTTCTGTATTCATGGCTATGTTAAGTATGAATAGCTAAATTTTTGAGTTGGATAAAAAGGAATGACAAACCCTAGGTGATTTACTAGTATATTTTCTAAGCTTATTAGTTTTAATTGTTTTATGTGAAAATTGATATCTTTAATTCTTCATGATCTTTGTAGGGATTTAAATATGATTTTGAGTCTTTAATGTTTTATTGTTTGATAATATATTTGTTGTTTAGTTTTTGATATACCGTAGGATTTTTAGGCACGATGTATACTTAGATTTTGAACGTTTATTTTTGTTATTTATATTGCATTCTTAAGTAAACTCAAAATTTATATATGATTAATTGGGAGAAATTATTCAAAGTATCAAAATTTGCAACTTTATAAATTTTGTGCTTAATTGAATTAAGTTTTGGTTGTAGGAAGACCATGTGATCTATGCAACTGAGATAAAATAGTATAAATAAATCCAGTAAATTATTCTATGTGAGAGTTATATCTATCTGACCAACAGTTTTAATTAAAGTAAATTTCCATCTTAAATTTTAATTTTTAGTTAATGAAAATCCAATTTCTACTTTTATTTTTAGTACCATAATTTATTTCTAATGTCACACATTTACAATAACTTTTTTTGAGAAAACGATTTTGGATTACTATCCTTATACTACTTATTGATCCCTAGCATTTGGGAGTGTATGTTTTTTATCGCAGTTAAGTTTTTAGCACCATTATTGGGGATCACAATATTGTAGTACACTTTAGTATAGATTACGGTTCCTATATCATTAATTTTTTGCGACTCTGAATTTGCATAACTAGGTGGAGAAGAACTTCAAACGGTATACTAATTCGCTCGTGCTCAGATCTACAAATACTTCCAATCTATCAAACAGTTCACAATATGAGCACTAATAATAATAATAACAACATGAATAATAAAAATAATAATAATAATGGATTTGGAGATAATAATACTAATGATAACCATAGCCATCATGGAAGCAATGTGAAGACTTTATGTGATTATCTACAACCTGATAAGACAACCCAATCTTTATGGATTGTATTTTCTTTAAATATGGGACACTTTAAGATTAAATCTGGAGGCCTCAATTCTATATGATGGATTCAGAGAGCCCATATTTGCACTTTCGAGAATTCGAAGAAATTTGCTCTATCATTAATCTTCAAAATATCACTGCAGAGCAATTTAAGTTTAAACTCTTTCCATTCTCCCTAAAAGATAAAGAAAAGACAAGCCAATGCAAGGAGAATTCTTAAAGAATTTTTTTTCCTTCATATTGAACAAATTATATGTGAAAGCAAATTCTCAATTTTCGACATAAAAAATGAACCATTATTCGAGTATTAGGATAGATTTAAAGATTTGTTTCTCTCATGCCTACATCACAATTTTGAGATATGAAGGACTGTAAGTACCTTCTATCAAGGGTTAAAATTTGTTGAAACTATGTGTAATGGTAAATTCTTAAATAAAGATTTTGAAGAAGCATGAGATTATCTTGATTTACTTGTCGAGAATTCACAAGCCTGAAAAATTGAGGATATCTAAGATCAACACCAATTAAAAGATAAATATCAAAATAATATCATACTTCTTAAATTGGGGGAAATCGAAGATAATTAATTGCACGTTTAATTTCCATTACTAATAAATTTAAAGATTTACTTGTAAAGAAAACTAAAACAGTTAAGAATATAGAAGAAGTTTTGGAAGCTTGTGATATTTACGAATTGTAAGGACACATAATTCGTGAATGTCTAACAATTCTTGCTTTTAAACAAGTATTAAATGAACAAACTAATGCCTTAAACACTGCTTCTCAACCAATAAATAACCCATAATTTCACATATATAATTTTGGTTGGAGGAATCATCTAAATTTTCAATGAATGCAGAATCCTCAACAATAATTTAATAATCAAAATAAACCACCCACTAATCCACCTCAATAATACGTCCAACATACTAATCAGTCTTCAATGTACTAATCCACCGTAGAGAAATTTTGAGGATAATTTCTTACAATTTATTCAGTCACAGTAAATAATCAATATTCAGAATGCCATGACCTTCAGTGATATCCGCTCATAGATTAGCCTCAATTTCACGTTACAAACAAAGGAAAAAGATAAACTACCATCACAACTGAATGTATAAATGCTATTACTTCTTCTATTCATAATGATATACCTGAGATAATTACTGCAATAAATTTTAGAAGTGATAAAGTGTTTGATGAGCTCGTTTAAAAAAGAAACACCAAGGAGAAACAGGACAATGATTTAGCGCAACAATCTAAAGAAAAAATTCTAAAGAACCCACTTCTACTTATTATAAACCACTTATACCATTTTCTCAGATATTAAAGTCTAAAAATATAAATGCATATTATGATGATATTTTGGAGATTTTCAAATAGGTTCTAATCAATATAGCTCTGCTGGAAGCGATTAAACAAGTCCCCTAATATACAAAATTCTTGAAGGACTTGTGCATCATTAAAAAGACGCATAACGTATAGAAGAAGGTATTTCTCAAAGAGCAGGTAAGTGCATTATTTTGCTGAGATGCTTCTTAAACATAAGGATTCTAAATATCTTACTATTTCTTGTGTGATAGGTCAACATATTATATAGAAAGCTTAGCAAGATTTGGGGACTAGTGTAAATTTTTTACCATTTTCTGTTTATAAGCACCTACGACTAAGAGAACTTAAACATGCAATAGTTATACTACAATTAGCCGATAGATCTAAAAGGCTTCCTAAGGGTATTGTGGAATATTCTAGTACAAATTGAAAACTTTTACTTTCCTGTGGATTTTATAGTTATCGATACTGCATCGGTAAAGAACTCACGTCTTCATATTTTAGTTATCCTTAGATATCCATTTTTAGCTGTGGCTAATGCAGTTATAAATTGCAGGAATAGTATGGTAAAATTTTCATTCGGAAATATGACTCTTGAACTCAATATTTTTAATATTTGCAAACAACCAAATAGAGATAATGCTAAATTGTAAAATATTAATTATATTAAATAAATCCATAATGAAGGAGATATCATATCATTGTGCATGTCTAGCCCTTTGGAAATGACATTAACAATGAACAAAGACTTCTTTAAATATCTCCAGACCGAACATATCAATGAAATAATAAAACACTTAACTAATACTCAATGTTTGAATATTACGGGATGGACCCCAATAAAGGAAGTGTATGAAGAGTTATCTCAAATTATAAAAAAAACTGATATCATCCAGCATCCAAGCACCAATACTTAAGCTAAAACCGCTACATAAAAAACTCAAGTATGTACTTTTGGGACCTATGAAAACTTTTTCAATGGTCATTTCAGTGCATCTTGATGAGAATCAGGAAGAGTGACTACTATCGACACTTCAAAAATATAAAGAAACTCTTCGATGGAATATGGTTGATACTAAAGGTATAGACCCCATTATTTGAACACATCACATTACTTTGGAAGATGGAGCTAAGCCTATTAGGCAAATATAAAGAAGGCTTAACTTTATCATGAAGGAAGTGGTTAAAGCCGAAGTGCTGAAACTACTTGATGTTGGTATTATCTATCTAATTGTTTATAGTAAGTGGGTAAGTTCAATCTAAGTTGTTCTGAAAAAGAGTGGGGTAACAATAGTTAAAAATGAGAATGGAGAGATAATGCCCACTCGCCTTACTATGAGTTGGCTTATATGTATCTATTACCGAAAATTAAATCAAGTAACATGTAAAGATCATTTTCGATTATCATTTCTTAACCAAGTACTTGAAAATGTTGCTTGGCATGAATTTTATTGTTTTCTTAATGGTTATTCTGGCTATTATCAAATCAAAATTATTTTAGAAGATTAGGAAAAGGCAACTTTTACCTATCCCTTTGGTACTCTTGCTTTTAGAAGAATTTCATTTGGATTATGTAATATACCCGCAACATTTTAAAGGTGTATGATAAATATTTTCAGTGATATGGTCGAAGATTATTTAGAGGTATTTATGGATGATTTCTCTGTATTTAGAAACAATTTTGAATCTTATTTAACTAATTTAGGATCTGTGCTTAAAAGATATCAACAGAAAAATCTACTCCTAACTTGGAAACAATGCCATTTCATGGTTACTAAAGTTATTGTGTTGGGCCACAATGTTGAAATAATGTGTTATGAAACTCGTTATGTTGCATTATGAAACCTAACAAAAACCCAACATTACTTAACAATCGAAAATAACTCAATGCACTGTAACGGTGCGTTTTTATGTTATTTTAAGTTATTTTACGTTACATTAAATTAAATTATATTACATTATTTATAATAATTTTTAAATAGTTTTTATATTGATTTTGATTAATTATTTTTATTGTTAGCAAATTATTGTAGTTTTTTTACTTGATAGCTTATTGTTTAGTTATTTGATTTCTTGTGGTATTATTAATTTGCACATCCTTATTTGTTTGTTATAATTCCTTTCTAATTACTGAAATCTCTTACTTACTGATTAAATTAAATTCTTAGTTAATTTAAAATAAATAATTAAAAATAACATAAATTGAGTATTACAAAATATAAATTATAATATTGATAATAATTAAAAATAAATTTGAAATCTTGTTTTCTTATTTCGATGATGACTGAAATTATGGGTGTAAATATAATTTAATTTATGAAGATAAATATGATAATTACTGTGAAACTTGTTAAAAATTTATAATTAGTATTGGGATATAATTTTTTTATATTTTCTTTTAGAATTTTTTAATTCAATTTTTAATTTTTAAAATTTATTTTATATAGTTTTATATTTATTTTTATTAAATAAATAGAAAATTGCCTAACCTATGTTATTCGTTATGGTATATGCGATATAACATAATAGAGACAAAATATTACGTTACTGTTATCATTATTTTAAATATTGTTGGGCCATACAGTTCAACCAAAGGGATAGGAGTAGATAAGGTTAAAGTTGAATCTACTTCTAAAATGCCGAAACTTAAAACTGTGAAAGACATATGTTCGTTTTTAGAACACGCAGGTTTCTATAGAGGATTTATAAAGAATTTTGGTACTAAACTAGACCCATTTATCACTTCCTTGTTCAACATGTGCAATTTGAATGGACGCAGGCATGTCAAACATCTTTCAAAACCCTCAAAGAGGTATTCATCAACACACCAATAATGCAACCTCCAGATTGGTCATTTCCATTTGAGATTACGTGCTAAGCAAGCGATTATGCAATCGAAGTTGTACTTGGGCAAAGAACGGATAAAAGCCTTATGTGGTCTACTACGCTAGCAAAACTCTCAGTGACGCTTAGACAAATTATACCACAATAGAAAATGAGCTTCTAGCTGTAGTTTTTGCTCTTAATAAATTTCGTTCATATATTTTGGGCTCAATGTAGTTATTTTTACAGATCATTTAATACTCGAATATATTTCGTCAAAGAAAAATGTAAAGTCACGGCTAATCCGATGGATATTATTGCTCTAACAGTTCAATCTTGAAATCAAAAACAAAAATAGAATAGAGAATGTGGTTGCAGATCACTTCTCTAGACTAACTTTTGAAAATAATAAGTTACCAATTAGGGACTCATTTCCTGATGCGCAACTATTTTTAATCATAATAACTCCCTAATATACTGACATCATTAATTTCCTTGTTGTAAACAAAATGCCAAATCATTGGAGTGCGCAAGACAAATAACAATTTTTATGCGAGGTATGCCGATTCTTTCTGGCGACCCTTGCTTGTTTAAATATTGCTTAGATCAAATTCTTAGGCGTTGTGTGCCTGATGATGAGATTCAAAGTATAATTGATTTTTGTCATACAGAATCATGTGGGGGCACTTTTCGTCTATAAAGATAGAACACAAAATACTTTAATGTGGTTTTTATTGGCCTACTATGTTTAGAGATGTATATAAATTTTGTAAAAGATACGAGTCATGTCAGAAATTAAGAACATTAACTAGGAAGAGTGAGGCCTCTATCACTCATATTTACAACTGAGATATTCAATTGTTGGGGCATTGATTTTAGGAGATCGTTTCCTATTTTTAATGGATAAGCTTATATCCTTTTGTCTCTCAAGTATGTCTCTAATTGGGTAGAAACTGTAGTATGTAGTAACAATATTCAACAAACTATTATTAAAATTTTAAATAAGCATGTAGTGTCTAGATTCAGAGTACCTAAAACCATAATTAGCGAAGAGAGCTCTCATTATTGTAATAAAGCCTTTAAAAATTTAATGAAGAAATATCATATTACGTACAAAATTTCTACACCTTATCACCCACAGTCAAATGGACAAGTTGAGCTAGCTAATAGGGAAATTATGCAAATACTAGAGAAAACAGTTAATCCTCTTGCAATGATTGGTTGTGTAAACTGATTGGTACTTTATAGGCTTACCGTACAACATATAAAACACCCTTAGACATGTCTCCATAGAGAATAGTTTATGAGAAAACTTGTCATTTGTCTGTAGAAATAGAGCATAAGGCGTATTGGACAATTAAATCGGTAAATCTTAATCTTAATTCAGCTAGCCCGTTACACAAGTTACAGATAAATGAGTTGAAAAAGATGAGGCGTGATGCATATGATAATTCACGCACTTCAAAGGAGAAATGAGAATATGGCATTATGAGCACATCACACACCGTGTTTTTCATTTTTCTGATAAAGTACTAATATACAATTCACGTACGCCTTCATTTATTTCCGGAAAAGTTGCATTCACGGTGGACAGGACCAATCATATTTAAAACTTTGCATGTACATGGCACAATCGATATTGAAAATCCAAAGGATGGTCATACATTTAAAGTAAATTAGAAAATGATTAAAGCACTATTTGGAATTTCCAAATCACTCAGAGGAATCTCACGATCTAGTAGATCCTCTGACATCTCATTGGTAAAAACTAAATGAAGACACTATGTATATTATTGTATACTATGTGCTAACAATTTTGTTTTACAGTTATTACACATGAGTACCGGACCAAGGTAATTTCTAAACTCTTTCTCTTAAATTTTTACTTGATCTTAATTAATTATATGGACATGTCGATTCATTGAGGACAGTGTACGTTTTAAGTTAGGGGAGATGGCTTATAAAGATAACTTAGTTTTGATACCTATGATGATTTTTAATGATTTTATTTTTTAAATAATTCTAAATAATCTTTCGTAGTTCTTAACTTTAGAATTGGAACTAAATTTTAGTTTAAAATTAATTTTAGAACTAGGAATTAACAATTAGAAATTAAAAATAACATTAGTCTAGAAACTAATAAAAATAAAATTTTTTTGGCTTGACAGAAGTTCTAAACAGAGAGTTGCTGTCGAAGCGGCTGTTGACAACATTTACTACAAGAAAATTGGTTTTTTGTGATGACAATAGTCGTCACTGAATATCTTCAAATTGTCACTGAAAACATTCAGTGACGAGTTCAGTGACGACTAAGTGTCGTCGCTTATGTGACTATTACTGAAGGTTTTTGTGACGATTTTTAGTGCCCGTCACTGAAAATAGTTTCCAGTGACAACTACTACTTGTCACAAAACACTAACTAGATTGTCACTATAACATTTTTTTTGTGACAACTAATATCGTCACTACTTCGTATTTGTGACAGCAATACTTGTCACTAAAAGGTTATTATATAGTCAATATTACGACTATTCAGTGACGACTTTCAACATGACTAAATCGTATTTGTGACAATAAAACTTGTTACAGAAAAATTATTACATGGTCACTATTATGACTCTTTAGTAACGACGTTCGTCATCACTAAATCGTATTTGTGATAACAATATGTGTCACAGAAAATATGATTATTTGTCACTATATGTGTATAAAATATTATATAATGACATTAACTACAAAATTAGTGACGACAAATATTGTCACAAATAAGTAATTATTAGTGACAAATTTTGAATAGTGTCACTAAAAGTTAAAATTTGCAACAATATTTATTGTCGCTGAAACACAAATTCTGTGACACTATCAATTGTCACAAATAAATTTATCAGTGATGATTTATTGATATTATTACTGCATTCCCAAATAGCTAATACAAAGAGCTATTACAAATACAATATATAAAATCATTCATATTTTCAAACACTATATTCACAGGAGATGTTTATAATTAGCTGATATATATATATATATATATATATATATATATATATATATATATATATATATATATATATATATATATATATCAATGATGTGCAATAGAAAAATAAAATTCATCACATAAATATGCTAAAATATTCATAAGAAAAATGATCCAGTCTTGCACAAATTGTAACTTGTTTTTGTTCGAAGGAGAGTATTAAATCCATATAAACATATAAAAATCAATTTTTTGATTGTGATATAGAACCAAAAAGAGAAGCCATTCACTCTTGAAACATGGACTCGAATTCAGCTTGCATTTCAGCTCTAATTTCAGCTCGTACCTCTTGTGACTTTGTCTTCAACTTCTTATCTGACTCATCTAGCTGTGTCTTTAATTTCACATCCGACTCAGCTAGTTGTTTCTTTAATTTCTCATCCGACTCAGCCTGAACTTCTTCTCTAATTTTTTGAGTCACTTTAACCATCATTGTCTCTCTAGCATCACTTATAGCCTTCTCTACTTGTGGCTGAACATCTTACCAAGGTATTTTACTTGGAGGCTTTTTCCCGGCTCCTTTTTCTCGAAAATATCCTAATTTCTCACTAAGCACATGAAGCAATATGTCATCACGAGACATCTGAGGTTCATCATCTTGTATTTGTCTCATGACAACCTCATATAGTTTTTCCTGCAATTAAATAACAATAATTAAGGGCATTAGTAACAATGGTCAAAACAAACTCCAAAAACAGAACACAAATTTAAGTTAGAGGGCAAAATCTCAACCAATTAATGTGAAATTTATACGAGAGTGTAAAAACATACTCCAAAAATAGAATAAAAAATTTCAATGTGATTCAGTGTGATTTGGTATAATTTCTACTTAATAAAGTGCACAATTCAAACTCCGAACAGATATGGGTAAACTGAGAAATATATCTACGTGTCAGACAAAATATCAACCAATTGCTGTTAAATTTTTATGAGAGTATGACAACTCACTCCTAAAACAGAAAATAAAATTTTAAAGCTATCTATAGTGATTTGATATAATTTCTAATCAATTTAGTGCACAACTTATGCACCAGTCTGATACCAGTGTAGCAGAGAAAATATTTAGTTTGAGGTCATAATCAACACCAATCAATGTGAAATTTTTATGAGAGTGTAAACATATACTCCTAAAATATAATATAAAATTTCAATGTAATTTATGGTGATTTGGTACAACTTCTACTTAATAAAGTGCACAAGTCAAACTCTGAACAAATATGGGTATAACTGAGAAATATATCTACTTGTCAGTCAAAATATCAACCAAGGACTGTTACATTTTTATGAAAGTATGAAAACTTACTTCTAAAACTGAATATAAAATTTTAAAACTATCCATGATAATTTGATATAATTTCTAATCAATTTAGTGCACAACTTATGCACCAGTCCGATATTGACGTAGCAGAGAAAATATTTAGTTTGATGTCATAATCACAACCAATTAATGTAAAATTTTTATGTAAGTGTGAAAACATACTCCTAAAATAGAATATCAAATTTATAGTGATTCATGGTAATTTGGCATATTTTCTACTTAATAAAGTGCACAACTTAAGCTCCAGACAGATATGGGTACAACTAAGAAATATATCTAGTTGTCAATAAAAATTTCAACTAATTACTGTATAATTTTTATGCGAGTATGAAAACACACTCCTAAAATAAAATATAAAATTTTAAAGTTATCCATGATGATTTAATACAATTTCTGCTTAATTTAGTGCACAGCTCATGCACCAGTCCGATAGTGGTGCAGCTGAGAAAATATTTAAATTGAGGTCATCATCACAACCAATTAATGTGAAATTTTTATGACAATGTAAAAACATTATCCTAAAATAGAATATAAAATTTCAATGTGATTCATTGTGATTTGTTACATTTTTTTACTTAATAAATTGCACAACTCAAGCTCCAGACAGATATGGGCACAACTTAGAAATATATTTAGTTATCAGTCAAAATTTCAACCACTTACTGTAAAATTTTTATGAGAGTATGAAAATACACTTCTAAAACAAAATATAAAATTTTAAAGCTATCTATGGTGATTTGATACAATTTTCATATCATAATGTCAGCCACTCTATGTGAAATTTTTGTGAGAGTACTAACACAAAATCCTAAGACAAAATATAAAATTATAAAGCAAGCTTTGATGATTTGATACACTTAATTGCACGACATACATATGGCATGCACTATAACCAATATATGGAAATGAATGAAAATAAGTGAAATATAAAGTAGGATAATGTAAAAACATACATGTATTTCTTGTGATTTTGCATCAGATCACTATATCTCTCCTTGCGCATTCAATTTGGTGTGTTGTGTTAACCAAACATCATCTGGTACTGCTTTCTCACACTTTATTGGATCCCTCTGTTTTTATGAGACATGTAATATTACGTTATAATCAAAATATTTGTAGACCAATGAAGATATGATTTATATTGTCATAGTATAAATTTTAATTTACTTACAGTTGATTCTTCAACCTCCGCAAATAATTTGGTTCCACAGTATTAATACCTTTTTTGTTACATTTAACTTAATAATAAGATATCTTTCCAATATGCAATTGCTTCTGTTTAATGTTTCATCAATAATAAAAAATTCTTAAGATAAGAAAACCTTCCTTATATATATATATATATATATTGTCCTTCTCTCTATGTGCTCTTATCTGAACAAATTTTATCATTAGTATTTAAGGTATTCAGAATGCTTTTTTGTTTAATTCTTTGTTATCTGTATCTAATCTAAATTTTATTTTATATTTGTAGAATAATTTGCATTTGTGAAGCAAAAGCCATAAGATTAAAATTTTTGAAAGCCTTCTTTACAGTTTGAAGTTCTTCCAGTATCATTCTTAAAAGGAAAAGTCTCTACACCAAAATTGAAGTTACTTGAGAAGTGGAATGCACAAAACGAGAAGGAGATGATTAAGGTGAAGAATGCCAAGACGAAATAAGGAGGGGATTATTTGACGATTAATATGAGTGACTCGGTTACATAGTTCAGAATTAAGAAGAACTACAATTAATGAAACAATAAGAAGTGGATTAAGAATTGTCATGAAGACTCACACCGCATATAAGCAGCAACATGCTGCAGAATCAACAACATTCTGCATAAACAAAGCAAATATTGCACATGAAAACAGATTATTGATGAGATAGGATAATGCAGACAAGACAACTAAGCAGAATGCAGACAAGACGACTAAGCAGTGTTGACAACTCGAATTAAATTATATCAAATAGAAAATATGGATAACTTATAAGCAAGAAATTAGTAATATCATGTGTGAACTATATCAGTGAAAAGCCTAATTTTCAACTTGACATTCCACCAAATTGTCAAGATAAGTAATTAAGCACACATAACAACTACAACTAGCTGGATATCACTTCCTAAAATTTTGCATGATCAATTTATCCTGGTTCCACTAATAAGAACAACTAAAATAAAGGATGTATCTGGTTTAAATCAATATAGCAATTTATCCCTTCAATCTTGCTCCAGAAAGTTAAATGTGAATTTTTCAGAAAAAAAACACACCTGCGCAGGGATGGACTACGAGGAGGGGATGCACAGGGGAGGGGCTATGAGGAGGGCAGCGGGGAGGGGATGTGGGGAAGGGGCGCTGCGGGGAGGGGCTGCGCGGGAGGGGGGGCGCTGTGGGGAGGGGATGCGGGGAAGAGCTGCGCGGCCGTTGGGGGGGGGGGGGCTGCGGGGAGGGGATGCGGGGAGGGGCGCGGGGAGGGGGGGATGTGGGGAGGAGTGCGAGGGGGGAGGGGATGCGGGGAGGGGCGCAGGGGAGGGGATGCGGGGAGGGGTGCAGGGGGGGCGCTGCGGGGAGGGGCACAGTGGCTGGGGGTGCTGTGGGGAGGGGATGCGAGGAGGGGCGCGGGGGTGGCTGCGGGGAGAGGACGCACCTGCTCCTTGTGGGCGTACCCGCTTCTTGCTGATCTGAGAGAGAGCACGCTGGCCGAACGTGGGAAGTATCGATCAGATATTATGAAGTTTATGTGAAATTTGTTGCGGCTAGTTAGGTTTTATATAATTATAATAATAATATTTGTATTATAATTATAATTCTATTTGTATTATAATTATATAGATTTAGAGGATATCTAGTTATCATAGGATCTGGATAGATGGCTAATATAGGGTTTAAGTTAAATATATAGATAAGTTAAGAATTATAATTCTATTTGTATTCCAATTACAATATAAAAAAGATGTTATTTTATCATATAGTATCTGAATAAATGGCCGAGATAAATTTAGGTTAAATATATATACATTAGGTTAATCATTGTAATTCTAATTGTATTATTTTTATAATAGTTCAAGGAGTTATTATTATAAAAGGATATGGTTAGGCGACCAAGATTAGGTGTAAAAAAAATAAATAAAAAAAATGAAGTCTCATGATTGTTGTAAGTTGATAATTTTATAAAAGTAATTAGAAATAAAAATAAATTTTGTGACTCTCTCACAAAATAATTGTTTGTGAGCAATAAAAATAGTTATAATTGATTTCCATGTTTTAGTGGCAACTCTTTCTCGTTGTAATTGAAAATTTTGTGTTTTAGTTACAATATTTAATTTTCATCACTGAAAACTCAATTTTAGTGACAAGTAATTATATTTGCTACTAAAATATTTTATGTTTTAATGACAATATTTAGTTTTCATTACAGAACAATTAGTGTTAGTAACAAGTTTTTGAGTTGTCACAAAAATAATTTATGTTTTAGTGATGGTATTTAGTTTTCTTCACTGAACACTTAGTTTTAGTAACAATTATTTTACTTGTCACAGAAAAATTTATGTTTTAGTAACAAACTAGGGTTTTCTTTACTGAATACTCAGTTTTAGTGATGCGTGTTTTCGTTGTCACAGAAGATATTTATGTTTTAGTGACAACATGTAGTTTCTGTTACTAAATACTTAGTTTTAGTGACAATTTTTTTAGTTGTCACAGAAAAAATATATTTTTCAGTGACGATTTATAGCCTTCATTACTGAAAATTATGTTTAGTGACAATTTTTATTTGTTGTCACTGAAATATTTAAGTTTTAGCAACAAATTTTAGTTAGCGTCATTGAAAACTATTTTTTAGTGACAAGTTTTAGTCGTCGTTACTAAAAAAATTATATTTTAGTAGCGATTTTTCGTTTTCATCACTGAAAACTGTTTTTGTGACAAGTTTTTATCGGTTGTCACAAAAAATTATGTTCTTGTGACAATTATTTCTCTCCGTCACGGAAAACACCATATTTGTGACAACATTTAATTTTTGTCACAAATATTCAGTTTCAGTGACAATTTTAATACTTGTTACTAAGATATCGTCACTAAAAACACATTTTCTTGTAGTAAATTCAAAACAAAATTATCTGTCCGAGAGCGGCTGTCAAACCCGCTATAAAAATTGGCTGTCGACAGTCGTCGGTAGAGAGACTCAGTTATAAATAGATCTTTAAGTTCTTTTTCTCCATAAACAAAACCCTAGTTTCTTTCTACAGCACCCTACACCCAAACTTTTTCCTTTCGACAGCCAAAAATATTCCCGTGCAATTTTCTTCGAATTTTCATCAATCTCCAAGCAAGTAATCTCTCTTCTCTTTAATTTCTATTTGATCTGTTCTTAGTAAAAAGTGATTTTTTTTTTTGTCTCAAAAACCTAGATCTATAATTTATATGGACGAATTTAAGAAAATCAAAGTTAGATCTTTACTTTTTGTTGGAGTTGAGATTGTTTAGCAAAGTTATGAGGATTTTTGATGAATTTCATAAAATTATTGATATTATATACTGAAATTAAGAGTAGAAAAAGCAAAATTCTCACTTTTTAGCATCAAATTTTATGGGTTTCTTGTATAATTGTCATTTATCAAATTAATGTAATAATAATTACATTAAAGAAGAATTTGATAATTTTTTAAGAAGGAATTTGGAAAATATGAAATTATGTGGATAAATTTAATTTTAAAAATAAAGTAAAACACAATAAGTGAAAAAGAAATTAACCAAAAGAAAAATAATAAATAGAATAATTATTTGATAAATTCATGCATAGATTTTGGAAATAATAATTATACTAAGTTATGTATTTCTGTCTAAGTTTTGCAGAATAGTATCAACGAAACAGATAGTTTCTAAGAGGTTAAGAGTAGAATCTTCTAGTCGATCTTCTCCACAAAGAACAAGACCTATAAAGCTAACAAGAAAATTTTGAAGAAGTATGACTATTTCAAACTTTGGCCTAAACATACAGTTGACTACTCGAACATAAATTAGAATTTGGCCTTCGAAGCACATATGCAATTTTCCAAGTTAGAAGCATATACAAAGCATATACACGCACCGGCATAATGAAATAATGCATGAGTTTTATGCTAACTTGCAACTGACAATTGGAGATAAACATGGATACTCCATTATAAGGAACATGAATTGTAAGGAACAAGAGCAGGAATTGCAATCGACAATTGGACATAAACATGGATACACAAAGCATATACACGCACTGCTTACAAGAGAAGAAATTGTAAGGACAATCCATGTACCTGATGTGCCTGAGAAGCACTCTTCTTTTGTAAAGATTGTGAATGAGATACCAAGTGGCTCTAACTGGTTCAAAGAGCTCTACAAGAATTTAAATGATGTTGCATTTATTTAGAGCTTTTGAAGATTCGTTATGTCAGAAAGGAGTACGTCTCGGTGAGTCTTTTTATTAAATATAGCATACTATCGTCCTCCGCAACGACGGAATTATATTCAAGGGATGTAGTGTTGTTAAACATGATTTTGGAAAGGCATGCATTTGATATCGCATCTATCATGTACTTCACAATAGTTCAATGCATGGATCAAACCCATGAGTTATCCAGCATCTGAGATTGGCAAAGGCTTGCTTAGTTTTTTTTGTCTCCTATTACAAAAAATTGCATGAATTATGGACTTCATCCATCACGAAATGAAACATTTGAACCTCCCATGCAACCATTTATAGATACCACTATCCGAAGAAGCACGAGTTCCTAACACGCCTAACATGAAGAGCAGGTATAGCAAGAACAATAACATGCTGCTACTCCACCTGCTGGTCACGGAGAACAAGATCAGAAATGTATCGAGTAAGGGTACAAATAGTGGGATGCAACAGATGTAGTGGCTCGACCTAAAGTAACACTCCATACAATAAATGAGTTGATCATAAGGATGACAAACGACTTCACTGTACGAATGAAAACCATTAAAGAATGGCAAGCCCGAACCGAGCTCGTCAATAATGTCAATATCAACTTCTCATCAGAGTATTCAGATAAGTGGCTAGTGAGGATGCTCCTTTTTCTGCAGATAAAGACAAAGGGACAAACTAGGGGACCATAGGGTTCTACCGATATCAAAGATATAAGTGACAAGAAGGTTTTATTAGAGACGTCATTGATATTGATTACAAAAGGGAGTGAGCTTTTTAGAGAATCAACAAATCCCGGTGTACTTTAACCTTAACCTATTATATTATTTCTTAGTGTACTACTTTCATAGTTATATTTTTGATACACTGAGGATATTGCATAATTTAAGTTGGAGGTGGAATAGATACGCTATATTTTATTGTATCATACTTAAATAACATAGTTTTTAAAAAAATATTTCTTTGAACTAAAAAGTAAGATTAGTAGTACTTTACATTGCATATTTATGAGATAAATATCTTAATTTTGATATTTATATGATAATAGTTTTTACGTAATCTTAATTAAGATTTTAAATTTGATAATAAGATAAATAAATACTTAATATTAGAATCGAGTATACACTCTGGATACTTGCACGATAAGTCATGATGAGTTGATAACAAAGAGAAAACTTAAAAGGTAAAAAAACTAAAAAAAAAAAAAGAAGAAGAAGTAAGCCTCGTACTTAAGGCAATATACTTTGAATATAAAAAGAAGTATATAGTAAATAAATAAGAGAAAGTAAGTGTTAATCAGTTAGGTGCATGCGCCTCAGTAAGCATGTGTATTCACACGAATGATACTTATGGAATTTTATTATAGTCATGAGCTGAGTAACTGGGCATTTGTGCCAGAGGTAAGTATGAATGTTCACATGAAAAGCAAGTGTCTATACGAAAAAGAAAAAGAAAAAAAGAAGATATATATATATATATAACATGAAAAGGGTTCCTATAAGTTTGATTGGAGTTTGAGACGTGACAAGGCTTATACACATGCTCACAAGAGTGCATAGGAGAGGATAATTGAAAATAAAAGTATATCTACAATACGATTTAAATGATCATGATGGATACATAGGAGTATTAGATTATAAGTGATTAATTAGGATTAATGTTTTTATTAATATCTGTATATGTATCTCTAATTGAATTTAATATGGAAAAGAAGTGAAAACTAAAAAAAATATAGGTGCAGTAATAGTATATACAAGTAGTTAATAGGATACTAATATTTTTTTTTTATTTTGCACTTATCCTTATTTTTTTTATTTATTCCTTTATCTCAAACATTTCTTGATGTTTATAGGTAACATCACTGGAAACTCTCACGAGACAAAACTCATCACTAGGGTATCCTAGAGATCTAATGGCTTATTGCACGTGCTAAGTGTAGTCATGATCCTTACGAAAGTGAGTTGGGATTTTTTTAGGCCTTTTGTTTATTTACTATAGTTTATAGATTTATTAGGAACTGCAAAACTCAAGTTGAGGGTATGATTACGCTTGAAAAGTGTAATATTTTAGTTTATTTTATGTAAGTGTAATCCAATTTTGTTGATTAATATAAAAAATTAATGAAAATTTATTTTTACAAATCAAATTCCTCACTATGATATTTTTTAAAGTATTTTCTAGTATTTTTGCAGGTTTTTTTATATGCAAAGAAATCGAAGTATCGAAGCATATTTCAAATATCAGTTCAGATCTGTACAAATACAGGACTGACTATCGACAGCCATGGGATAGCTGTTGACATCCATCAACTATAAAAGACACCTAAGGGTTGCTTTCGAAGGGAGCAGCCATAAATTGATTTTCTGGAGATTTTTAGAAGAACTAAGAGTTTCTTTGTAAATAGAATTCGTATTAGGGTATTGTAAAGCTATTAATAACCATATAACTCAGATTTTGAGAGATATAGATGAATATTTAGAATAGAGTTTTATAGTTTAGATTCAAAATTTAGTTTTTTTACTCATTCATAGAAATCAATAAAATAATTCTTTTCCCTTTATTCATAGCTATGGTGAGTATGAGTGGTTAAATTATTAAGTTGGATTAGATGGAATAACAAACTCTATGTGATTTACGGATATGTTTTCTATGCTTATTGTTTTTAATTATTTAATGTAAAAATTGATATATTTGATTCTTAGTTATCTTTGAAGGGATTTATATATGGTTTTAAGTTATTGATTTTTATTATTTGACTATATATCCATTGCTTAGTTTTTTTTATATACTATAGACTCTTTAGGCACGATGTATACTTAAACTTTGAATGTTTATTTTTGTTATTCAATTCATATATGATTAATTGGGAGAAATTATTCAAAGTATCAGAGTTTGCAACTTTATATGTTTTATGCTTAATTAAATTATTTTGCGATTCTAAGAAGATCACATGATCTACACAACTGAGATAAAAAGTATAAATATATCTAGTAAATTATCCTATGGGAGAGTTACATCCATCTGAACAATAGTTTTAGTTAAAGTAGATATCCATCTTTAATTTTAGTTTTTAGTTAATAAAAATCAAATCTCTACTTTTAATTTTAGTATCGTAATTTATTTCTAGTATTACACAATTACAAATGATTCTCAAAAGAACGATTTTAAGTTACTATTCTTGTACTCTTTGTTGATCTCTTATATTTAGAAGAGTATGATTTTAATCGTAGTCATCAGGATATCCTAATCATGATCATTAGTGACTATAATGCTATTGCTATGGAGGATGAGAAAAATGGTGGTCATTTCTTGGTCAATCAAAAAGTCTATGATTTTATATTATTTATGACGGAGGCTAGATTGTGTGTCCTTGGATTTATTGAGGCTAAGTATACTTAGTGTAACGAGCAATATGGACTTGCAAGAATTTGGGAACAACTAGATCGAGTTATGTATATTGCTGGATGGCTTAATATCTTTCGTTGTGTGATTATTTGTCACCTTACTCGAATAGCTTCTTATCACTATCCATTGTTACTTAATATGGAGGGAGGTAATTTTGGGTATTCAAAACCTTTTCAGTTTGAGCGTATGTGGGTACATATGCCACATCCTATGATATTACTAGGGAGAGTTGGGGCAGCCCGGAGTGTGGCTTTCCCACATATATTTTTGCTATGAAAAATTAGAATGCAAAGGAAGCATTGCAGTGTTAGAATAAGAAGGTTGGAAATATTTTTTTATAAAAGTGAAGTTCTTCAGTCATGGATCGAGCATCTGGAAGGTAAGGAGGTGGAGGATGGTCTTACATCGAATGAATTTGAGACTTTACAGTTAACTAAGAAACAACAAAGTAAGGTTTTATGATTCCAGGAACTAATGTGGAGACAAAAGTCACGTTGACTTGGCTCAAAAAAGGAAGTTTTAATTCTCGGTTCTTTCATCATACTGTCATGATTAGGAGGTCCAAGAGCTTGATTATAAGTGTTAAGCGTGAAGATGGGGAGCTGCATATTGAACGAGATTTACTGTAGAATTTCTAGCTTATTTTAGTCGAGATAGGATGGGGATGTAATAATAACAAGGGCACATGATTTGATCCACGGCTTGATTGATAGAGGAGTGTCTGCAAAAGATAATATGGAGTTTTGTAAGCCTATTACATTGAGAGAGATAGAGGAGGTTCTCCACTCAATGGATGTCAATAAAGCTCTGAGGCCGGATGGTTTTTCAGAGTATTTCTATAAATATTATTCGAATGTTATAAAAAGTGATGTTGTGGCGGCGGTTCAACACTTTTCTCCATAAGGTTGTTATCGAAGTAGTGGAAAGTAATGTTCGTTACATTGATATCTAAGGTGGACAATCTGAAGCTACTTAAAGACTACAAACCCATCAGTTTGTGTAATTTTTCCTACAAGTTGATTGCAAAAGCTTTTGTTAGTATGCTGGAGAAGTTTTTACCCAAACTGATTACTGAGGAACATGGGGCATATGTATCTGGAAGGAGTATTTCTGATAATATCTTACTGGTGCAAGAATTTCTTCCCTCTATGTCATACTCAGCAAAAAGAGGGTTGTTTATAAGTCTTGAGGTAGATATGCTGAGGGATTATGATCATATGAGTTGGAATTTTGTTGAATTGGTATTGAAAAAATTTAGTTTTCGAGAACAATTTTTTTTGGGTTATGGGTTATGCCAGAGAACCATTTTTTTTTTATCCTTATTAATGTCTCACCAACAGAATAGTTTTCATCCACAATGGGCTTGCACCAAGAGTGTCCTTTATCATTGTACCTATTTGTCATTGCCTTAGAAGTGATCTAGAGCAGTGAAACTGAAGGAGAGGACGCATAGTTTGATGGGTGCTGGTATTGATAATGTTGGACATTAAATGGCTCTCTTATTTGCCAATGACTATTTTATTGTGACTCGAGCTACTCTGCCTGAAGCTAAGACCTTGTGGCAAGTTATAGAGCGATATTGTACGACAAATGGTCAGTCTATAATTACAACAAATCTGCATTTTACTTTGGTAAAGGGGTTAATGTGAGGATTTATCAAAGAATATCCATATTCTTGTCGATCAAGACTAGTACTATGCCTTTTAAATATTTGAACATTTTTGTTGGTGGTACACGAGTTCCTCTAAGATACTTAATGACATACTTTCTAAAGTCAGAGCAAAATTGAGTGGTTGGAAGAGTGATCTACTGTCACTGGCAACACGGAAAGTGTGCTCCAATTGGTTCTAAAGGCGATGCCAAGATTTATGCTTGCAAACAGCTGGGTTCTGAAGGCCGTCTATGAAAGTTTTGATAAAGAGTTTCGTCATTTCTTACGGGGTAAGAATGATGGGTCTCGGGTTTGCCTTTGGTTAGCTGGTCTCGGATCTGTAGGTCTCATAAGGAGGAGGGTTTTGGATATAGCACTTGGACACCTTACATAAGGCTTACCATGTTAAGCAGTTGGCGACATATTTTGATAGATCTTGTTCCCTTAGACAACGATGATATGTTTTAAGTATAAAATATCAAATTTCATTTGGGAACTACATAAGTCATGTGCATCGTCTTGGGCATAGCAGGCAACATCAGGTAGTGTAGAGACTTTAAAGGTTGAGTAACAGTGATCTGTGGCTAATGGTTATTCTATTCAAGTATTAGAGGATCTATGGATTTTTGGATTTCCTTTTTGTAAGGTTCCCCTTCTGTTTGATATTACAGCAGTTTATCGGATAACACTGTCAGCTAATTTATAATACAGAAGCATAGGTGGGACAGAATGAAGCTTGCTGGCGTCTTTCACCAGTCTTGGTGGAAAAGATCTTATCTATTTCGCTTTCTCGATGATTTGATGAGTATTTGGTTCTTTGACGTGGTTTTTCTTTACAAGAGTATAGTATTACTAGTATCTAAAAATATCTTCAGCTAGAAATGCCCATTAACTTGCAATAGGTGTGGAAGTCTGTCATTGTACCATGAGCCCGGACTTGGACTTGGCGAAATGTTCACGATTGCATGTCTACCCAGTCTTTCTTGTCTCGCTGTGGTATTTCGGTTGTTATTGTTTATCTTTATTGTGGATTGGATGAGGAAACCTTGGAGCATTTTATCCATTTTTGTCATTTTTCTGAGGAGGTATGGTCTCGAATTCGTAGTGAGTTAAACTTTAAGTTTTCTTGGGTGTTGTGGGATGGTTACCTACTCTCTCAGGTATGGTAGATTGTGCACCTATGCTATGGAGGTTCGTCCACTCTGTACAATTTGGAAAGGCAAAAATAGAATGGTTTTCAAGAATAAGGTATTCTTGACTGATAAGGTGGCTCTGACGACAGTTATTGCGATTAAGGAGATCTGGTTGTTTAAGTGAGAACTCTCTATTTCATCATCTATGCAAACTTATGGCAATTCTGGAGGCTATCGAATCTTCTATATAAGACACACCAATCGCAGTGGGTTCAGTGGGACATCCCTCCTAAATGATGGTTTAACATAAATTTTAATAGTTCGATACAAGTTAATAAGACGGGAGCTGGTTTTGTTGTCAAAAATGATATTGGTGCATTGGTTAGGGCAGGTAGTATTCCCATAAGCTCTGTATTAGTGCAAAAAACTGAGACAAGTGATCTATAGAAGGTTATTTGTTGAGCGATAGACAGACCCCCTAGTTAGCATATAGTGGTGGAAGGAGATGCTCAAGGCATATTTAATTTATTTGAGAAATATAATTACTATGCCTGTTACTCCCTACTTCGTAATGCCTGTCACCCCTACTTTATTTGAGAAACAATTCCCTTTCTCCTGTGCTTGTCAGATTTAATCCCATAAGTTGCAATATATTGCGTGTTGGTGATGAGGGTGAGAGGCTACCAGTAGATGATTCTTAATTCTTTGAGAAGGCAGAGCAACACTTGATTTTCCGTTCTTTCGTATATTTTATTTATACTATTATATCTGTACATATTATCGGACTCAAAATAGTGCCATATTATGTACTCATGATGCATATGTATAAATCAAACTTGTATTATGGACTTATATCTGTACTCTTTTGTATTGCAGTAGAATCTAACTTCCAAGATTCCTTATGTGTTTCCATTGTTATTCTTTTCTTTGTTTAAGGGCTCGTGTAAACTATTTTCTTTGGATCGTGAGCACACTTCATTTTCATAACCCCTTGGAAAATTGGGGCATTTTAGAAGATCTATAAGATGGACGTGAAAGTTAGCTTTTTCTTAACAGTTATGTATATGGGAAATTACATCGAGCAACTATCTGGGTACGTAAAGAAGAATGAAGAAGACAAAGTCTACAAGCTGAAGAAGGTACTGTATGGTTTGAAGCAAGCACCTAGAGTATTGAGTACTAAAACTGATACATAATTCGAGGAGAATGAATTCCAACAGAATCCATTAGGTAGTATTTATACATAATGAAGAAATGAATACATTATGATCATATATCTCTGTGTAGAAGTAATGATTTTCATTGATAACAAACCGAAGATGTTTGAGAAATTCCAGGAGAATATGATTAAAGAGTTCGAGATAACTGACATAGGAGAGTGTTCCTTTTTTTTTAGTAGAGGTATCACAATCAGTGAAAGAAATGTTCGTTTCTCGGAAGAAGTATGTGAAGCTGATTCGCCAAAAGTTCAACATGAGCAATGATAATTAGTTGCAACTCTTGTTAAGGTCAGAGAGAAGCTAAAGTAGGAATCAACAACAAACTTTGTTGATTCAACTTTGCACAAGAGTTTAGTCGGAAGTTTGCACTACCTAACCCTCACCAAACCTGACAAAATATTTTACAGGAGGACTGCGAGCAGATATATGGAGAAATCGAAATAAGAGCACTGCTAAGAGTATTCTCAATTATGCCAAAGAAAGTAATTTTCAAGGTTTGTTTTATATATAATGTGAAAATTCAATGCTAGTCAATTATACAGATAGTCATTATAATGGACTTCTAGATGAAAAGAAGAGCATACTCAGTTATGTGTTCAAAATAAGGTGAGCAACATTTTCATGGTCATAAAAGAAGTAACTGTTCGTTATGCTTTTTAAGTTGTCAAGTATAATCTGTAGCAGCATCCATATGTGCATCTCAAGCAATAGCTCGAGAGTCTGCTGAAGAAATTACTACAGATAACAAGTCAGTCATAACATTAGTCCAAAACCCATGTAGTTTTTTCTCCTTACTCCATCACATGATGCTACTTCCGACTCAAATGGCAAGATCTGCCATTGAGGCAATGGTTAAGTTATGTCAGGAGCAAGACTTCGGCGCCGATGCTCCACGTAACGTTCACACTACAGAAAAACTGGAGATGCAAGGCTACTTACCTCTCATGAGATTAAGATGTCGATGTCATTTCTTGGAATTCACTCGATAAATGTTATAGCCCTCGACTTTGATGGTTCACTTAAATGCATGGCTCACTAGAAGTGAGTAGTTCATCTAGTAAGGAATCATCTAGTTTTCTCTTGCGAAGAGATATTGTACCATATTGGCGATAGCAATAATTCGAATTCATTGTGATTCTCATTGTTGATTGGAGTCTCATGATCTTCTATTATAATTTTCCATCTGCTCTAATGTGTTTAGTCGAGTCTGATGCTTGTGATATTACATGCTCCCCATGAATGTTTATACTAGCAAGATAAATAAAAAGAATGACAATCTATTGAATGAGAGTTGAAAGTTCTTGATGGTGGTGGATTATAAAAATATCCCTTTCGTAAATTAAACGAAGTCTCAAAAGTCATTCTTTTTGGTTTAAAATATCTTCACATGTACCTCATCTTTATTCATTGAAAAAATAAATTCGGGCTGTGTTTGGATGCCAAAAACAAAGTGCTTTGTAATGTTTTTTAAAATGTTGTTGGCAGTGAAAATTTCTAAGTTAAAAGGATTTTCCACAACAGAACGCGGAGCCAATTCAGTAGCCCCGCATTTGGTAATATTAACCCTGCGTTTGAATAAAACGCGGAGATGTTTAATAGCTCCGCGTTGATTCCGCAGTCTGGCTTGTATTAGCCTCGCGTTTGAGTAAAATGCGGAGATGATCAATAGCTCCGCGTTAGCTCCGCGCACTGGTTATTTAGTGCCGCATTTTGATGCGATTAAAGCTCCGCGTAAGCAGATAACCAGAATCTCAAATTGATTGAGATTATAATTTTGGGCTTATCCAAATGCCCAAATCAAGTCTAATCAGAATTCCATCAAAACTAAGATATTTGATTGGAATCCCTAATAATGACGAGTTCTATTTAGATAGAAACTCTTGCATTAACCTGGTGCTATAAATACCTTCCTGGTGAAACCCTAGGGATCTTCTTTTCCGGCAATTGAGATATTTTTCTGAAATCTTGGAGAATTCAAGTTACGCACAGAGCCTTGAGTTCGTGAAGATCAGAAAAAATCACCATCTTTTTTCTGGAGTTCTTGAGAAGTTCGAGTTACGCGAGAGAGCCTTGAACAAATCAAAACCATAGAAGATCGTCTATATTCGGCCGATATCTTTAAAGGAGAAGATTTCAACGTACCGATCGTCCAAAGGAACTACTATAGATCCCATCGCCATAGATCCCACAACACATTGTAAAAGAGAGAGATTGAACTATAAAATCCTCTCGTTTGTTCTCTCTTTTTATCTCTTGTTCACTTCTATTGTAATCTAAGATGTGTTCAATGGAAGGAAGCGAAGGAACTTTTACGACGAACAAACTGGCGACCACAGTGGGAGCCATCTCTTTCACTGATGAAGAGATAGTGGCGCAATCGGACGTTGACTTGATCGGATCCGACGTAGACACGCTGGTCGTTGAAATCGACCAGCAGAAGTACGAGGAGTTCCTCTCCTCCAGATCAGGTGACTTGGATGAGACACGGCACTATCGTCGCATGTACTCCAATGCCCGAGTGACGGGTAGAAAGGTATCCACCGAGAGACGGAGATCCTTGGAGACTGCGGCTATAAAGCCGGAGTTCACACAAGAAATCCTAGACGAGGATGAGCTTCCGACTGCCGAAGAAGATCTAGGGACTGGACTGACCAGAACCCAACTCCGGAACAGGAACCGGAGAGCGAGGCGTAGAGCCCTCAAAGCCCGCCTTGGACGCGGAGCTAACTCTAGAGGACGCGAGGCTATGGTCCCTCGCAAACTGGCTCGCTCTACCCGCGAGATCAGTTTCTACCGCGTTAAACGCAAAGATACAACTTGCCTTAAAAGCAAGGAAAAGCCAGCGTATGATTTTCCACGCGAGGCTGTTGTTGAGCCTAGCAAGAGACACTAAGCCAGTAAGGGTTGCGCTAGTCGCAGAATACCCAACACTTGCGAGAGACGCGAGTATAAAAATTCTTCAAAGCCAGCGTATAATTTTCCACGCGAGGCTGTTGCTGAGCCTAGCGAGAGACGCGAAGCCAGTAAGGGTTGCGCTAGTCGCAGAATACCCAACACTCGCGAGAGACGCGAGTATAAAAATTCTTCAAAGCCAGCGTGTGATTTTCCACGCGAGGCTATTGCTGAGCCTAGCGAGAGACGCGAAGCCAGTAAGGGTTGCGCTAGTCGCAGAATACCCAACACTCGCAAGAGACGCGAGTATAAAAATTCTTCAAAGCCAGCATGTGATTTTCCACGCGAGGCTATTGCTGAGCCTAGCGAGAGACGCGAAGCCAGTAAGGGTTGCGCTAGTCGCAGAATACCCGACACTCGCGAGTTACGCGAGTATAAAAATCCTTCAAAGCCAGCGTGTGATTCTCCACGCGAGGCTATTACTGAGCATAGCGAGAGACGCGAAGCCAGTAATACTTGCAATAAACGCAAGACTTCTGATACCCGCGAGGAATGCGAGGATGATTGGCAAATAGTTGTCAGTCGTAAGAATCGTGCTAGGCGCGAAGCTATGATCTGCGTTAATCGCAAAGATAAGCCAACGTGCAAGAACTTCCCTTCACGCGGGGCTATTATTCCAGAAGCTAAATTTCTAAAGACATACCAAGCCAGCGAGAGACGCGAGGCTAGTATGGATAAGCGCGGAGCTATTCTTCAGGCCCGCAATGTGAAACACGAGGCTATTCCTAAGCCACGCGAGGATTGGTCCAACCCCAGAGTCAGGGTTGATCAGACAAAGAAGCTTCAGTGGGTTCCCAGATCTTCCCAAGAGTTGAATGGACCTCTTGACTCTATGACTAAAGGCGTTGATCTCAGGGAATATCTCTCTAAGAAGAGAGACATAGACCAACTTCAGGTTGAGCCTGTCTGTCATTGCCAGCAACTTGTGACGGCGGTATCAGCCGTGATGGACAACTGTGGCTGCAGCAAGAACATGATATCTGTGCTCGACCGATTAAACGAGTCAAAACAGAATCCTGCTAAGAAGACAAGAACCACTTCCCTGAAGCAAGGGAGAGCTGTAACCTCCAACATGGTAGGAAGAGGGAAGAAAATTATAGAGACGGATGATAATTCAGAATCGAGCGATGAAGAACCTCATCGTGTTACTCGACTTAAATCAGGAGCCGTCCCGCCTCGAAATTATAAGAGGCTCGCAGGGGGTTTTTACGATGAGGACAGCGATAATTCAGCTATAGCCTCACCTCGTTCCTCTGCATCGTCTCGACTACAGAAGCCAGCATCTCACATGGCAGATAAATCTGATAATATCAATCAGAGATTTGAAGCTCAAGAAAGAATGATTCGAGAACAACAAAAGATGATTGAAGGTCTTAAAGTCATGCTATCAAGATTTGTTGAAGATAATGCTAAAAAGGGCAAGGAAAATCCAAATGAAGAAGAACAGGAGGAGAAAGCCCACTCGATGCATGAGGAAGAAGATAGATTTTCTTACCATAATCTGCATGAAGAAAAGCTTGAAAAATTACAGAATCAACTCGAAGCTTTAATGCGTAAAAAGGAGTTGAAAGAATCAGGGGTCTCAAGACCGTATCCTCCCGAATGGGATACGATACCATACCCACAGAAGTATAAACTGCTCAAGTTAGAGCCTTATGACGGGAAGGGATCGCCCAGTCAGCACATCTATTATTTCTTGTCCCAAGCAGGACATCTGTTGGGTAATGACCCAATCATGACGAAAGTATTCGCGAGCACTTTGCGAGGGCCTGCCTTTACTTGGTTCATGCAGTTGCCCCCAGGCTCTATTAATGCCTGGTTTGATGTCGAGAAATTATTTCTCTCACGATTCTATGAGGATGATACCGAGATTACGGTTCATTCCCTCCTTGCAACTAGACAAGGAGAACAAGAAACGGTTAAAGATTTTATAGAAAGGTTCCGGAAGAAGTCCATACATTGCAAACACAGAATGATCCAGGAAACTCTAGTAGTGACCTATCAACACAATTTCAAGACCAATGTGCTCCTCAAAATGGGGGCCGTAGAGTCCAAGACGTGGAGGGACCTGCTCAAACAAGGAGAGCAAGCTGAAGACTTGATTCGCCGAGTTGAAGAGTCCCGCGGGTCAAGAAGTGCTAGGAGTAGTAAGTCATATACCCAAAACAACAGCTATAAGAATAAAGGAAAAGCAGCGATGTCGTCAGAAACTGCTCTTCAGAAAGCCAGTCCTCCGCCAGAGCCGAAGTCTCAAGGTCAGCGAGGATCAAGGCAAATTAGACCGCAGTAGGAAAGGAATTACACTTTCAAAGCTGAACAGACACCGGTCCTCTTTCACTTGCTCCAGAAAAAGGGAATGCTAAATCTTCCGGAGAATAAGAAGCCAGAAGACGCTGGTAAGACTAAAGATCCCAACTACTATCTCTATCATCGGAACGTTGGGCACCCTACCTGGGATTGTTTTCCCCTTAAGAATAGAATCCAAGCACTAATAGAAGCTGGGATTCTGACGCTTAAGGAAGAGCAGAAAAAGGTCACTGCCAATATGACAACCATAGTGGTTGGAACCCACGAGTTCCCCGCAGGAGTGACCCCAATCCCAAAAGGTGAGGCGGTCACAAAGAATCTTGATCCTTACAACAAAGCCCAAGAAGGACTTGTCCCTATAACGACCCAAAGAGGGGAAGGTATGTGGGTTCACCCCGATTTGATAGAAGACGAGCAGTGGACAAACACAGGGGGTCACAAGAAAAAGCGGACTAGCAATACTATCTCCGCGGAAATAAAGGATGAATATATCGCAGGAATACCCACAGACTCTGAAGAGGAGCCCGAAGTCATGGCCACTCATCAAGATGGGGTAGGCCCTTCCGGTACTCGGTCTGGGAAAACATATCTTAGAGACTACACCAGAGTAGATCCGAAGGATATATATGCGGAAGCTATTAATCCTGCAAAGCAAAAAGGTGTTCATTTCCAGAAGAATCCGCGAAGAGACGAAGGAGTTAAGAATACCTCCTTCCAATTTGATATCATAAATCAGCTGGCAAATATTCCAGCTCGAGTAACGCTATACGAGTTGTTACGATTGTCAAAATCAACTCGTGAGGCGCTAAGGGAAGCTTTGGCAGACTCTGAGTCATTCCTAGCTCAGATTGTCGAGCCGGCTAATGAAGAACAGGATTCTTGCCCCCGCTGTCATCAAGTGAGGAGGCAGGTCCCACAAATAGTTTTCTCTCCAGAAGACATGCAGGTAAGGAATATAAAGCACAACAGGCCTTTATATTTCACCGGATGTGTCGGATCCACAAAAGTGGACCGAATTCAAATTGATCCGGGTTCTGCACTAAGTGTCGTACCCAGAAGGTTGATGCAGCTGCTAGGGATCTCCCTCCATCGTCTGACACCAACCAACACGTCAATATATGGGTTCAATGCCAATAATAGTAGCCCCCTCGGGAAGATTCGACTCCAATGCCAAATTGGAGATCTAAGGACGGAGGTTACATGCTATGTTATTGATGCAGATACCTCCCACAATATTCTACTAGGACGACCTTGGATTCATGCTTACATGATCGTCCCGTCGACTCTTCACCAATGCATGAAATATTGCAATGAGGAAGGAGAAGTCCGGACACTAATTGCAGATAAGCAACCTTTCAAAGGACTGGAGAATTACTTCATAGATGCTTCACTCTACAAACCAGCTCATGAAATCTCCAATGATGATCCTGGCAAGCCTCAAAACCCTGATGAAAGTGGTAACGAGGCAGACACGGAGATGAACCTTTTGAAGAGGATGATGGGGGTGATTATGAAATTAACCCCAACCTAGATTTTACTCTTAGTTTTGATAATATAGTGGATGTAATAGAGAGTGAATGGGTTATTAATGAAAATGTAAAGTTAGTATACGATTATGCTTTAGCTACTGAATCTGAGCCCTCTTGTACCTCCATCGAAGCGGATGACCCGACCGAACTTGAAGTTCTAGCGGCATACCATTTGCCCCTCAGGTCTTCCCTCCTCTCTCAATTAAAAATAACCGAGGATCAAGGGCACTTCTTTAAAGTGCCTCCCCGACAGAAGTCCCAAAGGCCGATCATGTTCGGCAAAGTGGTCACGTCGCCTCGACAAAGACAAAGTAGTGAAAGTGATGAACAGACATCACTCCAATTTCATATGTATGAACAAAGATCCCGATAGATGATGGAAAAGATGGGATATAACTTTACCCAGAAGCCGGGATTAAACTTTGGAAAAGGGTGACGGAATCTCATACCCTTGTTTAGACCAAGAGGAAAGAGTCCTGATTATTATCAGAAGACCCGCAGGGGGTTGGGCTATGTGTCTACTCCACCCTCATCGCCATCCAAGGATGAAGAGAGTTCTTCGGATAAAGAAGAAACATCTTCGCCCGACCATGATTCGGATATAAGCACCGGTGCTTGGTTTCAGTCTTTGACAGCCAATATGGTTTCAGCTGCGCCAGAAAGCGACGAGGAACCAATCGACGTTCAAGATGATGCTTGGATTAGGCATATGGATACTCTCTGGGATGTCCGCTTTGAACAGCGTGACCCGCCCACAGAAGACAAATTAATACAAGTTAACATGGGAGCGGAAGAAAATCCGAAACTCATTTTCATAAGCGACACACTAACTCCTTTAGAAAAGGAGGAACTTATATCTCTTTTCAAAGAGTATATAGATGTGTTTGCATGGAGTTATGAAGATATGCCTGGGCTTGACCCTCAAATTGCCACACACCGGTTAAATATTAAAGAAGATGCTAAGTCTGTTAAACAACAGCAAAGACGTTTTCGACCGGAACTGTTGGAGGCAATAGTTGCTGAAGTCAACAAACTTATACAATCCGGATTCATCCGAGAAGAGCAGCATCATGACTGGGTGGCTAACATAGTGCCTGTTTGCAAAAAGAATGGCAAAATCCGGATATGCATCGATTTTCAAGATCTGAACGCTGCATGTCCCAAGGATGAGTTTCCACTCCCCATCACCGATGTGATGATTGATAATACTTGCGGTTATGAGAGGATGTCCTTTATGGATGGCTTCTCAGGTTATAACCAAATTAAAATGCACCCGGATGATGAGAAGCATACAGCTTTCAGAACGCCGCTGGGGGTATACTGTTATACGGTGATGCCATTCGGATTAAAGAACGCAGGTGCCACTTACCAACGCGCAATGAGTGTCATATTCAAGGAACACCTGCGCAGAACAGTGGAGTGCTATGTGGATGACTTAGCAGTCAAAAGCAAAAACAAAGAAGATCATCTTCATGATTTAAGAGTGGTCTTCGACTTATGCGGAAACATCATCTAAAGATGAATCCTACCAAGTCGTTCATGGGGGTATCCAGCAGGAAATTTCTTGGGTTCATAATCACCTCAAAAGGAATTTTTCTCGACTCTGAAAAGGTAAAAGCGATTAGCAAAATGCCACCTCCCCGCAATCTCAAGGAATTAAGGGGATTACAGGGAAAGCTCGCCTATATTCGACGCTTCATTTCCAACCTATCTGGACGATGCCAGCCATTCTCAAAACTTATGAAAAAGGGAGTGTCTTTTATATGGGATGAGGCATGTCAGCAGGCATTTGATGACCTCAAGAAGTACCTTACTAGGCCTCCTGTACTATGGCACCAGCCCATGGGCAGCCCTTCCTCATATATGTGAGGGCCATGGATAATGCCTTAGGCGCATTACTGGCTCAATTTAATGAGCACGGCCATGAACATGCCCTCTACTATTTAAGCAGAACAATGATTGGGGCCGAACAGCGGTATACCCCGATTGAAAAGGAATGTTTAGCCCTAGTGTTCGCCGTTCAGAAAATACGACACTATCTCTCTGGGCAAACGATTCATGTCATATCACGGGTTAATCCCCTGAAGATTCTGATGACAAAACCAGGGGCTTTAAATGGCCGACTGGCAAAATGGGCCCTGCTATTGTCACCCTATGACATGCACTTCGTTCCTCAAAAGGCGACGAAGGGACAGGCAATTGCTGATTTTCTTGCAGACCACCCAATTTGGTCCAAATTAAAGCAGACATCAGAAGTCAACACAGTTACCGGAGAATAGCCTTGGCAAATATTATTTGATGGTGCCGCGAGACGATCTGCTGCTGGAGTGGGGGTTGTGCTAATATCCCCACATAAACATATATTGCCTAACAGTTACTCATTAACAGAACCGTGCACGAATAATGTAGCGGAGTACAACACACTCATTATCGGCTTAAAAATAGCTCTGCAACTGGGGGTGAACCATCTAGAGGCATATGGAGACTCTAAGCTCATCGTCAATCAGATGACAGGTGAATATGAAGTCAGACATGAAGCCCTCATCCCCTATTATCAGCTAGCCATTGAACTAGCTGGATATTTTGAACAATTCTACATATCTCATATATCTCGGAATGAGAATGTATATGCAGATGCCCTTGCCGCATTAGCTGCAACATTGGCAATCCCGCCAGGTGAGGTTAAAAGCATCACCATTGAAAGCATGGAGCTCCTTCATCTAGATACTCTTCTTTAAAATAAAGAAGTATGCCAAGTAGGCCTAACCCTGGAGCCCCGTGATTGGCGATTTCCGTTTGTGGATTACGCTTTGCATGGGATATTACCAGAAGATCCTAAGGAGGCCACCTCTATAAAGAGGAAGGCCCAAAGATTTTATTATGACCATAAACTTCAGACTTTATATCGAAAGTCAAGAGATGGTCTGCTACTACGCTGCATATCAAAAGCGGAAGCAGAAGAAGTGCTGAGAGAAACACACGATGGAGTATGTGGAGCTCATAAGCCCGGTCCTAAACTTGGAGACCGTATAAGAAGGTTAGGGTACTACTGGCCGAACATGATCATGGAAGTAATGGCATACGCTAAACGATGTCATGCATGCCAAGTTCATGCTAATTTTATTCATTAACCCCAAGAATACTTGCACAATACTGTTGTAAGTTGACCATTTGAAGCGTGGGGAATGGACATTGTGGGGCCAATAACTCCCCCGTCATCCAGAGGACATCGGTTTATTCTTGCAATAACCGATTATTTTTCAAAATGGGCCGAAGCCGTGCCCATGAAAGAGGTGAAAACGACAGATGTGATCAAGTTTATCAAGCATCATGTCATTTACCGATTTGGTGTCCCTCGACGGATCATTCATGATAACGGTCCGCAGTTCATCAGTCAGGGATTCTCCAGATTCTACAATAAATTCAGAATCAAAGATATCGCTTCTACACCATATAACCCTGCGGCTAATGGGTTAGCTGAAGCTTTTAACAAGACGATCATCAAACTCCTTCGGAAGTTCGTCTCTTCCAATAAACGAGATTGGGATGAAAAGTTGGGAGAATGTTTGTGGGCATATCACACCACCGTTCGCACCCCGACCAAAGCTACCCCGTTCTCTTTGGTTTATGGAAGTGAGGCTGTTTTGCCTCTTGAAATCCAGATACCATCATTAAGAGTGGCTTTAGCCACAAGGATGACGACAGAAGAGCGCCATCAGCAAAGATTGCAAGAACTAGAGGCGTTAAATGAAAAATGTCTCAGGGCTCAACAGCAAATTGAGTTGTATCAAGCCCGAATCTCACAAACGTTCAATAAAAATGTTAAGCCAAGGACCTTTAAGTAAGGAGACTTGGTTCTGGCTGTTAAAAGGCCAATGGTGCTAACTCACAAGACTAAGGGTAAGTTTGAACCCAAGTGGAAAGGACCGTTTATTGTGGAAACAGTATACTCCAGTGGAGCCTATCGCTTAATGAATCAAGATGGCGACAGGATGATGATGCCAATCAATGGCAAATTTCTGAAGAAATACTATTCTTAGTACCCTTGGAGATACGCGTCTTCCTTTTTCCTAGGCATGCGCAGTTTGGCGCCTCTGACCTAAACCCTGGTGTGTTTGGTTCTCAAGTTTGAACCACCTCCAGACTTTTCTTAGGCATGCACAGTTTGGCGCCTCTGACCTAAACCCTGGTGTGTTTGGTTCTCAAGTTTTAACCACCTCCAGTTTTTTCTTAGGCATGCGCAGTTTGGCGCCTCTGACCTAAACCTGGTGCGTTTGGTTCTCAAGTTTGAACTACCTCTAGTCTTTTCCTATGCATGCGCAGTTTGGCGCCTCTGACCTAAACCTGGTGTGTTTGGTTCTCAAGTCTGAACCACCTCCAGTCTTTTCTTAGGCATGCGCAGTTTGGCGCCTCTGACCTAAACCTGGTACGTTTGGTTCTCAAGTTTGAACCACCCCCAGTCTTTTCTTAGGCATGCGCAGTTTGGCGCCTCTGACCTAAAACCTGGTGTGTTTGGTTCTCAAGTTTGAACCACCTCCAGTCTTTTCCTAGGCATGCGCAGTTTGGCGCCTCTGACCTAAACCTGGTGCGTTTGGTTCTCAAGTTTGAACCACCTCTTGTCTTTTCCTATGCATGCGCAGTTTGGCGCCTCTGACCTAAACCTGGTGCGTTTGGTTCTCAAGTTTGAACCACCTCCAGTCTTTTCTTAGGCATGTACAGTTTGGCGCCTCTGACCTAAACCTGGTGCGTTTGGTTCTCAAGTTTGAACCACCCCCAGTCTTTTCTTAGGCATGCGCAGTTTGGCGCCTCTGACCTAAAACCTGGTGTGTTTGGTTCTCAAGTTTGAACCACCTCCAGTCTTTTCCTAGGTATGCGCAGTTTGGCGCCTCTGACCTAAAACCTGGTGCGTTTGGTTCTCAAGTTTGAACCACCTCCAGTCTTTTCTTAGGCATGCACAGTTTGGCGCCTCTGACCTAAACCTGGTGTGTTTGGAGTGTCCAGTTCAAGTTACGCGAGAGAGCCTTGAACCACCTCCAGTTTGGTTCTCAAGTTTGAACCACCATCAGTCTTTTCTTGGGCATGCGCAGTTTGGCGCCTCTGACCCAAACCTGGTGTACTCAGTTCTCAAGTTTGAACAGCCCCCAGTCTTTTTTTAGGCATGTGTAATTAAGCGCCGCTGACCTAAAAGAAAAGAATTGCCCAACGCCGACTAGGCAATGGGAAGAGAACCAGTTTCTCGCCAACCCATCATACTGGGGTAAAAGTATGAGTTGCCCAACACCGACTAGGCAATGGGAAGAGAACCAGTTTCTCGCCAACCTATCATACTAGGGTAAAAGTATGAGTTGCCCAACGCCGACTAGGCAATGGGAAGAGAACCAGTTTCTAAAAGTATGAATTGCCCAACGCCGACTAGGCAATGGGAAGAGAACCAGTTTCTCGCCAACCTATCATACTGGGGTAAAAGTATGAATTGCCCAACGCCGACTAGGCAATGGGAAGAGAACCAGTTTCTCGCCAACCCATTATACTGGGGTAAAAGTATGAGTTGCCCAACGCCGACTAGGCAATGGGAAGAGAATCAGTTTCTCGCCAACCTATCATACTGGGGTAAAAGTATGAATTGCCCAACGCCGACTAGGCAATGAGAAGAGAACCAGTTTCTCGCCAACCCATCATACTGGGGTAAAAGTATGAGTTGCCCAACGCCGACTAGGCAATGGGAAGAGAACCAGTTTCTCGCCAACCCATCATACTGGGGTAAAAGTATGAGTTGCCCAACGCCGACTAGGTAATGGGAAGAGAGCCAATTTCTCGCCAACCCTATCATACTGGGGGTAAGAGTATAAGATTAACTACCCAATGCTGATTAAAGGCAAAAGGGGAGAGGAGATTAATCCCTCGACAACTCACCATGTTGAGGGGAATAACATGGCTAGCCAACTCAAACGGTAGTTGGTAAAGGCCAATCAAATCCGTTGATAGCTGGGGATTTGCTAAAAATCCCATAAAACCTGTCATGTTAAATTCTTACCTCTGACAGTACGACTTGGAACGCTTTGCATGAAAACAGAGAAACTACTTCTTGATGGCAAGTTATTTGTTGTGCAAGAACATTTCCTAGCCAACTAATAAAAGAATCAAAAAGTAGTTATCCTTATTCATCATTTAAAAGGAATGGGGTTACAAAAGAAGTCTGAGAACCAATGAAGACCTTTCTTTTATTACAAGTTCTCATTACAAAAAAGGAATGAAGAATAAAAGAAAACTATGGATCTCCGAGATGCTTTAACTTACTCATCGCTTCATCAACCACTCGACGACGAGTTGCCTCTATAGAGTGTTGAGCCTGCCGGAGCAGATCATCATCATTCATTCCAACTTGCTGGATGAGATGCTGGCGAGACTCTTCCATAGTACGGCTTCTTGTTGTCTCCTCCTGATCAACTTGCTCCCGTCGAAGGATCAGCGCTTCCCGCTTCTTAACGGCTTCCCCTAATTGAAGCTCGCTCTCTACCAAGATCGCCCGAGCATTAGCAATGGCCTCCTGGGCGCTGAGAATGGCAGCCTGGCTCCCCTCAATTTCAGAGTTCACCAAGTCCAAACCTCTAAGAATGGACTCCCGACTAGCCTGGAACCCTGCTAACGCTTGAGACCACTCTTCTTCTTGGCGCTTCAATTCTTCTCGACGAGCAATCAACTCCGCCCGAAGACGAGCCCATTCGATCCCAGTAATCGACTCAACATCCGCTTGGCGAACTGTGTTGAGTATGTTCATTTGCTCTTCCAAAATTCCAAAACGGGCCCGATAGGGAGCTGCTCGATCTCGTCCCCTAGTTTCTTCGATGTTTTCCAGATAGCGGAATAACAGTGGACGTGCGAAGTTGAAGAAATCGTGGCCAGCAAGGATCATCTCGATACATCTCCTTAGCAAACGCATAAAATCGGCGACACTGAGGTTGAAAAGTTCTTCAAGAGGATTTGCAGTGCCAACAGACAAAGCAAGTAATGCTAATGAAGATGTCGTATGCAAGGGAGCAGTGGCTACCAGTGTCGAAGAAGAAACCCGTCCTTGTACCAGGTTCATGACATGCGGGGCCAATAAAGCCAATGCAGATCTGGTGGAATCAGGAACCTGAGAAGGAGGGCTGCTAATACAAGTCACCTGGGGAGCGCCACCAACAGGAGAAGATGAGGGGGTATCTCCACCAGAAGTTCCTCCGATGGCAGAAGAAGCTTCAAATGAGAACTTTAAGTTCTCCTCGTCCCCGACTGGAAGATTAGAAGCTGGAGGAGTTGCAGGTGTCTCAACAGCCATGACAATAGAAGGCGTTAAAATCGCTGACCGAGAAACAGAAGGTACTCCAACGACCGTGGGAAATGTCTCAGTGGAACAGACTGGCGTTGGAGATGGCATGCTAGGAGAAGGTGTAGCCTCCTTAGCAGCAGCTGCGATAATGACCTCAGTTCTCTCATCACTTCCCAGTTCGTTAATTGAGGGAATTGAAGAGAGAACAGAGGCAGGAGCCGGTGTGGAATAATCAGCCGCAAACTCGCCAGCAGAGCTACCCACACCACCAACGGAGCCGGAATGATCCATCCTATCGTCAGACTCTACTTGGTAGTCGAATGCATTGGCGAGAGAAGTTGATCACCTGCATTTCAGAAGACTAGAAAAGCAGTGTTACGTTAAAATAACAACGGGCAAGAGATAAAATGCTAAAGGCCATACCAGGCGATATAAGTCCAGTTGTCGGACTTGAAGGGGGGGCCATTGCCGTTTCCAGCAACGTACCCGTCTCGCTACCCGTTAGTTGCGCCACGGGTTCTGCCACAGGCCCTACGGCCAAAGGGGCCGAAACCTCAACAATACTTGGAGTTTTAGCAGGTTCGTCCTCCCTTGCCGATGCTGGGGGTAGAGCCGAAGCCAACAAGTCTGAAGCAAGTTTGACAGCCACTTCTTGGGGAGCTATCAAAGTCTCCTGCCCCAAATTTTGCTTCTTACCGGGTCTTTTCTTTAAAGTGCCGCGGCGTTTGAGAGCTGGACTCAAGGGAAGACTGACAACAGGCTGGGGAGCTCCACCAGCACCAGTATTGTCATCGTCACCACCGGCATCGTCGTCGGACTCGCTGGCGTCTGAAGGCTCAGCCGTGGTGCCAAGGAATTCTTCCATTCCTTTTATTCTTACTCTAGAAGCACCATGGCGGCTAATGTAGAGGGCTTCAATCTCTTTGCAACAACTGCGGTTGAAAGAGAAGCCGGGCACGTCAGCATTTGCAATACTGAACCAGTTGCAAAAGCTGAGGGTCATGGCCAATTCTGGCGTCTTCTAGGGCAAGGAGAATTCAGCCTCGGTTCCGCCTGCTACAAAATGGAACCAGCCACGAGCGCCTTCGTATAAATTCCCCTCTTGAGCGAGATCTTTATTTGGATTGCCCACATAAAGTTGAGAGTATCCAAACTGACGAGCAAAGCGATTCGGAGTGTATGGCTCGATCCGACACCCGAGATCTTGACGATACACCAAGTGTCCGGGACGGATGTTGAGAAGCCACCAGAACGCTCCTGTAGATAAAGTAGTGAATTTATCTGCTCCCACGGTATCCTTCAGCCTTATCCCATATCCTCCGCCGGGAAAGTCAGGAAAACACCGGAAGATCTCATAGTTTTGAAAGCCACGAAGAGTCTTCCGAATTTGAGACATATAATTCTGCTTCCATGAAGAGTGTTTATACAGCTCTACAAAGAAGCACTTTTCGCCCGAACGACGTTCTGGTGCACTCATTAAAGAAGGACAGTGTAAGACAAGCCACGCCATCAAATAGGTATAGGGCATCTCCACCCTAGGGTTTGGAGTTTTCGGTTGGGCAGTCTCTTTTGACTTGCCCTTTCCTTTCCCCTTGACCTTAATAGTGGGGAGGAAATCACGACAGAATACCCTCAGTCCATACTGCAAATTGCATACCATGGCGGGAAGAAGTCCAAGGGGTCGGCCATATGCTAAAAGAACCGCTGGATATACCACGGTCACTGCAATTGCTTCTTTGGGCAACGACGGCACGACACATCTCTTCAGCCACAGCATCAGAAACCCGGCAATGAGACCTCTGTTGGAAACCGGAAACTGGGCTTGATAGTGGTAACTCTTGAATGAAGTGCCAGGACCGTATCCATTCTCATTGGATTCAGTGGTATAATGTAATAGGTGACAGCCCTTAGCAATGCGGTGATCAATCTCTGAGCCATAGACGGGTGGATGACCATGGATAGTCGTTGAACTATCCTTAGAATTTAAATTGGCAAAAAGATACTCGGCCCATTTCTTATGACCAATACCGTGGTTACGCGCACCGTCAAGTCAGCGCAAATACGATAATGACACATCATCTCCCAGTATGTGGCGTAAATGCGCTCATCATTAGCCATCAACATGTTTAACTCCCCGATGGTGGGGATACACTCTTCATAGGGGATTTCACCCATGGAAAGCCCGGAGACCTCGAACATCTCGTGAAGAGCGAATCCTAGCTCACCCACTGGTGTGAAGAGAGTACAAGTCTCAGGGTTATACATCTCCAAGAGGCAGTAAAAATGATAAGCACTCTGGGGAAACCCGAATTGGACATTCCTGATAGCTTTGTACAAGCCAATATCCTTTAAAATGGGCTCATGGGAGTCTAGCATGTACTGAACGAGGCGGACCCACCACATATTGTTAGAAGAATGAACCCAGCCAGGCATCCTGAAGTTGCTAGCCGGGTACTGACCATCCTTCGCCAGGAACTCACTTAAGAAAGTTCGGGCGCGAGATGGGACTTCTCCCACTGGAAGCTCCTTGCCAAATCGGCCTGGAAGCAAGCCAGTAATGCATCTGGGGGGACCATCTTGATAAACCCCTTTTGCACCAAATTTGCCTGTTGGGACGCCATCTTGCTCTTGAGTCAGTCCCCACTTTAATTCCCGAGGCATCGCCAGCCTCTGAAGATAGACCAGGGGATAGCTATGGTCCATTCTGGGCAGAAACATCAGCATTTCGCCTGAGTTATATAACCAAATGCACTCCTCTTCAGAAAGGATCTCATCTGATTGATCCATCTGGTCTCCAAAGAGGAAAGCGGGTTTCTCCATCGCCTTTCTATTTAAAGTTTCGAAGGCTGCATCAGTTATGATTTCTCGCGCAGTAGTGGGGTGATACTTGATCAACTTCTCCTTGCGCTCCTGCGGGTCTGGTTTATATGAAGCCAAGATAGTGGTGAAGCGAAATTGGCCTGAGGGATCAGAACCCCCAGCAAACCCGAAGTAATTCTTGTGAGGAAGAGCTTCCACTGAATACCCTACTGCAAAAAGAAGCACTAGAGTTAGAGAAGTTTCTATAAGACAGAAAAATCCTCTAAGTATGGACGCGCGAAGCTAAAAATTAGAACGCGCGAAGCTAAGAATAGCACCGCGCGAAGTTAAAAATTAGACCGCGTAGAAGTCAAAATAGCCTCGCATTTCAGCGCGACTGCTACTTAAAATAGTCTCGCGTTTCAGCGCGACTGCTACTTAAAATAGCCTCGCGTTTCAGCGCGACTGCTACTTAAAATAGCTTCGCGTTTCAGCGCGACTGCTACTTAAAATAGCCTCGCGTTTCAGCGCGACTGCTACTTAAAATAGCCCCGCGCTTTAAAATGCGAGGATGACGCAATAACTTCACGTAAAGAAGAAAGTCAGAGACTTTTCTTCTTCTCCAAGCCTTACAGCAGGAGTATGGTGATCTCGCCGGTAAAAGAGTTGATTGATCAGTTAAAATTAAGTCAAATCACTCAAGAAATGTTCTAAAGAGTCTCGATGGAGAGATTCTTACCCCCGATGGGCGAAATGTGGGCTGGCACGTCGCTGCCTTGGCTGCCGCCACCACTGCTTGCGCCAGTTGCCGATGATGGAGCCGCGCGAGAAGTAGCACGAGTCTTGGGTGCCATTACTGAGGAAAATCGAAGGGAGATCGGGAGGAAATTCGGTCGGAAGAAGATCGAGTCGCCTGAACTGTGATCGCCTGAATCTCTAAGTTTCTGGAAAATTTTCAAGTAAAGTGAGAAGAAAAGGAATAGAGATTTTATTTAAAAGAGGGAAACCGCCTCTTAGAGTTCGGCGCGGATTTCGGAGAAAATGACTGATCAGTTACTCTCTAAAACGCGAAGCAGATAATCCCACGTGGTGATATTGAAAAAAGCGAAGTCACTTAGCTTCGCGCAATTCCGTGCAACCACTCAGAGCGCGAAGTTATTTAACTCCGCAAAACGCTAGGATAACTTGGTATTTTAACCTCGCGTTCTCATAAAGAACTTGGATTTTTGGCTAAGTTGAAGATGATCCATGTCCGATCACTTCAGGTATTAATGATCTAAGTTACGCAGAAGAGCTTTAGATTATTTTACCAAAATTATTAACCATCTGTTTGTTGAGCAAGCAAAATTATTGAAGCCAACAGATAGAGAGGAAAATAATTTATTTTCATTCATGAAGCAAGAGATTACAAAGAGGGAGTTATAGCTCTCCCAAAAGCTTTTACATGATCAACTCATCAATAAACAAACAGTAAGATTTCTCTATGGGGTGTTGAACCTCAGTTCTCTGGTTCACATACAAAAGAATTCAAGATTTCTCTACGGAGTGTTGAAGCTCAGTTCCCTGGTTCACATGCAAAAGATCTCCTCTGTAAATATCAACTAGGATCTGTCATCCGAAATGAAGCACGAGAGGAAAGGAAAATGCTGCATTGAAGTACAATTCTGCACTGCAAGTGCTGCAGCTCCTTATTTACAGCCCCTTCAGGAGTTTATCTCTCGGAGCCAGAGCTTGAAACCTGCAACTATGTTGTAAAGCATATGCTTCTGACTTCCTTAGAGTTACTTTTGCTGATGAAGATCGATGGACCCGCATACATTCCTCTTCAGAAAGGATTGGACTTACTGCAAAAGGAACAGAGTTTCCAAAAGAGTGAAAACGCGGAGCTAAGCTAACTCCTCGCATAATTGAAGAAATAGCCTTGCGCTTTAAACGTAGAGGATGATGCGATAACTTCGCGTAAAGGAGGGACAAGATTTCTTTCTGCTCTTTCCTTCTCTTTCAAATTCATCGCGACTGCTAATCAAAGATAGCCTCGCAATTCATAGCGACTGCTAATCAAAGATAGCAAATTCATAGCGACTGCTAATCAAAGATAGCCTCGCAAATTCATCGCGACTGCTAATCAAAGATAGCCTCGCAATTCATAGCGACTGCTAATCAAAGATAGCCTCGCAAATTCATCGCGACTGCTAATCAAAAATAGCCTCACAAATTCATCGCGACTGCTAATCAAAGATAGCCTCGCAAATTCATCGCGACTGCTAAATCAGAAATAGCCCCGCGTTTCAAACGCAGGGGATGATGCGATAACTTCGCGGAGAACGGCGATCTCGCTGGTAAAATAAACAGTTGGGTGGATTAAACCAAGCCGAAACATCTCAAGAATGGTTCTTAGAAGCCCAAGAGTTAAGGTTTTTACCTTCGGAAGATGCTGCATAGACTGGTTCGCCGTCGCGTCTACCTTCACGGCTGCTGCCATCAATGCCGGTCAACTTGCGCGATGTCGCACTCTTCCTAGATGGCATCCTAGTGATGAAGATCTATGGAAAGGAAAAAGAAGTTCGGCTGGAGATCATTCTTTCAAAATAAGAAGCCTGAGTCGCCTGCTCTGAAGCCTTAAGATTCTTCGGATGAGATGAAGAAGAAGATGAGCCGGGAGCTCTATTTAAACAGAATTTCCGTCGCTTGGTATTCGGCGTGGAAATTCAGGGTAATTAATGACATAATTACTCATTTCACTGAAGACGAAGTGAAGCTGATTAGCTCCGCGTAAGTGAGCATAACGCGAGATAGACTTGGTATTCTAACTCCGCGTTTCAGTTTAAATATCCAAAGTATTTCAAAATCTGCTGAAGTCAAGCCATTTTGAAAACTTTGGAGGGGGTTCTGTTGGCAGTGAAAATTTCTAAGTTAAAAGGATTTTCCACAACAGAACGCGGAGCCAATTCAGTAGCCCCGCGTTTGGTAATATTAACCCTGCGTTTGAATAAAACGCGGAGATGTTTAATAGCTCCGCGTTGATTCCGCAGTCTGGCTTGTATTAGCCTCGCGTTTGAGTAAAACGCGGAGATGATCAATAGCTCCGCGTTAGCTCCGCGCACTGGTTATTTAGCGCCGCGTTTTGATGCGATTAAAGCTCCACGTAAGCAGATAACCAGAATCTCAAATAGATTGAGATTATGATTTTGGGCTTATCCAAATACCCAAATCAAGTCAAATCAGAATTCCATCAAAACTAAAATATTTGATTGGAATCCCTGATAATGACGAGTTCTACTTAGATAGAAACTCTTGCATTAACCTGGAGCTATAAATACCTTCCTGGTGAAATCCTAGGGATTTTCTTTTCCGGCAATTGAGATATTTTTCTGAAATCTTGGAGAATTCAAGTTACGCACAGAGCCTTGAGTTCGTGAAGATCAGAGAAAATCACCATCTTCTTTCTGGAGTTCTTGAGAAGTTCGAGTTACGCGAGAGAGTCTTGAACAAATCAAAACCAGAGAAGATCGTCTATATTCGGCCGATATCTTTAAAAGAGAAGATTTCAACGTACCGATCGTCCAAAGGAACTACTATAGATCCCATCGCCACAGATCCCACAACACATTGTAAAAGAGAGAGATTGAACTAATAAATCCTCTCGTTTGTTCTTTTTTTTTTTATCTCTTGTTCACTTCTATTGTAATCTAAGATGTGTTCAATGGAAGGAAGCGAAGGAACTTTTGCGACGAACAAATGTGTGTTTCGGAACGTTCTTATCATGGGTTATGCAGTGCTCAATTATATGCATAGGAGTTTAGTTTCTTACATGTTTTCATACGTTTCATAACTATATAAAAGACATATATCCTATTTAGGGAAAGAAAAGAACGCGGAAGAGTTGGAAAGAGAAACAAAGAGAGTATTTTTGAATAAAAATTTTAAAATATTCTAAAACACCTCGATTTAGGGTATTATAAAAGAACATTTCAAAACATAATTCTAAGAACGCCTCAAATCCCTTCTCTAAAAACTCACAAACAAGTGTTTCTATAAACACTTCATAATACATCACCTCCAAAACAACCCAATTTTTTTTAAAACTATCTTCCAAGCATAGCGTAGTAAAACTTAGTAGTTTTTTTTTTTTTTGTAAATAAATGTTTAGTAGGTTGAATTTTAAAATTAAAATTTGCATTTTTTTTAAAGGAAATTGAGTTGGACTCTTCTTTTTCCACCCAAATTCAGGATTAGGGATGAACATTCATCTTACTTGGATTTTCTTTTTTCTTATAACAATCTATTTCAGCGAAACATTAATGAAAATGTTGATTTTTAATGATAACTTTCAACCTTCTAAAATTTCTGATTTAAAAAAATTATACCATGGACTTCGATTCCTCAAAACGGCTTCTGCAAGAGATTATAAGAAAGGTCCAAAATGTAAATAGGAGTATATAATGTATGTTAATTTAGGGGATTTTAACCCTTCATGAAGGAAATAAGAAGCGGATATGCGCTCTTGGTGGTCTTGGAATCTCCCGCTTTGAGAATCCATATCTCAGCAAGCTGTGGGTCCCGGAGGCTGGAGCCCACCAGGGCTTCTTCTCCATCCTATATCGAATCAAAGGGCGCCACGTCAGCAAACCACGTACCCATTCTTCGAACCAAAGCATATTGGTGGCCCCTCCGTCTTTATCACCCGCGCACCCGAATGCGACTGGACGCCCCACACAACTGTCAGCCATGGCCGCTCGCCGGAAGCCCGCCGCTAACTCCACTGCTACTTCTCTGATATCCGACGAGATCCGACCCCATGATCCGAAACCCGCTTCGGATCCGAACCCGCCGCTGGCTCCCCCGAAGCTAGGGTTTATTCTGCCCCTTTCGGCCCTCTTGTTCCTTCCCTTCTTCTATCTCGTCTTCTTCCACTACGAGATCGATCATGAGCTGCGGAGATCGATCGCCATCAATGCGTCCATGAGCTTCGCTGGATTCGTGATGGCTGTTCGATTGATCCCCGTGGCGGCGAGATATTTGTTGAGGAGGAACATGTTTGGTTATGATATTAACAAGAAGGGGACTCCTCAGGGCGCAATCAAAGTGTATGTTTTTCTAAACTGGTTGAAGAAAAGTTTAAATTTTGGTGAATTGCTGAATTTTGGTTGTTTTTTTGGGGTTTCAGTGAGAGTGCTGCTCTGCAGCTTCTGATTATTTATGCAGGTTAATTATCTAATTGTTATTATTGAGCAACTGTGTGATAATTATACTGATTTCGTTGTGTTATGCTTGGAACTGTTTAATGTTACTACTATTAGAATCATTCAATACAGGAAATTTGGTGAAAATGTGTTCAGTAGGGAAATTTGACGAATTTCAAGCACAGATTGTATTACGAAGTAAATGTAACTTTTACTGCATAGAAGGAACTGACATTAAACCACAATGAAAAAAATGGAATTATATTGTATACTGAAGAGCTATTTTAAAAGACAACCTTTATTTAATTTTAATTGGGGAAAAACATATTTGGGTACCAATAGATGGTAGTGGTGAGAGGATGGAATGCCTTAGATGATAAAGTTATCTATAAAAAAAAATGGATAATAATCAATATAATGTAATGCGTGCATTCTTTATTTATAGTAGCCATCTTGACAAGCTATAGCCTTCTTATATACTTAAAATGCTTAGTTATAGCTTAAAATGCATTAAAAGAGCGATATAAATATGCTCAAAATAAATATTCTAACTTGCTACTTAAGAGCAACCATCCAGATCTTTTTAACCATAAAAGGGCTCTCAACTTCCGAAATGTTTGAATATAAAGATTAATTTCTCAATCCTGACTTCAACTTTGGAATTTTAGTGTAGCGTCAAGAACTTTAGGACTTACTACTTCTGATAATATTGCTAATTATATTCTGCATGCATCGGACTCACCTAGAAATATTGACCCCAATTTTTAAAATGCAAAGCCACGAGGCAATGAATTAAAACTTTGTTATGAGGCGACACATAAGCCTTAAAATTATTCTTATTTTTAAAATTGATAATATTATAAAAGTACAGAATTTAAGAGATTTAAGAGTATAAAATAAAATCAAGTAGATGTCACTTGGACAAAGTTTCTCTTCAAGTTATTTTGTATCTTGCTATTTCCTTTTACATATATTTATTCAGCCATATGAGGCAAAAAAAAAACCCTCATTTTAGATCTGACTCATGAAGTGCATGCCTCTTGTAAAAGGTACGAAATAAAGCATGAGACCATATGCTAAGCATATGCCTCACGGTCACATGCACCTCAAGGCACTTTTTTCTCGAAAGTGCCTCAAGGCACTTTTAGATACACACCTAATTTGTGCTTTTTTAACATGGCGTGATCTTAGTTTAAGGGATAGTTAATGCTGGTATTTCCATTTCAATTTTGTACCGGCTATTTCTCCATCATACTATGCCTAAACATTATATCACTATTAGCCCCTTTCTTCTTTTCTAACACCCAACACATCATCTTCTAAGGACTATAGTATAAGATTTTTCTAAATCATTGAAAACCGTATATAAATTTCTATTATTCTTTTCTACCTTGTCGTATGTTGCTTTACTAAATCTTTTATCATCAACCTCCTTAGCATAACTCTAGACTGAACACAAGAGATTTTAGTTTCTTTTCCTTATTCTTTCCTCAATTGCTCTTTCCAACAACTCTTGAAGTTTCATGTTTTTTGTTATAAAGTTGATTCTTAAGTCTATGACAGTTTGAGCAACTTTGATGACTCCTTTATTCTTGTAAATTCGGGACTAAGTATTCCATTTATCAGGCATTTATCGGTTTTTTGTATTATTCTTTTATAGACATACTACATACTAGTGCTTATTTTCCTAATAACTTGTACAATTCAATAGGAATTATTAGTTTCTACAACTTCCTACTTTGTATTTTCTTTATAGCATTCTTCAACTCAGTGCATCTTAAATTCTCACGAGTGATCTCATTAGATAACATATGAAAACTAGTCCATATTTTTTTTGGTTTCTTCGATTTTTGGGAGTCTTGTTTTTTGGTTTCTTTTTCTTGGAGTTTTTATCTTCACTCTTAATATGCTTTTTGTAGGAGTCTTTCTTCTTTCTTCTCCACGTCAATAGTTACCCGTAGAAGTTAGATTCAATCTTCAATTCACCATGAAATGCCTAATAAAAGAATAATGTTTGCTATTGAAAACCTTTATGATGACAATTGACTAACCGAAACAGAGAGGAGGGCTCACAATTTTTGTCTACTTTTTCTTGTTTTGCAGTTTTAGTCGGTTTATTTGTTTGACATAAAAAATACTATATAATTATCAGAAGCTCTATATAATGTTAGAAGTTAAAGCATGAAAAATTTCTATGTGGTTATACCTTTCTTTCATTGCTCTGGCCTTTGGTGATGATCCTTGTTTAAACCTCTTATCAGTGTTCAAAATAGCGATAACGATAACATAACATTTTTGTTTTTGTTAGGTTATATTGCATATAGCGTAACGCATAACGTAGATTATGCAATTTCCTATTTATTTAATAAAAATAAATATAAAGCTATATAAAATAATTTTTATAAATTGAAAAATAAATTTAAAATATCTAAAAAAAGAATATAAAACCATTTTATAATATATAATCTATTCTGATTTTATATTAAATTTTACGATAATTTTTACATTTATTTTCATAAATTATATTAAGTTTGCAACCGTAATTCTAGTCACCATTTAAATAAGAAAATAAGATTCCAATTTTTTATTTCAATTCCAGTAATTATCATTGTTGTAATTTATATTTTATAATATTTAATTTATCTTATTTGTAATTGTTGATTTCAGTTCAATTAAAAATTTAATAGAGTCAACAAGTAAGATATTTCAGTAACCGGAGAGGAATTATAACAAGCGAATAAGGAAACAATTGCAAATTAACAAATTATCAATTGCACAAGTAATCAAACAAGCCAACAACTAATCAAGTAAGAAAATTACAACAATTCATTAATAATTAAAATAATAATCAACAACAATATAGAAATTATGAAAAAATAATTATAAATAATATAACATAATTTAATATAACGTTATGTAATATAACATAAAATAACATAAAAAACGTACTGTTACGGTGCAATAAGTTATTTCCAGTTGTTACGTAGTACTGGGGTTCCGTTAGGTTACATAAAGCAATATAACGGGTTTCTTAATGTGTTATTTTCAACATTGCTTCTTATATATGCAGCACATTGTAGCTAAGGAAAAGACTGGACTCCTTGTGGGACTTCATATATCCTACTTAGCTAGCCTGGAGAGTTTGAATTGACTATCCATCATTATTTAGAACCTTGGACTCGGCAAAAAGGATCAAATGTCTCAACAACTATGTGGTCATTTTTATATTGGAATCTATTGATTATTGAGGCTGCAAATTTTTTTTGCTCTGTTTTTCTAATATAATATCTTAGTCACATGACTCACATCAATTAATCTATTTATTCAAATGTACTCAAATTAGTCAACTAGCAAATAATCTATTTATTTGATTAAAGCAATGAACCATCATCTTGTTTCGTTACTCAAATTTCACTTGCTAGCTATAAAGCACAAACACTTATGTTTGTGTTAGACTCACATATCCTATGTACCTTTTAGAATTAATCTCATGACGGCGTATCGTACACGTATCAGTATTGCCATGTCCATGCTTTATAGCCTGCAAGGGTCATAATTGTTTCAGCTTGAGGTTATACAGCAACAACAATAACAACTAAGCCTTTTATCCGAGTACTTAGGGTAGGCTTGATGAACCAAAAGAGAATCATACCGGATCGCCCACACTAATAATCCTTCTCCATTCATTTCTATTGAGCAATATGTCATTCAAATCTTAAGAATCCATATATTTTCATATCACTTCCATCCATATTTTTTTCGGTTTTCTCTTTACTCTTTTAACTTGCCCTGTGTTGATATGCTTTCCTCGTCAAACTGGTGCATTTGTAGATCTACATTGCACATGATCAAACCATCGTAAGCTATTTTCCTGCATTTTCTCTTCGATAGAGTCTACACTTATCTTAGCACGAATATTCATTTATTAATTTATCTCTCCTAGTGTTGCTGCATATCCAACGAGGCATACATATATATGCTACATTTATCTTTTATGAATGATGTTTTTTATAGTCCAATATTTTGTGCCATATAAATAAAGCTAGTCTAATAACAGTCATATAAAATTTTCCCTTCAGTTTTAACAAAATATTACGGTTACGTAAACTTCCGTTGCCCTCCTTCATTTCAACCAGACAACTTGGATTCTATGGTTAATATTATTATCAATCTCTCTATCATTTTGAATAATAATAAAATCCAAATACTTAAACTGACTGCTCATTTGTATCTCTTACCCATCCAGTGTTATAGCACTATAGTCTTGAGTCCACTGTTTACTAAATTATACTCCATATGCTCTGTTTTGGAGCTACTCAATCTAAAACCTCAATATTCTAATGTTTGCCTCCATAACTCTAACTTGACATTCACCCCTATTCTTGTCTCGTCAACTAAGACAATATCATCAGCAAATAGCATACATCAAGGTATCTTATCCTGAATAAATCTAATAAGCTTATCCATAACTATAGCAAATAAGAGCAGATTCAATGCAGATTCTTGATGCAATCCAATTGTGATTAAAAAAATCATTTGTTAGACCACCACAAGTTCTAATATTGTCCACTATTCTATCATACATATTCTTAATTATGTCAATATATTTGATAGAGATTCTTTTATTCATTAATATCCACCAAAGCACATCTCGTGGTACCTTATCATAGGTTTTCTCTAAATCAATAAAAACCATATACAAAATCTTTATCTCTTTCGGAATCACTCTATAAATTGACGAAGTAAATGAATAATTTCTATCGTCGATCGTTCCGGTATAAATTCAAACTGGTTCTCTAATATTTTAACAGTTTGTTTCAATTTATATTCAATTACCCTTTTCCAAAATTTTATAGTATGACACATGAGTTTTATTCCATAATAGTTAGGACAACTTTGAATGTTACCCTTGCTCTTATATTAAGGTACTAGGGTACTCTTACTCCATTCATTTGGTATTTTTTTAATTTGCCAAATCTTATTAAAGAGGTCTGTCAACCACATCACATTATTTCTTCTAAGTATCTCCATATCTCAATAAGAATCTCATTTGGACTAACAGCTTTTCTTAATTTTATCCTCTTCAAATCTTTTTTACTTCAAATTCTTTAAATTTACGTATAAAACTATGGTTAATATCCTCACATTGAACAGTAATGCCTTTCAAATCTTGAGTAAAACTATTATTATACAATTTGTCAAAATAATCTCTCCATCTTTCAATAATATCTTCATTTCGAACTAGAATCTTCTGATATTAATTTTTGGTACACCTTACAGTACATAAGTCTCTAAAACTATGATTAATATCCTCACATTGAACAGTAAGGCCTTCCAAATCTTGACTAAAACTATCATTATACAATTTGTCAAAATAATCTCTCCATTTTTCAATAATATCTTCATTTCGAACTAAAATCTTCTGACATTCATCTTTGATATACCTTAGAGTATATAAGTTTCTAAACTCTCTTATTTGGGTAATTCTATATATGTTTTCTACTTTTTTATTGGCTATTTCTTGTACACTTGTTTGTATAATTTCGTTTTTTTTTTTATTCCGAACGTCTTTCTTAACCTCCATTTTGGGTAATTTATACTTCTCAAAGTTTGTTCCATCATTGTTCTTCATATCTCTGTAAAAATCCCGCTTGATTTTAATAGTATTTTTTACTTTTTTTATTCTACCATGATGCGTCTTATATGGTGGAGCATCACCCCTCGACTCACCAAATATATTTTACCTACCCTCCTGATGTAGCTAGCTATTTCTTTCCATGTTACATTGGGATAATTATGGTGTTTTTAATCTGCTTCCTGTACTACTCTAACTACAAATTTTTTATTACCTTCTAATCGCCACCACTTAATCTTATGATCTAACTTATACTTATTTTTTCTAAATCTCTTTCTAATCTGAATATTTGAAACTAAGAGTCTATGCTGGGTTACTATGCCTTATCTGGCATTACCTTACAATCGATGCAACTATTTCAATCTGCTCTCCTAATTAAAAAGAAATCTATTTGACTTACACTCGATCCACTTTTGAAAGCAAAAGTGAAAAATTCTCTTTTTAAACCAAATATTCACTATAATCAAATTATACGACAAAGTAAAATCTAGAATTGAGTTACCTGCTTCATTATTTTCCTCCAAAACCAAACTCTCTATGTACACTATCAAGCCATTACGACTAGTTCCTTCGAGTTAATTGAGGTCATCACCAATAAAAAGTTTTTCTCTGGGTATTCCATATATCATCTCATCTAGATTCTCCCAAAATTAATGTTTAATAGGTTCATCAAGTCCTATTTGTGGTGCATAGGCACTAATAATATTAAGACTTTCTCTATCTAAAATAAGTTTAATTAATAAAATTATATTACTCTTTCCCCTAATCTCCAATACATCCCAAATAATTGTTTTTCTATAATCACACATACCCCAATTACAATTTTTATATCTGTCCATTTACCAAATTTTATAACTCCAAGGCTTTATAACTTTGGATTTCTCACCTACCCATTTAGTCTCTTGCGCGCATAAAATATTAACTCTCTTTTTTATCATAGTATCAATTAATTCTGCTAATCTATCCGGAAGGAACTTATATTTCACAGGCCTAATCGAATTCTATGTTCATGAGCTAACTTCTTTACCCTCACCGCTCATTAAGGCTGTGCTTGGATGTCAAATACAAAGTGTTTTGGGGTGTTTTTAAAGTGTGTTTCGGAGTATTTTGGTGGTACATATTTTGGGGTGTTCATACTATGGGTTTTGGGGTGTTTAAATATGTACTTGTGAGTTTAGTTTCTCATGGATTTTTATGGATTCCATAAATATATAAAAGATAAAAATACCCTTCTACACAAATAATGTTTAAATTAATATAATTTTACCTGAAACAAAATGTTATTCGGATGGGTAATACGTATCAATACATTATCCCTCGCTTGCTCATTCCACAATCTAATTAATTTTTTTCCGTCAACATAGAAAAACTATCTTTCGGAATATTATTAAGTTTATTAGAGATTTGGATTATAACTTTTTGAGATATTAATTGAAAAATTAAGTAAACAAAAAGAACAATGATATGATAATTTAGATAATTTAATAGAAAAATTAAAAATAGGAAGGTAATAAATCATACTCACCTGAATTGAAAAGAAATTCCTAATTTTTCTACTAGAAGAAGATATCAGATTGGAATCGAGTTGCACTGTTAAATCCTAAACTTTTTCTTTAAAGAAGATAAAAGACAGGTTTTTTTTCTTTTTGTGCAAATAAATGGTGGCTCCTTTTGGAATAGAAGGTAACGTGAAAAGAAATGGGAAAAGATAAAGTCACGGGAGAAGTTCGGATAGGAGGCAACGTGAAAAAAAATGAAAAAAGAAAAAAATGCGGGTGACAGTTGGAATGAGGGTAGTTTTGGATAAAAATTCTGAATACTCCGATTTGAAGTGTTCTGAAAAACACTTCAAAATAGCTATGCAAGTATTTTGGCGTGTTCTGAGAACACCCCAAAATTTTTATCCAAAAACTCACAAGCAGGAATTTTTTAGAATACTTCATAACACATCACTTCACAATACCCCAAAACATCTCCCAAGCATAGTCTAAGGTGTGGGAACTCTCTTATATTTGACATTACATTCGGAGTCCGACGTAGGGCGTCACTTCTGGATGACGACCTAGCAACTCACACATTTTTACTATACCGGGGCTCTGATATAGCGCGTCACTCAGGTAGAAATGCTCCAGCGAAATTCATTTCTTGGCTCATGTTGTAATATGTGTATGTTTTACGCTGGCTGTCACATGCCTACTACAACCCTCTTTTATCCTGGTTTGAGACAGGCAGTGAAAAGATAAAACTTTAAGCATGGCATTAGGGAGTTTCAGCTTGAGGTTGTATTGGTTAAAGTATCTCTGGACTCAAAAAACATTTTGTTCAATTCAACATTCATGCAATTTATAATTTTGATTCATTACCCGATCCACCCCACCACAAAATTATGATTCTTTTAAGATAGTATAATTAGTGTCAAAAAGGTTGTGTTTCACATTACTGATCACTTGGATGTTATGAATTGTCTCACTACAGAATATTTATTGGGTATTAGTATTGATGAGGATGCAACTAAATATATCTGATCGTGGCTTTGAGATCTACATCTATTTCTGAACTTTTTTTAGAAAAGGATCAATTACGATTTTTCGAGACCATGTTGCCTTTTCTCTGCCTTTAATCTGCTTTTGATAACTTAAGTAGCTGTTTTCTTTATCAAATTCCTTGTGATTTAGACCATTTTGGTTTCTTTGCAAGGCTACTTTGCTTTCAGACTTAATTGCATCATTTCTAGAAAAAAATGATTTCTCAAGCTTGTTCAGATTTTAAATACGCAAGTTATTTGATTGTCAGTTGGGTGGCTTGGTCATCGTTTTGGATATTTAGACATGCGAAATTATAAGTTTTAATATTTCAAGATTTTGAAGTTATAGGATTGAGGTAATCTTCATATTGGCTGAGTAATTGGTCTGAAATTTATAAAGATAAATAGGAAATAAACCATGCACATTTGTATATGAGAGAGAATTATGAAATTTTATATTTCTATTAATAATATAAATTTCTAATATCATGATTTGCTGAGATTTCGTATTCTCTAATTTGGCCAAACACTCACCTAAAAGTATCATGAATTACTATATTTTTTAAAATCAAATCAAAATCATGTAGTTTGCAACTTTGTAGGATAACCAAATGCAGATTTGATGGTTTTCTTCTATATTTATTTTCTTTCACCAACTATTCCTTATTATTATGTTGGCAAGATGGTATGTCTGTGCTAACTAGTAGCTGTATGAAAATGTATAAACAATGGATATGTTTCAATAAATAACCATGGTACTTGGCCAATTAAAATTTCCAACAATTTTCACCATACAAGTCACTGAGGCATATTTCATGGTGGTTATGTTGAAACCTTATCAGCATGAAATTAAGTATTACTGAGGTATACTTGTGGGAGTATATGGTTTGTTAGCCATGAGAGAGAAACAAGTAACTCGATCAGCTTAGGCTGTGATGTTATCTGAAAGATTGCGAGCTATTTATGAACTGCTTTATGCATTGTTACTGTTACACTCCTTTAATTTCTAACCTCATACATCTCTTTTTTGGTTTCTTCTTTGCGTCCTTTTCAGGCCTGAATCATTGGGTATTGTCATCGGAATTATCTACTTGGTCATAGCCATACTTTTTCAGCATTTCAACTTCACGGCAGACTCGAATGTATGGATTTTCATTTCTTTTCTCGTATACAAGTTATTTACGCTAATTTGTTCTTCCAGTTGTAGTCAACGAACTTGGAAGTCTGTTGTGTTTGCCATTGGCTATATGCAAACTTCATTACTTTTATTCAAAGCCAAAAAGTTTGCTGCAACTATGTTAAAAAAGAGTTTTTTTGCCCCAGAAATATATCTAGTTTTAAACATTATGTAACTAATACGTTGCTGGGATGCAAAGATTGTAGTATCTATTTTAGAATACTAATTGTATCTATTGCTAAAGGTTCTAATTATTATTTGATCTCATCCATGTTTCCATCATTGTCATTACCGAAGTCTTTTCCTTTAAATTTGGCTGGAGATAGAGTCTAAGAAGCACATACACGCCATTGGGAATATTGTATCCGTGTTGAACACTTGTCAAATACAGACATGCCACGGACACACCAAAAACTATATTGGACACGCCGCATGGGAAAAAAATACCGTGTCATTGCTATGTCTAGTTAGTTTCTTTTAATGGTATGGAAAAAGACAACAACGATATGGTATTTCTTCCATTGTAGGTTGTGTTTGAAAAGGATAGCAATAAAGGAAAAACAGATTGTAGGTTGTGTTTGAAAAAAAAATGTTAAATGGTATGAAAAAATTGAAAATAAACATTACTAAATTGGTAACATCTATTTATACCTAGTTAGTTTTATAAAGTTATATTTTAATATTTTCTATCAGTCCTGTTTCGTTTTTTTGTTTGAAGAAATGTTTTTTTTTAATTCATATTCTAAATGTTGATTTATGCCGCTATCATCACCACTTTTTCTTGTTTTCTTTTTGCTTATAGAGGGTGAGAAAGAGAGGTAGATGCATAGTTGATGGCGAGACTTGTCCATTATAAAGGAATAAAGAGATGTGAACCCATAGATTGTGGCACGACGATCATTACAATTTGATGTTTTCCCGGCCAATGCTTTCATTTTGTATATCGTAAAGTAAAATTATTATATTAATATTTGAAGAATATACTTATATTTATATTTGTTCCGTGTCCTTACATGTCCATTTCCTCATTTTCCCACAAATTTCGTGTCTCTTGACCACATCCGGATTTGTGTTTGAACTTGTGTATGTGTTTTGTGCTTTCTAGGATAGAACAGAAACTGATATCTCATTATTGAGAAGAAGCCTTGAAGAATTCAGAAATTTAAAATCAGCTTCTCGATCTGAATTTGAACTGTGGCTGAGGAAGATAATTAAATAAGAGGCGCATACCATGGCAGCTAGCCCATCAAGAAATACCATTGGTTTTGCAGTTTAAGCTCATCCATCTAGGATGCAGAACCATTGAATTCTCCCCTACCAAGAGGTGCCTGGAGGAGAAGTAGAAGATAATAATGTTATCTACTTAATAAGAAAAGGAGAAAACAACCTCCACAGCATTTTTTTGTCGAGAAATTATGTTGTTCGTTTTGGTGGACAGGGACATGCCCCTTTCAGTAGGATGCCTGTGCCAAGAAATGGAAGTCATAGCTTCTAACTATACCTAGTCATCAGTGAATTTATCCATTCAGTTATATATAACTGTAAATATGCCATTCCTAGCCCACCTTGATTTTAGGGAGGTCTATAAAGCAATAAAGGACGATTCCTTGTGATATTGTTACATGTCCATATAAAGTCTCCACTCATATCTGTTGATTATCAATGTTTATAAAGCAATAAAGGACAATGGTATGATGATGCACATGACTATCTCAAATCTTAACTTATAAATGCCGAATTCTAGTGCAAGTATATATGGGATGTAATTGGTTCAAGCGCTAACCTTGAGATGAATTAACTTATATTCTAAAACCCACTGAACTCGATTAAGAAATTTGACCTGGTCGTCAAATGCATACAGTTGAAACTTGCTTCGAAATTCAGATAGGCTGGCTACTTAGCCTAATTTCAAGTTTTGGAGTGAGTTTCTAATACGACTCGTTATTATTTGGTCAAAAATTTCTATTAGGTCCAAAACCAATTAACTCGAGCTCGATCAAATCAACTGATATTTATATCCTCGTCAACAAAAATTATGGATTGATCTAAAATCGAGCTCCAATCTCTCTTGCCTAATTTCGCAGATGCTTAGGTTAATCTCTTAAAGCAAGTTGGCTATCAAACTCCTCTTGCAACATCTCAAAGCGATCGTCGGGGCTCCTTTTGCACCCTATAAAAAGTAGAAGTTGCTAGCAAAGAGAAGAAACTGGGCTTTCTTAAATCCATATAAAAAGGCTCTGAGACACTTTCTTCTTGATCGTTGATAACAACTAAACTCCCTTGAATGAAAACTAAATCTCGATAAGATCTCTCAGCTTTGTTTTTTTGTCGTTGATCTTCAATAAATGTTAGATCTTGTAGAGTTTAGATTTTGATTGGTTTTGCTTGTTGACTAGAAAAGTTTGGATGGGTCTTCCAAGAATTAGATTTTGTTATTTCTCAAAAAGAAGATTGTATTTTTGTTTCATGGGTTGAGCGGTATGGCTGATTTGAGATTATTTATTGAAATTGGAGAAATTGAAGTGGTTTCTGCACTTTATTTCAAAAATGAAGTTTACTCCTTTTTGGATGAGTGATCAAAAGTATGGTTTTTGAAGTGTTTTTCTGCCTATTAAATGGGGGAAAATCTATATGGGTACAAAGTGGAGAACAGGTGCGTAACTTGTGGGAATCTGCTGAATAGTTCGGACCAAATCCTAAAAAAATTATCGGCCCACGAATGTGGTTTTGATCTCTCTAGTAATGTCGAAAGTGGTTTCAATACATGAATTATACAGTTGCAATTTTATTTATTATCTCTGATCTGTAAGTCACTCTTAAAAAATGTATTTGTTTTGTGGTTTGTTGAGTGACATACTAATAGGAGCTTCCTATAATTAGTTTTGTAATTAGTTTTGCTTTTTTCATTGATTTCATCTTATTTTAGTTAGTTATGCTTTTTGTTGGCTTTCATTTATTAGTTTTCCTTATGGAAATGTTAAGTTATTAAACAACAACAACTAAGCCTTTCATCTCAAGTATTTGGGGTAGGCTATATGAACCAAAAAAGAATCACGCCGGATCGATCACTTTGATAGTCTTTCTCCATTCATTTCTATCAAGTAATATCTCCTCATTTAAACCTCTAGAATCCATATCTTTTCGTATCACTTTTATCCATATTTTCTTCGGTCTTTCCTTCGTTCTTTTAACTTATCCTATATTGATAAACTCCCCTCGTCGAATTGGTGCATTTATAGGCCTACGTTGCACATGACCAAACCATCGTAATCGGTTTTCTCGCATCTTTTCATCGATGGGAGCTACACCTATTTTAACACGAATATCTTCATTTCTCACTTCATCTCTCCTAGTGTTGCCGCATATCTAGCGGAGTATGCTAATCTCTACTACACTTATTTTCTGTGAATGACGTTTCTTTATAACCTAACATTCCGTGCCATATAACAAAACTGGTTTAATAGCAGTCCTATAAAATTTTTCTTTTAGTCTTAACGGAATGTTGCGGTCGCATAAAACTCCTGTTACCCTCCATTTCAACCAGCCAGTTTGTATCCTATGGTTAACATCATTGTCGATCTCTCCATCATTTCTCCATCATTTTGAATAATAGAATCTAAATACCTAATAATGTTAAAGTTATTAAAGTGGGAAGAAATTTAGACTTCTAATAATGACTTCTGCTGATTCACAAGTTTAATGCATACTGCAAGTCTGCAAGCCTATAAGTATTAGCAAAAAATGTATATCATAAGTTGCTTAATCTTAAATTGGTATGACTGCTAACAAAAATGTGTTAATTTAGTTAGCAACTAGATGGTATTGGTAATTTTGGTATGAAACTTGTTTTATTGTATTTATATTATTTTAGTTTTGAGTATATATGTTAGAATGTTAATATTTCGAGTTATGAATGAGTAATCCGAGTAATGCTGAGTTTTCAAAATACTCATTACTCGAAACTAGTTTTTTGAAGACCGACCTTCGGAGTAACTGCAACTGATGGTGTGATATCTGATTTCGACTACTAAGTGAAAATCTCAATCAATAAGGGTAAGATAATTGATAACAGTGAAAATGAGTGATAAGGAGAACATCAATGATTTCCAGCTTGTAGCTATCTTATGCACCAAGTAGAAGTTTAAAAGGGGAAGGATGAGCTTAGCATACTACAATGTTTGCTGAAACCGTCACTCCTGATGTACGAAAACCCGTTCTTCACATTTTCTGCTTGTTGGCGAAGACTCATTGCATTCTTTCTCTTAGTTTCAATTTTATAGTGGCTTGTCGGCTAATAAATTTGTTGGAATTTACTTGTTATAGTTATGTGCATACAAAGACAACATTAGTTAGTGCTAGTCCTAATCCGAAACTCTCTATTGTGTTATGATTAGCTTGCAAAGTTATTATGAGATATTTGGATAATATGAAATTGTGCATTATTAGTTGTCTATGTTGCATAACACATACAATGAATAATTATTTAGGTCCATCTGTACGGTGAAAGTTATGTACTTGGCAAGTTGTAACCACCTTTAAATTTTCGGTCCATTCAATGTAAAGGTGTTATTTAGATGGCAGATACTGTATACCTCAGCTTCTCTTCTTGATTTTTCTCCCTTAATTTGTTTTGCCTGTCAATCCATCAATTATCTGCCATTTTAGACTTTACACCCTTGCTTGCTGATATTTGTATTAGTGCATCATCTAATTCTTTACCATCACTTTGTCATGTTTGTGGTATCATTTTTTTTTTACCTTAAAAAGTTATTTTGTTGCTTTATTAATTATTAGTATTTGTGTTCTATCCTGAAACTTGAGCTGGACTCTTCGCTAATATACACCCTCTTATTGATGTAGTGGCTTGTTGAATATAATGCAGCATTAGCATCCATCTGCTTCATGATTCTTCTTGGATTTGTTGATGATGTTCTTGACATCCCATGGAGAGTGTATGTCTTCAATCATATTCAAACATTATGATATTCTATCTATTTCAGTCGCAAGCAATTTCTCACTGAGAAATGCTGTTGCGAGTTTCAGATTTAACTGTTAGATTGATTAAAGCTTAAAATTTGTGAAGAACAGGAAACTAGTATTGCCATCTTTTGCAGCTCTTCCCTTATTGATGGCATATGCTGGGCATACAACTATCGTCATACCAAAGCCTCTAATTCAGTATGTTGGGGCGCCTGTTCTAGACCTAGGTAACCTTATTATTTACTAATCTTTTTCTCTTTCTACTAGAAAACGTAATTGTAACTTGATATCAACCATATTACTTACTGTACAATCAATTAGTGCATAATAATTTGATGAAAATAATTTCTAAATTTTTCTTGTAAATCAAATTGGTTTTTTCTTTTGGTTTTTAGATGTACATCACATGTTTATTTATTTATTGTTTAGAATTTTGTGGTTTTTTCTGGTGATAGATGTAGTGTAAAACCTTTTTCCCAGCTATTCCTTCAATCCGAGTAAAGTAACACCGATTTCTTTCAATGTGTATTGCAGTTGTTTTTATTGATAATTGTGCCCAGCATTTCCCTTTTGTGAAACTTGCTCTAGAGGATTATCCCTTCACCTTGGCATACATTGAGCATTATCTTCTGTTTTTTTTATTGTTCATTTTTTAATGTTAACTTCCATTATTGTTGCTGATCGAAGATGGCTGTTCGAGGGTAGCAGTAGAGGAGTGTGGAAGGACAATTGAGGGGAAGGAAGAAAGGCTGATGGGAGTATAGGTAGTTTATAAGGAGAGAATGTTGCAGGTGGTGGAGATTGTGGAGAGCACTTGATGAACAACGGAGAGGTAAAGAGGAATTATTGAGGCTGAGGATCGAGGAGGGGACTCCATGTGGGCCAGTGAACTGAATTGGTGAAATAGCTGAAGAAATTTGGAATGCAGATGGTTAAAATTGATGCAAGTGGATTAAAAGAGTCATAAATATAAATGATTTTGCAGCTCTGTGGTCTGAGCACTGATGGTAAAGAGTATAGCAGCAAATAATTTCTGATAAGTGATAGCAGAGGTGACTTTGGAAGCTATTAGGCATTTCTGGTCTAATCCCATTAGTTAACCATCTTGGCAAGCGTTGAGTTCCTGAGCATTATGCTGGATTATAAAAATATCTATGGCTAGTTGATAATTTTGGTCTTGAAAGGCATTAAATTGGTATATGCAATTTTTTTGTCTCCTATATAAACATAGTTTTGATGAGTTATTAAGCTAAACTTCGCTGGAAAGAGGTCTAATCATTTGAAGTTCACTGCATGCATCTTTTCTTGACTAGTTTTAGCATCTCCAATCACTGTGTAAGATTTGGTAGAAGTACTTTGCATTCAGGAGCTAGCAATACAAGAATACCATTAATAAGTTGTGAGAAGCTTGAAGTTTTGAGCGTATGCATAGCTTTTACAAACTACCACTAAAAGTAACCTTATTTTTCTTTTTCCTGTTATTTTGTTTTGAAAAATAGATCTTCATGTCACTGTTTATATCAAAAAAATGTTGTTAATGAAGTACAGAAGTACTAGTTGCTACATAAACTCTTTAATGCGTTTATACTTTTGATCTTTGGCTAAAGGGGATAGCATTTACTTTCTTGTTTGATGGGTTTCACCTTTGAATCACAGGTTGGATATACAAACTCTATATGGGTATGTTAGCAGTATTTTGTACAAATGCTATCAACATTCATGCTGGCCTTAATGGTCTAGAAGTTGGACAAACAGTTGTTATTTCAGCTGCTGTAAGAACAACCTATTATAGCTTGAATTGTTAAATTATTAATTTTTGCACTACAAGCTTCCAAATTGCTGAGAGTTCTCTTAATTACAGATTTTGATACATAATGTGATGCAAATTGGTGCATCTTCAGATCCTGAATACAAACAGGCTCATGCCTTCTCAGTTTATCTTGTCATGCCTCTCCTGACTACTTCATTGGCTTTACTTTCTTACAACTGGTATTGATCTTGATTCATTATTTTTCTCCTGTAAAACTCCCAGCTTAATTTGTCATTATATTTTTAAATTATCTGTTTGTTATATTGTTCTACTTTTATGACAGGTATCCGTCTTCAGTTTTTGTTGGTGATACCTATACTTATTTTGCTGGAATGGCTTTGGCTGTAGTTGGAATACTTGGCCATTTCAGGTACACCCATCTATAACTAGACTACAACGTATTTCTTTTTCTTATTATTGTTTACTTTACATAACTATAGTACATTTTTTTTTTTTTTTGTAAATAAAGCACCATTAGCTTCAAGTAGAAATGCTGAAGGAACTATAAAATTGGAGATGAATTAATGAAAACCCCATTGCACAGGAAGTATAAAAACAGTAACCATCATAGTGTTTCCTGCTCATGGAATTAAATCCTTGCTTGAAAACATCCTGGTTGCCACATACATCCTAGTTGCCACATTTGATGGAATGTAGTTGAGAAATATATTTCAGTGAATCTAGGTGGCCCGTTCTTATTGATAGAATCTTTTCATGGCCTACTTCAGCATAAAAAGTATTATGCTGAAAATAAGATTTTGAGGCACTTCAGACAATAAATTTAGTGGTTGAAAAATATGACTAGTTTAATAGAACATGATACATACTTTTTCTTTACTTTTCTTTTTTCTGTGCGAGTGTTGTGCGAGTAACAATTGGTTTATGTTAGTTCTGGATTATGCTTTATCATCTTCTTCCGTCTATGATATATTTTTTGCCGGAGAGGTTGTGATGGCTCTTTCACTGTTTGAAAATTAAAATGTGCATCTGATTAGGTAAATTTCCTAAGCACCAGTTGACTTTTCATAGATCCTGCATTTGGCCAATAGTACTCTTAGTTAGAAAGCACGGACACAGCATTTGGGGACACGATGGATGCGTGCCCAATGCAGACACGCCTTGGACACAGCAGAAAAGATACAAACACTATAAAAAGGGAAAAAAGAAGAAGAAGAAAGAATACCAGATATGCCACAGACACGGGTGGCAAAATTGCAATTAATTAAAAAAAATCAAGTAAAATAACCTGATTTGAAGTTCTTCTTGGTGATGCAATGTTTCAAGTTCTTCATGATTTAGGTAATTTATTAAATGGAGGTAACTTAACTAACATTTAATTTCTTCATAGATTTAAGTTTTTTGTTATTGTTTTTTTTTTTTTTTTTGTTATTTTGAGTGTTTGAACTTTCTTTTTGGATGCTTGAGTAGTATAAACTATATTGATAATAGAAGAATTCTTTTAGGATAATTGAGTAGTAAATTTTTTATATTAATAATAGAAAAACATATATTAATGTTTTTTCCGTGTCATTGATACATTTATGTCCTCATTTTTCAAAAAAGTCATCTGTGTACATATCCGTGCTTCCTAGATTTTTAGTACAGAATATGTACCAAACATAGGCTGTGGACACCAATTGACAATTTCTTGCAGCTCTTTTTCTTCTGTTTTGTTCTCCTTCCTAGAAATTTGTAATATTATTCTGCAGAGCCTTCTGAATTTAACTGTTCTCCTTTAAGTGGGAAAAGACATAGATGCTTGTAGCTTTAGCTTAACGGCTTAAATTTCTTTTGGGTGCCCAATTTGGATATGGTTTTTGCTCTTAGGACAGATGCTGCAGATCTCATATTTCAGTATCAGAAAATCTTGCATTTAGCTGAGCATGAAACCTTGCCTGCAAAAAAGTTCAATTTCTGTTTCTTCTTTTCTTTCTCATACTGAGTCGTGCTTTCATTTACAGTGAGACACTCCTTCTCTTCTTCTTGCCACAAGTTTTGAATTTCCTTTATTCATGCCCTCAGGTTTGTATGAGACTATTTATCCTAATTTTACTTGAAATCTTTTCTCAATCAGTCCATAGTGAGGCTCATGCAAGTTTCTACTTGCTTTTCCTTGACAGCTTTTTAAGATTATACCCTGTCCAAGACATCGTCTGCCAAGGTACTGTGATGCTTAATGTGGATAACTTATTATCTACATAAGTAGTTCGTATGAAATAACAAGTTCTGTACTTTTGTTTTTGCTGCAGATATGATCCTCAGACGGGACTGCTGACTGGAACAAAAGATGGGACACTTGTCAACTTATTCCTTAGATTGTTGGGACGGTGTTCTGAAAAGGTGTTGTGCATCCGACTCCTCGTTTTCCAGGTAATTTTGTGGCTTGAAATTGTCCTAATTTTGACAGGACTATCGCCATTACCTCTTTATATATCCAGGGCATTTGTGGAAGGAAGGCTACCATTTCAATTATTATTATTAGCTTTAAAATTTGCATCAATTTGTCATTCGTATGATAATGTGACTATGTAAGAGTTGGTTATGTTTGGTCACCTAGATTGATAAGAACAAAATCAAACTAGGGAGGCGCACATAACATCAATTCCATCACCAAGCAGGGAGATTTTCATTGGTGTAAAAGAATACAAGAATACACTTTGCATTAGATATCATGTTTCTCACTAGTTCTTATTACTTCCTCGTGCCAACTGGTGTTATGACAATCTTGTCTTCCTTGACCTCACGCAGCTTGTAGTTTACACTTTTTTTTCTTATCCTGCTTTATACGTAACAGTGTTGGTTATTCCCATTGCAGGCTTTGGCATGCCTTTTATGTTTCGGGCTGAGATACATGCTTGCTGGTTGGTATAAATGAAGGCAGACAGGATACATGTCTCATTTACATGCTTATGTGATGTAGGAATTAGGCAAGCTTTTTTATAACTTTTATCTGTAGAATATCATTTAAAGAAGTTCATGCTGAAATTTTTCTGATACTGTTTATATACCTTCTAGAAGAGGTATATCAAATATGACTGTTGCTTATATGGAAATTCTCACAGCTACATTGTAAATCACTTCATTATGTTGCTTTATGGTATATAATGAGTTTAAATTTCAAATTTAGATTTTAGCTCCTCCCTGTGCTGGTAGTAACACAAGCTTTTTATTACTATCTAAATAGTTAACTAGGGCAATGGTGCTGCACATATTAATTGTTCCTGATTCTTTCAATCTGACTTCATTAGGGGAAGAGGTGATTATGATAGTTGCCTCGATTGTGGATATAGTCTTGTGATGGTGGATAGAGCTTTTTATCCCTATCCATTTCTTTTTTTCCTTCAACGGTCTTTTTCACTCACTGGGAGAGTTTATTCATAGATGCTCAGTGAGGGTTGCAAATTTGCCAGTCCTTGATGCAAAAAAACAAAGGGGCCAGTCCTTGATGCAAAAACAACGGGGAGGTTGGTTGGATGGGATAAAATATGTGATAATGATAAAGGGAAGGTTCAAATATTGAAGGTACAAATTAGAGGATTTTCCTCACCAAAATGGGAAAGACATGAACTACCTGACCGTAAATTGAAACAGAGAATCAAGAAAGGAAAAAGGAAAATGACCATGCTTAATCACCCATAGGGAAACCGAGTCAAATATTTTTTTAGGTAGTTGATATGAACAGATCTGATGAATCTCCTATTGTTGTCAATTTCCTTTCCCCTTTTGCCTTAAAATTTTACTTTTGCTAGCTTACTGCTTCCTCATTAAAGTTAAATTCTTTAAACCGAAGTCAGAGAAATTTTAATCATACATTTGATTTGCCTATTTAAATTAAAATGCACCTAGAAACACTAGTCTCTTGAGCTTTTGCGCTGGTACTTGCGTGATGCCTACAAAATGAGATGAAGATAGATGTATGAAATACTTCCATTTTGAAATTAAATTGCTGAAGGAGGATTTGTTGTCTCATGCTTCCGTGAAATTGTTCTTTACACATGATCTATCTACTTTTGCAGTTCTTGTGCTCTTTGGAGTTCTCCATGTCTTGGTCCGAAACTCAAACAATCTCCAAAACTTCCTCGCCGGGTTCCGGTGGAAAATTGACCGAGCCTAGTCATCGGCGGGTGCTTCGGTTGCTATTAGAATTGCTTGACAACGTTGTGCACCAGTGAGTGATTATGGCATTGATCCACTTTGTAATAGAGAATAAAAGGCACCAGAACGAGACGAATCCTCAAGGCATGAATTTTGTATTACCTTTAATTGGGCAAATGTAAGTTGTATTATTATATTGAGTTAATTATGCTGATACATATATTATACCAGAATGAAGACCATTTGTGAGTTCCATATTGTCTTGCAGTATCTCGTGTGGCTATATCATGTGGTGAAATGAATTTGCATTGCGATTAGCTGTTGTATAAAATATCTATCGTTAAGGACAATGATACACATACAAAATTATCCTGCGTAGCTTATGTTGGGGAGATTCTATTTGCACACTGAAAATTACTTTGACGTACGGTTTTAAAATTTATAAATAATTACAAGTTTGTCCTTATTTTTTTGGACTAAGTTACCCTTATAAATCTCAATACGACTCATCGTGTTCCTTATTGTGTTTTTTTTTTTATTTTCTCTCTAAAATCCTAATTTCAGTTTCTAAAAAGATTCGAAGAATTTTTAATTATTTGATTTTACCGTCTCAAGTGAAATTAGAAATTGGAGTTTGAGTTCTCTTATGCAAATGGAAAATTTCAACAAGCAACTGATATCAGCGGACAAATCTAAGGTACAAATTGTTTTTTTTTTAAAAGTTTTTTTTTTGAAATTTATCGTCAATTAATTTTATTTTTTGGGTAGATGTCGCCTGCTGATCGGTTATTAGTAGCTGACCAGAGCTTTTTTGGATCGAGTATTAATACCCGACCAAGATATTACTTGGTCTTAAACTAATATCCGACTGAAACTAAAATATACACAACCAACAAAATTGTTAAAAATTGTTATATATGTTTAAATATGCACTAATTATACATGTATGAAATGAAGGCGATATTAAATGATTGTTAATTTAAATTAATTTATGGGCTGTGACAAAATAATATAGAGTAATGATTCATTTGTTCTCTTGACTAATGTAGGTGGATGCAGCGACACAATGTACTCCCACTCATATTGGTTTTAGCGTGGAGAATATTTCGAATTTTACAACTTCTCGAGTACGTCTTCTTATGTTTTTTTTTAAAAATTTATGTTTATTATTTTTGATTTCATCGTTTTTTAACGAGATGAACTGCTACAGATATTTTCAAACCGAGATGAGCTTTCAAGGTGGGTCCGAGATGAAGGAAGAAGACTGGGTTTTGTTATTATAATTGCAAAAGTCGATAGTGGCAGTCGTAATTAGAGAGGGAGGATTTGGTTTGGATGTGAGCATGGTAGGCAACTCAGATTTACAAATATGACAGATATGGTTGAGTGTAAGAGAAAAAGTGGATCAAAAAAATGTGGGTGCCCATTCCTTTTGAAATGTGAGCAGATGACCATGAAGGGAGAGGAATGGACTATGAAATTGATGTGTGGTAGGCACAACCATCCTGCTGCAGAGTACATGGAGGGTCATTCTTTTGCAGAGAGACTGTTAGAAATCGAGAAAATGGTGTTAGTTGAGATGTCGAAGTGTCATGTGCGTCCGAAAGATATATTGACATCATTAAAATAGAAAAATCCTAAAAATGCTTCAACAATGAAGACAATATACAATGCACGACAAAGATTGCGAGTAATTGAGCAGGGTGGGAGATCACAGGTACAACATTTATTATTTAAAATTACCGAATACAAATACATAGAGTGGCATCGTAGTTGTGAGAGTGGCATCGTAGTTGTGAGCATACTGAGTCCGTTACTGACCTATTTTGGACTCATCATGTTGGAATAGACCTTCTTCGTGCATTCCCAGGCATTCTAATTATGGACTGTACATACAAAACAAATAGATACAATTACCCATTGTTGGAAATTGTTGGTGTTACATCGACCAATATGTCATTTTCAGTTGCATTTGCATTTTTGAAAAGAGAAAAAGAAACAAATTATGCATGGGCAATGGACAAGCTACGTGGACTATTTCTCAACAATGTTGTACCAGGTGTAATTGTGACAGACAGAGAGTTGGCACTTCTTAATGCAATTGAATCGACCTTCCCATTTAGTCGACATCTTCTTTGTAGATGGCACATAAACAAAAACGTCCTGGCAAACTGCAAAAAGTTTTTTGATCAACAACAAGAGTGGGCGAAATTTTATGCTAGTTGGAACGTTGTTGTTCTATCCAACACACTTGATGAGTATAATGCACATTTGTGTGCTCTAAAAAATGACTTTCGAAGCTATCCAGATGCACTAGACTATGTTTGTAGACACCTTTAAAAAAAAATAAAAAAAAGGGAAACTCCCCCGCTGGAATTCCTCCCGCGGGTGCCCACCCGCAGGAAGAATCCCGCGGGTGCCCACCCGCGGGAGCGCTCCCGCAGGTGACAACCCGCGGTTGTTTTCCGTCTATTCTCGTTTGTTTATTTCGCTGATATCTCGTGATCCGATTTTTTAGGGAGCATTTGAGCCAGATTTCGAGCTGATTCGGTCTATAAAAAACAGGAATTGAGTCCAGAGAAAGGACTTTTTGGACGATTTGGGGCGAGCTCGTGAAATCAAGGAGCGGAGCAGAGCCATCCCCTTCCCAGTCAGACGGTCAACGGAGTGCATCAGTGAGGCTCCATCGCAACCCGAACTCTCATCAAAAAGGGAATAAATTAATATTCCCGTTCTTGTTATTCCTCAATTTTTGTAATTCCCAATTTTCTTTTGTAATCAAATAATTTTGCAATGGAAGGAGAAATTCAATTTTTGAGCAAATAAGAACTGGCGACCACAGTGGGAGCCCCACTATTTACTACAGAGAATTTGGTGGCGCAGTCCGATTGGGTGCGGATCGGCTCAATGATTGAGACGCTGGTCGTAGAGGTTGACAAGCAAAAATACGAGGAGTTCCTATCATTCTCAGATTCGGAGCCCTGGCGTCATCGCCGGACGACGATTAAACAAGGCGAGGCATCATCGCCCGCCAAAATTGAAAAGACGTTATCGCCATTCAATACTTACGAGGCGTTATCGCCCGTTAAAACTGACAAGACGTCATCGTCTGTCAAGTATACGGCGTTATCGCCCGTTCCAAAGTCAAGCCAAAAGTCAAATCAGACCTTAACCCGCTCCCAAAAGAGAAATCTGAGGCGTAAAACTCAACGAGCACGCCTCAACCATATAGGAAGGGTTGCAGAAAACTCTGGGACAGTGAAAATTTTGAAGAAAACCCACAGATGCAGCCATCCCGCGGAGGCAATCCTACGGGTGCCAACCCGCGGCTTGCAACCGCGGGTGCAAACCCGCGGGTGCAACCGCAGATTGCAACCGCGGGTTGCACCCCGAACGGACAAATCCACGGGTGCAAGCCCGCGGTTGCAACCGCGGGTTGCACCCCGTAGATTCCACTTTGCGGAAGCAACAATGGATTACGTTCAATGAACACAACTCTCATGTCTCTTCGAGCACGCCTATGGTGAGCACGCAATATACACCAAATATTTTAATCTCTCTATCAGAGGCGCGCGGGGCCCACACAACTACCCAGGCCAGTGTGCACTCCAGAAGAATCCGCAGAAGGGTTGGAGAACAATTTGATACTGGAAAAGAGTTCAGCCCTGAAATATTGCAAACTCTCCAATATTATGAACCGAATTTGCGATGCAAGGGCGTCAAGATGTAAATAGAGATGAGAAAGTACCTCAAGATATGATAGAGTACCTCAATTGGAAGAAGAACTCCTCACAAAATATTCCTCACTGCCAAGCGAACAGCTGATCTCAACTGTTCTATCAAACTGCAAATGCAACGCGAAACGGTCCATTTTTGAACGGATCGCCGAACCCAAAAAAATACGGACGGTGAGAAAGGTGTGCTCTGGGACCGATTTGCCTGTCGCCTCATCGCATATGGTTAATAAAGGCAAAAAAGGTGGTCGGAAACAACCCTTCAGATAATGAAATCACTCCATGGTTAAAAGGAGTTTCTATTGAGCTAGAGGGCATGCGCCTAGAAGAAGTCTCTGGAAAGCTTGAGAGACAAGAAAAACATCTCGAACAGTAAGAGGAGACCATAGAAGAAATGAAACAACTTTTAATTCAGTTGTTAGCTCAAACTAGAAAGAACCAATCCTCGTCGTCCATTTCTGATCGGCAGGAAGGAAAACGACATGTCCAAATAAATGAAGACAGCGAGGACGAGAATGAAGAAATTCCTCCTCATCTAAGAAAGGAGGAGAAAGTGAAAGTTATCATCAACTCTCACGTAGAAAAAATAGAGAAGATGGAGAACCAACTACAAGCTCTCCTTCATCGCAAAAAACTGCAAGACGTGGGGGTAGTCCGTCCCTATCCCATAGAATGGGAGACCGTACCTTATCCTGCAAAATACAAACCATTGAACCTTCAGTCATTCGACGGTAGATGTTCGCCGCAACAACACATCTTCTACTTCCTGTCGCAGATAGGACACCTCATGGGGAAAGATCCGACTATGACTAAGATATTTGCGAGCACTTTACGGGGGCCCGCATTTACCTGGTTCATGCAGCTACCTCAGGGAACAATTAAATCATGGGTTGATGTAGAACGTGAGTTCTTAGCCCGATTCTTTGAAGATGATACTGAGGTCTCGGTGCCATCCTTGCTAGCAGCAAAGCCGGGAGAGGGCGAGATAGTAAAAGTTTTTATCGAGCGGTTCTGAGAGCTTTCCATGTGGTGTCCACATGGCATGGCACAGGAGACTCTCGTAGAGACTTGCAGACATAACTTACTGACCGATATTTGGTCAAAATGGGTTCAATTGAATCCAAATCTTAGAAAGACCTACTCAAGCAAGGTGAGCAGGCCGAAGATATACTCCGACGCCTCGAGGAGCAGCAATCTACGAGAAGGGTCACCTCGAACAAACCTATATCTCATTTCCCTCGTGCCAGAGGGAAAGACATAATGGCAGTGGAAAACACATCCAAGCCAAAACAAAGGCCAGCTAAAAGCAACACATCGGGCCCACCCAGGCCACAAAAACAGTATTTATTTAAGGATGAGAATACTGCTACTATATTCAATCTGCTCAGCAAACGCAAGATGCTTAAGTTGTCGGAGAGAAAGAGGCCTGAAGAGGTTGGAAAGACTAACGATCCGAATTACTGTCTGTACCATCGGATTGTAGGTCACCCTACAAAGAATTGTTTTATTTTAAAAGACAAAATTCAAGCGTTGATTGATGCTGGAGCAGTTCAGCTCAAAGCTGAACAAAAAAAGAGTTAGAGCTAACTCGGACATATTTAATGTGGGTGGTCTAAAGGTACCACTTGTGCTCACAACAATTCCAAAGACGAGCTCAGGGCAGTTAATTTAAACTCCCATAACATGCAAAATAAAAAATGAACTGCCCAACGCCGTCAAGGCACAGGGAAGAGAACCAGCTTCTCGCCAACCCCATCATACCGGGGGTAAAAAGTATGAATTACCCAACGCCGACAAGGCAACGGGAAGAGAATAAATTTCTCGCCAACCCCACCATACTGGGGGTAAAAAGCATGAACTACTCAACGCCGTCAAGGCAACGGAAAGAGAATAAATTTCTCGCCAACCCTACCATGCTGGGGGTAAAAAAGTATGAACTACCCAACACCGTCAAGGCGACGGTAAGAGAATAAATTTCTCGCCAACCCCACCATGCTTGGAGTAAAAAGCATGAACTGCCCAATGGCGTCAAGGCAATGGGAAGAGAACCAGTTTCTCGCCAACCCCTTCATGCTGGGAGTAAAAGTATGAATTGTCCAACGCCACTAAGGCAAAGGGAAGATGAAAAGTTTGGCATTTAAGCCCAAACAAAATTCTCGACAACTCTCCATGCTGAGGGGAAGAGCATGGCTAGTCCAACTCAAACGGTAGTTGGTAAAGACTAATCAAATCCATTAATAGCTGGGGGTTTGCTAAAATCCCATGACAAATTTGTCACAACAATATTCTTATCCGAATATAAGGATACATCACTGTCCAAAGCTGCTAAAGCAAAGAGAAGAAGAAAATTTTGGCATTTAAGCCCAAACGAAACCCTCGACAACTCACCATGCTGAGGGGAATAGTATGACTAGCCCGACTCAAACGGTAGTTGGTAAAGGCTAATCAAATCCGTTGATAGCTGGGGGTTTGTTAAAAACCCTAATCAGATAAATCTCTTGTCACGTTAAGATTTTACCTCTGACAACAAAACTTTTCTCGTCATTTTTTTCTCCAACAGAGCAAGTGACACTCCCAAATATTTGTTAAGTTAAAATCATACCTCTGATATCATAATTCAAAATCAAATGAGATAAAATTCGATTAAATCTCCTGTCATGTTAAGGTTTCACCTCTGACAGAAAAGAAAACTCACACTTCATCAAGTCTAATATTACAGTTTCTGATGAAATTATTTTTGATATCGTTAAGTTAAAAATTACCTCCGATGAAAATCATCTCCCTATCAACTTAACAGTTACCTCTGATAGTCCGATTCCAAGACTAAAAACATTAACCGTCACCTCTGTTTAGTCAGCTTATTCCTATCACGACTAGATCCTCTGAATAGATTGAGCTCCAAGACACGTTTAATATCACCTCTGTCTTTCCCTAATCCGTCATACTAGATGTCACTGAACGGTTAGAATTCTAATGAGCACGTTAATATGATACCTCTGCTTGACCTAAAATAAGCATGTTAACATCATACCTCTGCTTGTCACCCAATGAGTACGTTAACATCATACCTCTACTTGTCATCTAATGAGCACGTTAAAATCATACCTCTGCTTGTTATTGAATAATTGAATAAGCATGTTGACGTCATATCTCCGCTCATATTCCATGAAATATCTATATACCAAATCCTTTAAAACGTCTGATAGCCAAAATTAAAGAATCAAAAGTGTTTCGAAATTCAGTGCGACTCAATATAGAACTTCGAAAACTTTGGAGGGAATTATGTAGACACTTTAAAAAAAAAGGGAAATTCCACCACGGGTAGGCCCCGCGGGAATTCCTCCCGCGAGTGCCCACCCACAGGAAGAATCCCGCGGGACACCCACGGGAGTTCCTCCCGCGAGTGCCCACCCGCAGGTGGGAACCACGGGTGACACCCGTGGGGAGCGATCCCGCTGGTGGGCACTCGCGGGAGCGCTTCCGCAGGTGCCAACCCGCGGGTTGTTTCCCGTCTATTTCCGTTTGTTTATTTCGCTGATATCTCATGATCCAATTTTTCAGGGAGGATTCGAGTCAGATTTCGAGCTGATTCGGTCTATAAAAGATAAGAATTGAGTCCAGAGAAAGGACTTTTTGGACGATTTGGGGCGAGCTCGTGAAATCAAGAAGCGGAGCAAAGCCATCCCTTTCTAGTCAGACGGTCAATGGAGTGCATCAGCGAGGCTCCATCGCCACCCAAACCCGCATAAAAAATGGAATAAATTAATATTTCTGTTCTTATTATTCCTCAATTTTTGTAATTTTCAATTTTCTTTTGTAATCAAATAATTTTGCAATGGAAGGAGAAATTCAATTTTTGAGCAAACAATGTTACGACAACATGGTTGGATCCATATAAGGAAAGATTCATTGCTTATTGGACGAACAAGTGCTTGCATCGGGATGATATGACAAGTAATAGAGCTGAGAGTGCACATGCCCGGCTTAAACGACAACTTCGAACCAGCCAAGGCAACTTCGAGAATTGTTGGACAAATATCCATTCTCTTCTGGAACTCCAACATACAGAAATTAAGGCTTCATTTGAGAAAAGCCTAACAATCGTTCATCGTAATTTTATAGTGCCTGAATTTAGAGAACTACGTGGTATAATATCAATATATGCACTTAACTTGATTCACTACCAATTGAAAAGAGCAATTTCTATAGGTGTAGATGCAGTTGCTTGTGGTTGCGTTATTCGACGCACTCACAACTTGCCATATGCACATGAGATTTCGATGTATAAGAGAGACAATCGGCCAATACCGGTAGAATCAGTAGACGCTCATTGGAGAAAGCTTGACATGCTGCCAATCCTTGAAACACAAATTGTTGATCCAATAAACTATCAACAAGATGTGGATGTATTCATCCATTCGTTATTGAAGGCAAACATTGAAATGAGGGCTCGTATGATGAAGAAGTTGAGAGAGATATCTAATCCAGTTAGTTCTTCCCTCGCTGATCCAATAGTTAAGGTTTCTGCAAGAGCCCGACAATGCCGAAAGATGGACAACTCCACATGCCGCGGTCCATGTGCATTCGAGTTAGTCATATCTGAGCGTGACAGTTGTCCTCCATCGGTTAGGAACACGCTAGTTCCTCGGAAGAGCACGATACGTAAGTTACCACCGAGAAGACGGCCTAAGCAAAAGGTAGATAAAATCAATTTTTTATTTAGTATTTAAGTTATTTTTAAGTCGTTTAAAACTAATAATATTTACTTACACTTTTTATTAAACATTGCAGCAACAAGACCATAGTTCCTTCACCGAACCCCCTCCACCAGGGACAGTTCCTTCACCAGTGCCTGAACTGCCAATTGTTCCTCTACATTATGAGCCACCATCAGAACCTAAATCTTATCTATCCAAGTATTTGTCATTCCTTCCAGATTTCTTGATTCCATACATTACACATGTTAGTGATGTTAAGGCTGATGATAATTGCGGATTTCGAGTTATTGCAAAATGTCTCGGTCTTGGTGAGGACCAGTGGAGTCAAGTACGAAGAGACTTAATTAATGAGCTTCATAACCATCATACAGAATACATGAGCATTTTTGGGGACACCTGTCGTATTCAGGAATTGACGAGGATATTAAATTACTTCCAAGATTTTCCTCGAGTCGATCACTGGATAACTATGCAGGACATGGGACATCTTATAGCATCACGGTACGATGTGGTTCTATTCTTCATTTCTAAGCCACAGTGTCTTACTTTTCTACCACTCAGAACGTCCCCTCCTTTGTCGGTTCTCCAAAGGAAAGAAATTGGAATTGCCTTTGTTGTCGAATGTCATTTTGTTCCGGTAAGAGTAGTTCTCGATACTTGCAATATTTATAAGGCTCTATACATATACTAATTTAGTTTCCATTGATTTAGGTATATTTTTCTCCACTTCACCCAGTGCCCAACGTTGTACTTAATTGGCAGCGTCATCACCATCATGAAGCCAATGGATGGGAAATACTGTATTTGGAGAGAATTCAGCAATTTCGATGCATTGTGGGACCTAACGTTGCCACACAAGAGATAATTGTGTTGTAAATATGAATCTTGTACTTATGTTGACACTTGTGATGTTTTTTAATGTAGTTAAGTTTTTTTTATCTATATTACTCCTTAATTAATGAAGTTATTCACATCGTATTTTGTCACTCCATGGTTGGGTTGTACAACCAAACAAACAAACAAACTGGTCAGTATGCACAATACCACTAGTCGGCATGTATCCACTGGTCGGCTTGCACAAACCGACCAGTGAACATTTGGTCAGCTAGTGGAAACCGACCAGTACTCATTCGGTCGGTTTGTGCAAGCCGAACAGTAGGAATTCAGTCGGTTTGTACACACCGACTGAATTCCTAAGGGTCGGCTTGTACAAGCCGACCAGAAGAAAACACGATTAACAAAATTCTAATCAAGGCTTTTCGATTGAGGCACATGACAAGGAGAGAGGATTGGGTTTCAAGTGTACCTCTTACATGAAGTTTATGCCTCAAAGAGTCTTTCTTGGAAACATATCAAAGCACAACGTATTTGCCAATTTTAATACATTGTTCAGAACTACATTTGTATGTTTAAACTCTTCATTAGTTATTGATTCAGATCTTTACCCTAAAGTGAGATACAACTTTACTGTTTGTTATCAATCAACAACATACTGAACAATAATAGTAAATTGAGATGGGCTCCATTAAAAAATCAACAACATGCTTAACTTTCTATTAACAAAATTACAAACAAAACTTAATTTATATAAAATCTATAATCATAACAAAAGGTTCTGGAATAAGTAAAATATATCACGTCAAACTACACTGTTCTATCTGAACATGTTTGTACTAACAATATTACATTTTGAAACACTAGATATCATCACTGTCTCCTAGAATTCTTTCTAACGGAATGCCGTCTTTCACTAACTCTATGTGATTCTGGAGATCCGGTCTCTGGAACTTCTTTACTTTGTGTACTACGGTGATAATGGACATGATCTTTTCCATTGCCATATAAAGTAATCCCGGACGTTTCTTGCTTTCTCTTGGCCCTTGGTTCAGAAATGGACGAACAATACTAGTAATTTGCTCAATTCTATGCAATAAATTAAGAATAATTTGAATCAATAAACAAGATAAAAAAAACATATTCAAATTACGTCATATTTGATAGAGCAATCACAAACTAACCTCATCAACGGGCTGAGGAATATCTTGCTGGTGCCCATCCACAACTGGTCCTATAAAACGTCGAGATATCTGAGAGTACCATGCAATATAATCTAGGGTACACTCAGAAGGGATAGTTGCTGGAGCCCCACGATGCTCTTGTGATAACACGTGGTCTTCCCAATCAACCCATATTGCTTCGGTGTGGCCGTACTTAACAAGATACTTGTTACTAGATATTCCTCTCTTTTCGCGAATTGGAGCAAACGGTGAAGAAGGAATATGTTGGCGACAGCCAAACTGCCGCAATACTCGTACAGGGTGGTGTGGCTCGGCTATATCTCTAACTCGTTTCGTACCCATATAATAAGAAACCTCCTTCAATGGGTGATGGTTTCTCAGCGAGCGATATGGATCCCATATGACCTGCTGCATAGAAAAATAATAAAATCCATATTGAACAATTAATTGCTATCTTCATTGAATTAAATAATTTCTTATGATATATTTACCTATCTTACCTCAGATGGAATAAGTTGGTCATGTGTCGATCGTAAAACACGAACATGATCCACACTTACATTAGTCTTCCGACGACTCATCCATCTGCATGCCTGCAGTTGTTCTGATTTATATGAACTATTCACTACCAGAAGGAGCTTGGGAAAGCGGCCAAATATCCATGCTTGAAGGAGAGTTAGATAGCCGGCTATCTGTGCCACATGTGCTCTAGATGCGAGTCCCAACTGTCTGTACAAATATGCTAATACTCCAGCACCCCATGCATAAGTGTGCACTAATTCAAGGTTGTGCAATAGGGACAATAGTCAATGGAAACTCTGGTCCCGGTCTTGTTACCGAATAACGTACAACCAAGAAGATATAAGAGATACGCTCTCGCGGCACAATTAATCCTTTCATCAGAGTCATTATCTATGACTCCAATGAACTGTTTCCGAAGCCAATCAAGTCTGACTAAAGCCTCACTCTTTGTGTTTATTTCATTTAACGCATCAGAGTGGCTAACACCAAGCGAATGGACTAACACGTCGACGGCGAGTTGAACATTTGCCCCTTCATGCTGAAAAACTGATTTACCGGTCACAGGCAGACTGAGAAGACAACTAATATCGTCTAGAGTTATTGTCATTTCTCCAAATGGGAAGTGAAAGGTGTTTGTCTCGGGGTGCCATCTCTCCACAAAAGCTGAAATTTCAACCCTACTTACGTATTGGTATGAGCAAGCCACCAAAGGAAATAGCGTAGATTTTCTAATCAACTCTATGAATCGTGTGTTAGGTTGCTTCGTACTCAAATCCCATGCCAAAATCTTTTTTGTGTGATTTAGGCAACGTAGTGGCTCACGTTCCTGCAAATATTTGTTTTGTTTGATCATATTCATCATTATAAACTTGCATTGAAGATTGCATAATAATACAATTCAACTAACCTCCCCATTTATAATTAAGTAAGCCACGTGTGTTCGAAAACTCTTGAGAATTATCATGTCCACTGGTCCTCCTTGGATCGGACGAGAGATGTCTTCTTCATACTCTCCTTCATCCGTATCTGTCAGCGCAGATGTAGGAGGATCAGACCTCAACACAACAGGCGACTCCGCGTCTCTCTCGACCAGCAAAGGTGGTTGGTTTTCAATTTCTGCCATGCTTGAGGTGCTACGCGCCTTCAAGTATGTTTTCTTCCTTCTGTTCGATGCCGTTGGACGAATGCGGGATGATCCTGCATGTTCCATCTATTGAAAATATATTATATTTAGAACCTCGTTGCTATTTCTATTGAAGTTTACAATAATTTGTATGAAAAAGAGAGAGGGAAAAATAAGACTTTCATTCTTTGAAAATATACTGAAAGTTAAAACCATTACAATCCATCCTGTTCAAATGAGACATAAAAAGGCCAATATACAAGGATAGCCACCAAGTCCATAAACAATTATCTATATGAAATAAACCTCTTACTAGTTACTCTCACTTTCCTGATATTTAAGAGAAAAAAGGGTGTAATAATTATATCTAAACTGCAATATCAATTGGGTGGATATACACCACTGACAACTCAACGGAATTACTCTAGTTGGATAAACAATAAAAGCAACTATAATTGTAGTTTTTTAATTAAGATTATTATATATTTCAAGCTACTCTAAGGACTTATATGCATTGAAAACATCCCTTATAGTTTGCTATTTCTATTGAAATTTAATCTCTTTCCTGTCCAATTCAGTTAGGATAGGAGGCTCCCAATTAGGATAGACGATAAGTTTAAAAAAGTATCATTACAATTATGAGACACTATCTTTTGACAATATAGGTATCTGATACAGTTCATTACTATGTGAACTATGCAATAAAAAGTGGTTAGGTTTAGTTAGATCAGTATCTTAAACATGGTACACAAAGAATTTTGCATCATGCCTGTGGGCATAATCACTTATATATATATATATATATATATATATATATATATATATATATATATATATATATATATATATATATATATATATATATATATATATATATATATATAGATATATGAAGATAATAAGACAAGCAAAACTATAGATTGTGAGAATAGTTGAGAGCATTTTTTTAATATCAACAAATTCCATATTATGCTTGTCCATTATTTGCAATGCAACTAATTCATTTAAGAAAGCAATGACACAGTCAAATTATATTATCAAAGTTCAAACCCTAGTGTAGATCGAACCAGTGTCAGTTTCCAAAATAACAAATATAATAACAAGAAAAAAATCTAAATACCCATGCAACATTTTAGCAAATAAATGTCACTCAAATTCCTCTAAGGAGGTGTGAATCAGGAATGCACAAGGATCAAATAACAAGAACTATATTCACACACATGTATTTAATGCTTTCTTCGAGTCAGACCATGGAGATCCTATTGGAAGTATATGTTTCTTGCAGTTTCATAGTAATGGTTAAGGTGTGTAACTCTAATAAATTGGGAAGCAAATTAATTGTCGCCTGATAGCAAAGAGCATATCCTTTTGTTTTCCTATTTTCCAACAAACTTCACCATCCTATGCTCAAGCATGAAACTCATGTTGAGCAATAAGTTCAATTATGAGTAAGTTAGGAAATGAGATGTATTACTCAAAATTTCAAGCTAAGTCGCAATTCCAAATCTAACTAAAGCTTCAGACTTCAGTTAACTAATTCACCATGAACTGAGACTACCAATCCATATTCGTGACAAGCCTTATAACCTAGCTATCTTAAATTTGACATGCATATTGGTCATATAAAAGCAAATATTATGCAAGGCTGAACTTCAAAACAAGTCTTGAACATATAAATATAAACCTGGTTGCATTTAGATTTCCAATACAATCAAGAAATTATTACATTTCAGTTGTAATTTTGGAAAAAATATTTTATGTTTCATATGAGTGTTTGGATATGAAAGAAAATATGAAGACATACTAAAATCATTATATTAGAAATTTCAGTTCACTAGACTTTCTCACATGTGTCCATGGTTTTATTTTTTATTTTAACTTTAAAATTTTCAACACTTAACCAATTCTAAGATTCAGTTAAATATATGGAAACCTAATAGTATGCTAATTTCATATGTTAATACATCCAAAAGCAGTCTTAGGTTCAAAATTCAGGGTTTTGCAGGTACAGTAGTAATGCCCAAACACCCACATAAACCAATAAAATAAGAAATATTAATACACATAACTTCTTCTTTATTTTTCGTTGAATTGGATAATAATCCAACCAAAAAAGTTAAGATTTCTATGTTTGAAAACGAAGCATTCAGTGATTTTAGTAGAAAAATAAACTTATTCAATGTTTTCGTAGGAATTTCCAAAAGAAGGATATCAATATCTAAAAAAAAATGATTGTATTAAAAGAATTGAGTCAGAACTTATGCAATATCAAGATTAAAGTTCAAATTTAATCAATCCTAAGTAAATAAATACACTTTTCACTACTATGTACTCAATCAGCAAGCCCTCACACATAAAAAAAAACCAGCCAAATATCTCAAGAATCAAACTTCTATTGCTGGATGAACGATTGAGGGCGTCTGAAGCTTGAACGGAGGAAGGGTTTAGAGCGTCCAAAGTGTGAACAAAGCAGAGGATGAAGGGTGCCCGATGGAGGAGGAATGGGTTGATGCGGTCAGCACCGATGGAGGATGAGGCTGGGAAAGGAAGACGGGGGTTGGCGACGGAATTTGGGCCGGCAGTGGAGATCAGCGGTCGGCGACGGTGGGGACGACTCCGGTGGTGTGTCGGGAAGGAAGAAAGCATTTGTCGGCTGAATTTGGGGAAAAAATCTATGGAAGGCAGGTTAAAGGGGGTTAGGGCAAAAGTGGAAAAAAAATTGTGCGCGGAGAGTAATTTGCTTATATTACAAAATGGAAGCCTTGTGCAAAAAGTAACCAGGGCGTGAAGAGTAAATAGCAGGATGCAAATAGAATTTCCCCTTATGTTGTTGTAACGCCACTGTCCTCTCAATATACCATTTTTTTTTGGTATATTACTTGAATTTATGCCATGGTAATAATAGCAATACAGTTACTTGATTTGATCTTATATTTTAGAACTTGATAGTTTGGCGTTATCCTAAAAACTAATTAAGAGAGACAATGATAAACCAGGTAAGATGAAATCTAGAAACAAACAATCCAATAAACAAATATAACAAACTCTCCCAATTAACTCAGCATGTCTCTCCTTCTTCACATGAGAAAAGAACAGAAAAAAATGGTTCTCCAAATTCTCTAGCTTGGGTGGTGATCTTAGGTGGTTGTATTGAATATAATAGATTAAATACTGTTTTATTTGTTAAATTAGGAAATACAGAAATGAAAATCCAAACAGATTAATATTGTTATATTTGTTGAATTAGGATAAGTAGATATTGGAAATCTGAGCAGATTAATTAAAATAAAACAAATTTAGAATAGAAAGAGAAACAAAACATATAAAATAAGTAAGAAAAATGTTACTGTATATATGATCGAGTCTAGCGTTGAATGCTATCTTTTTAAATCCAATTCGCCCTCCACTAGATAAGTTATTAAATCATAGTGGACGACAGTCTCCCAGGATATAACGATAGCTCTATAACTAGATGGAAGTAACAATCTAGTTGTCTTAACGAATCAAATCTAAAACACACCCTCTATTTGTTTATGAATGAGAATGCAAGAAACTTCGGATACAAGCAAATTGGTGTGGGTAATGAAACTGGACAAGACTATTTACGGGAGTTTCCAAAGGAGCACACCACTTTTCCTAGTGAGCCCACTAGATAGTTCTTTTTCGTTCGGGTTTTCAGTTGGAAAGTGGGCTCACTAGGAAAAATGGTGTGCTCCTTTGGAAACTCCCCTATTTACAGGCCATCAAATATGACCAACTGTTAAAATGGCTGGATCCTAACAATGCTAACATTCAAATAGATATGACCGTTTTACCTAACGGTTGGATCCTAACGGCTAACAACCAATCATTTCAATTTGAATCTCAACGGCTAATAGTCATATTAGTGTTGTTTGGATTTTAACTGGTAGATTACAATGACTAGCAACTATAGGATGAATTCTAACGGATAAATCACAATAGGTAACCGAACTGGTCGGAATTCAAATCTTAACCCATTTGGTAAGATTGAGGTAAAATACAAAAAATGAAAATCTCCTTAGCTACTCACGACGATGCATACGTGTGAAGTGCATTACTAAATCCCCAATGCGCCCTAAACGCCCAATTTCCCGCGCCACCTTGGTGCTCAGAGGTTTCTCCTCTTATTATATAAGTAATATACTAGAATAAACAATCCTTATTAAACCTATACTTTTACAACTCATTTACCGATGTGAGACTATATTTTGTTTATTACCTTGCCATATTTTCTATTTTGAAGTCATTTTTCATTCACTTAATTCATAGTTTTGAACTAGTGAATATATTTTAAAATTGGCTCAAAGTTTATAATATTCAAACATGAATTCAACAATCCCTATATGAATGAAATAGCTTAAAATGCTAATGCAGATAATACAAATGAAATGGAGAGTATAATAGAAAGTTATCTCATTGGGAGAGGTAGTTTTGGCTTTGAACCTTCCCTAATTAAATATTATCGAATTTACTTGGTAACCAGTAAACATGATGTCTTGAATTGTTCAGGTTTTGATGTAAACTAAAACAATAATATTCACATGACTCCTTTCAAACTTTAATTCACTCTTTTAAGTTGTGTCTATTTTAGCCCTAGACATCCTGATAATTATTTGAGTGCACTAGAGAACTTAAATTTTGTCATTCTCATAGAAGCGGTCCCTTCACACCACATACGTGATCTTTCATTAAATGTATTCTACCTTACACCACTTGGATTTCCAAGATATAAAGATTATTAAAAGCATAACTTATTCTTACATACACTGCAGGTTAAGCATTATTTACCGCATGAAAGTGATCGGAATTAATTCCTTAGTGATTCATTCAAGGTCCCCATAATTTGGTTATCCTGTTGAACCAAAATATTGGGATCTCCAGTTAGTTAGGTTGGATTACCATTATAGACTTACTCTAATTAGTAGGCTGTAATCTCATTTTTTTTCGATAACTTATATATTTGATCTATGGTCAAGTTTTGTTAATAGATCTGAAATGTTATCCTTTAATTTTACGGAATCAAGAGATATTGTTCCATATGTAAGCAGCTATCTTACAGTATCATGTTTACGATGTATATGTCGCGATTTTCCATTATCTATTACATTCTATGTCCTTCCAATTGTTGATAGACTATCATAATGGATACAAAGTGCTAACTGAGGTTTCGGCTACATTGGAATATCCTCTAAAAGGTTTAAAGCAATGTTGAAAAAAATGCGCTCCATAATGCGTTTTAACGTGTTACAGAGCGTAATGGACACTTCTGCACTCTGTAGCATGGCAAAATAACGCCCTGCTGTGGAGCGCACTTTTTTTAATAACGTGTGTTACGTTACGTTATTTGATAATATAACGTAACACACGTTTTTTGCACGCTTAAATCCCTAATAAGAACCCGACTCAGCGGCTCAGCCCTAGAAAAACCCTAAACGCTGATTTCTTCCCTTTTCTTGCGATCGCCTGTTCGCCCTCTCCAACCCCCTCTCCAACTCCGACCAACTCCGGATCATCTTCGATCATCCTTCGACACCCTTTCTGATCGACTGCCATCTCCGATTCTTTTCCAAACTGCAGAAAAACCCTAAATGCAATTTCTTCCCTTCCCTCCCAATTGATCGTTCACCCTCTCCAACCCCTCTCCAACCCTGACCAATTCCGGATCATCTCTGATCATCCTCCGACACCCTCTACGATCGACCACCATCTCCGATTCTTCTCCAAGCTACAGATCGATTATGCGATTTCCACAATCGATCCTCCGATCCTAAGGCTCCACCTCCGGCATCGTTTGCAGGCAAGGCAGTGGAAAGGAGTCTTCTCCGACATTGCGTTCGGCTCTCTATTCGTCCCCAACTCCAGTGAAAGTAATTTTTCGAAAACCTAGTTTTTTTCCATTTATTTCTACTGCTAATTTTTTGTCCAATAATTTCAACTGTGGAATGAAATCAATTGATGTTAGTAGGACTTAGGAGAAATTGATAGTTGTGTTAGGAGAGATTTTTTTAGATTTTCAAATTTTTGTAGCAATTTTTTAGAATTCAGTTCAGCTGGTCAAAAACTGAATTGCTTATGTAATTCAAAAAATTTGGGGTTACTGTTAAAGACTTAAAGCTAAAAAAAAAAACTGAATTAATTTTTTTAAAAAAAACTGAATTGATTATATAATAAAACGGAATTATTTATTTTTAATTGATGAAAAACCAGTGTAGTTGATGAAAAACCAGTAAAAGTTAAAATAAAACTGAATTAATTTTTTTAGAAAAAACTGAATTACTTATATAAAAAAATGAAATACTTATGTAAGTGTTAATTTGTGATTGTTAAATGACTTGAATTAGAAGAAATTGTTGGAATTTGAATAAATTTAATTACTTGTATAGAAGTCATTAGAAGCAATTGTTGAATCATTTGTATAGAAGTAATTGTTGAAAAATTGAATTATTCTTGTAGATTGATATTTGATAATACGCTTGTCGGCAAAAAATTCTGGAAAAGCAAAGCAGATCCACGAATTCAGAGACAGAAGCCTGCAACTCATCGGGTCCGCGGATCTAAGAAGCTGAGGTCCGCGAATCTAAGAAGCTGAGGTCCGCGAATCTAAGAAGCTGAGGTCCGCGAATCTTAGAAATTGAGGTCCGCGATCCAGACAACGGAACATGTTCGCGAATCTAAAGCTGAGATTTGCAACACTACCCATAGCTTTTGGGTAGGGGTTTAATACAAAGTCACCCGACCCGAACAGAAAAATTGCCTCCTCGGATCGTGAGAATAACTGCCAAACGAATGCAGCGGCGTTACTTCGATCGTGGGAATAACCACCTAACGAATATGGAGGCACTTCTCGAGTAGTGGGAGCTAACAGTCGAGCAAATATGGCGGGACGTTACTCCGAGCCCCCTATAAAAGGCGGGGAGCGAAAGAGATACAGACAGACAGAGACAGACGTCTTTTCGCAGAAATTACCCCTAGTGAGCAAGAGTAAAGAGCCCTTTTCTTTCCTTTAGCCAACTGAGAGAGATTGTACGGAGTGTCAACGGAGAGCAGAATCGTCCTCCATAGCTACCTAGAAATCCAGCCTTAAACAAAGAGGAAAAGCTATCTTCCTCATCTTCTGTAAACGGAAAACCGTCCGATTGTAACCCTTTTATTGAAAAGACTTCGATATAAAGAGCGTGCAACTTTCATGGCGAACAGAAGATTGGCGACTCCGCTGGGGACTACCATCACCTCCAGTGACTTGGTGGTGGCTCAATCCGACAACATCCCAGTTGGTAGTATGGTCGACTCGCTCACCATTTCCGTCGACCAGGAAAGGTATAAAGAATTTCTTTCTTCAGGCTTCAAGAGCCCTACTTCCCTAAGCGGATACCATAAAATCTCCAAAGGGTCAATTCCCAAGGAGATGGCAATAGCCCAGTTAAGAAAATTAACGGACCAAGATAGTCCGAAATCTCCTTCCTTAACAACGGGCTCTCTGCCAGTTCCCACAAAGACTCTTGATCTCTCAAGTAAAGTGGACCAAAGTTCCCGCTTCAATAAGGGGAAGCAACCACTACCCGCTCCGCAAAGCTGTCACGTAGAGAAGGAGGTTCCTCCCACTCGTACAACAAAAAGAAATCTGAGGAGAAGCAAAGCTCGTGCCCTTCACAGGAACGCGCAACAAGAGGGAACTGCCAACTCATCTCGGAAGAAACCTACCATCCAAATATGGAAGCCTAAGGGCGAGGTTGGTCAAGATGCAGAGGGATTCACTCACATTTCCTACAGGAAGCGGAGTGAACCCGTCAAAGTTGTCCATGGTCGACGCGGAGCGTACATTCGCATCCCAAGGGGAAAATCTGAAGAAGCTCACGAATCTCAAATCCGCAGAAGGAGCATGCCTATCCGCGAGGCTGAAACTCCACCGTCCCTGAAGTTATCTCTCACAAATGAGCCCATTACAAGGGACTCCATTGCAAGAGATCTTAGGGAACTCCTAAACAGAATAAGAGAAGAATCCCATGTATCTCAATGCCACTGTGAACGACTGATCAATGCAGTACTGTCTTACTGTCATTGTTCAACTCATGCCCGATCCTCGGTGTTTTGTCGATTGTCATCTCCATCAGCATCGTCATCCCAATTGGCAAAAAGGAGACGACGCAGGCTCGAGTTTTCTGAGCCGGAATACCCCGCGATGACCTCCAACATGATAAGCGTTGGAGAAAAGAAGAAGAAAAAGAAGGCGAAGAAAGTCTCCGAAGAAGAAGCTTCTGACCCAGAGCTCTCTTCGAGTTCGAAAGACCCATCCAACGAAGAGCGAGGAGTTTTTTGGCACACTCGACTCAAAAGTGTAGTGGCGATCCCTATGAATTATAGACAGATGGCGGGGATCTCATCTGATAAAGAAGATATAGCCAAGTCTGTTATGGCTGAATCACAGACGTCTGATTCATTCTTAGAAGACTCCGCCTCTGCATATATGACGAAGAACAATATCCCAGAAGAGTTCATGCGGAGAATGGAGGACCAAGATAGGCATATCCAGCAATAGCAGAATGCCATCAGCGAGCTTAAAGATATGCTACACGTTCTGATGGAGTTAGAAAAAGCTAAACTGAATAATACAGGAAAGAAGACCGAAGAAGAAGGTCACGGTCCTCATAACAATCGAGAGGAGGAAGAACATCATAAAGATGATGACAACTGCTCCATGCACCAGGAGAGAAACGCAAATACTGTTTGGATGGAGAGCTTCCAGAACCAACTGAACGCCCTCATGCATAAGGGCGACCTACAAGAACTGGGTGTAGTAAGGCCATATCCCATGGAGTAGGAAACGGTGCCTTTCCCAGAAAGCTACAAACCGTTGAAGCTCAAATCTTTTGATAGTAGAGGATCGCCAAACCAACACCTCTACTATTTTAAGTCACAGATAGGGTATTTATCCGAAAACGACCCTATTGTTATAAGAATATTTGTTAGTACCTTAACCGGGCTAGCTTTTGAATGGTTCCAGAGATTAGAATCGGGAACCATCAATTCCTGGAGCGACATGGAGAAAGCCTTTCTCACTAGATTCTATGAAGATGATATGGAGGTATCAATGTCGGTGCTTCTAGCCGCTAAACAAAAGAAAGGAGAGTCAGCCTGGGACTTCATCAAAAGGTTCCGGAACGATTCTCTCAGATGTCCTCATGGGATGCCAGAAAAAACCCTGGTAGAAACCTGTCGACATAATTTATAGACCAAGGTTCTAGCCAGGATGGGGCAGTGAAATCCTCAACTTGGAAGGATCTCGCACTACAAGCTGAAGAAGCTGAAGAAATTGCACAAAGGCTTGAAGAAGAAGGAGGCGAGGAGAAACCGAAGCGAAGTGGTGATAACAGCTATAAGTCCCGACCCCGAGGGTATAAGGGAAAGGAAACAATGGTCACTGATGCGCCACAACCTACGAAGACTCCCCCGAAACTTCATCCTCAGACTCGAATGCTACAAAAGCAATACTCCTTTAAGGATGAGCACACGAAGACTATCTTCAACCTCCTCATGAGTAAGAAGATGCTGAAATTGCCAGAGTCTAAATGTCCAGAGGAAGTTGGGAAAGTTAATGATCATAACTACTGTGTCTACCATAAGATCATTAACCACCCCACCCAAAACTGCTACATCCTTAAAGACAAAATTCAAGTCTTAGTAGACGCTAATGTTATCAAGCTTCAAGAGCACCAGAAGAAGGTGACTGCGAACATGGTGACCGTCAAGTTTGGTAAAACGCCCCACCGGATAGAGTCAACAGTTCAAGATGGAGTGCAGCCCATCTATAAAGGCACGGTACAAGTCGTAAATTTTGATCCACACCAACAGTAAAAGAAAGGACTATTCCCCTTTGAAACTGATAGGGGAGAGATACTTTGGGTACATCCTGATCTCCTAGATGATGAACAATGGAGTTCCAGTTCATCTGGGAAAAAGCGAAGAGAGAGGGTCTTCACCTCCAACGTCGTTTCTGTAATTCCCGAAGACGATGAGATCGTTCCTGCTCTGACCGATTCGGAAAAAGAAATCGAAAATTCCTTGGTCGCCGATACAGACCCTCCCTCCACGGGGACCCGTTCGGAAAAAGATTACTTAAAGAATTATGGCCAAACAACAGGTTCTCAACCATCTCCAGAGAAAGTCAAGCAAAAGGAGCTAAAGTTTGACAAAACTCTAAGGAAGAAGGGAAAAGAACTTGCGGAAGACTCGCGAAAGTCATTCCAGTTCGACATCCTAATATAGTTGGCCAATATCCCTGCAAGGATAACCTTGTACGAGCTCCTGAAGCTCTCCAAATCTACTAGGGAATCTTTAAGAGAGGCTCTGCAAGATTCGGAAGTGTTCTTGGCGCAAATACCAGAGATGATCGAAGAAAGAGAATCTCTTTGCGCGACATGTCACCAGATCTCTGGTAAAAACATCCCTTGCATCACCTTCTCTCCGGAAGATATGCAAGTCAAAAGTAATAAGTATCATCACCCTTTGTATTACAAAGGATACATAGGGTCTACGGAGATTGATCGTATTCAAGTTGATCCAAGCTCGGCTTTGAGCATCATGCCGCGAAGGATGCTACGATATCTTGGAGTGCCGATGAACAGATTGGCCGCAACCAGCACTACTATCTTCGGGTTCAATGCTAACGGCAGTAGACCCCTGGGTAAGATAAAGCTCAAGTGTCAAATCGGCGACTTGAAAACGGAAGTCACGTGTTACGTGATAGATATGGACACGTCATACAATCTGCTGTTGGGGAGATCCTAGATCCATAGCAATCTAATCGTGCCCTCCATGTTACACCAATGCATGAAGTACGTCGACGAAGACGCGAACGTGAAGACACTCATTGCGGAGAAACAACCCTTCAAAGGAGTTGAAAACTACTTTACTGATCAAGATGCGTTTGGCGTCGCAGATCGGCCCATTCAGGATGACTTTGATAGTGGCGAAGAGGCTGATACAGAATCAGGATCCGAAGATTCGGAATCCGAGGATGTAATCTGGGATGGTGAACCCATTGTGATAAGCCTCGAAGGCCTTGATGTAAATAACGCCGTTCACTCTGATGGTGAATGGGCGATAAATGAAAATCTGGAATTTGCTTATTCTTCTGGTGTTGATTCTGAGCCCTCAAGCAGTAGCACAGATGCATTTAGCGACTGTGTAAATGAGATATATTCTCTGACTTCCTTCCAAGCACCTATCCGATCATCCTTATATGAATTAAGTGATGACGTTGAAAGTGATGACCAAGCTATTTTTGAGGTCCCTCCCAAAAGCGGAACCCAAAAGGCCATAGTATTTGGAAGAGCAAGTCACAGGAACAAAAAGAAATATTCAGATTCTGAGGAAGAATAGGGAAAACCCGAGTTCTTCCATTATGATGAAAATTCCCGTGGAATAATAAAGAAAATGGGATACAATCTGGCCGAAGGCAGGGGTTGAATTTCGGAAAAGAAAGGAAGACAATCCCTCAACCTTTTGTCTCCGAGGGGAAGACGCCAGACTATTACCAGAAAATCGGCAGGGGGTTGGGATGCGTCACCATTTCCGAGGCCTCCTCAAGCGACAAAGCTGAGGAAAGACAGTACGATCATTCATCAGAATCACCATGCTGGGATTCGGATGTCAGCATAGGTGTGATCTTCTACGAGGTATCCGCGAACATGGCTTCCGCGATTCAAGAAGACGAAGATTTGGAAGAAACCTCACCAGTAAGAGACGACCCTTGGGACAAGCATTTTAATATGGAGTGGGAGATTCAGTTTGAACAACGGAAGCCGCCAACTGAAGATAAAGTGATCCAAATCAATATGGGAGATGAAAAGAGTCCTAAACCCATATTCATAAGTGAGAACCTATCCACGGAAGAAAGGAAGGAATTGATATCCCTCATCCGCGAATATATTGATATTTTCGCTTGGAGTTATGAGGAGATGCCAGGGTTGGATCCAAGTATGGCGGTTCACAAATTGAAGATCCGATCAGAAACTAAGCCAGTAAAGCAGCAACAACGAAGATTCCGCCCAGAAATCATGGAAGCTATAGAAGCTGAAATCAAAAAGTTGATCGCATCAGGCTTTATTCGCGAGGAACAGCACCCTGATTGGGTCGCAAATATAGTTCCCGTGACCAAGAAAAATGGAAAAATCCGAGTCTGCATAGACTTTAGGGATTTGAAAGAGGCTTGCCCCAAAGACGAATTCCCATTACCCATCACTGATATTATAATAGATAATACTTGTGGGTATAAGCGCATGACGTTCATGGATGGATTCTCGGGATATAAACAAATAAAGATGTATCCCGATAATGAGAAGCATACGTCCTTCAGGACACCACTTGGAATATACTGCTATACAGTCATGCCCTTTGGCCTAAAGAACGCAGGTGCTACGTATCAACGTGCCATGAATGCAATTTTCCAAGAGCACCTCCGGAAAACAGTGGAGTGCTACGTAGATGACCTAGCAATTAAGAGCAGAAATAAAGAAGATCACTTGAAAGATTTGAAGACAGTGTTTGACCTCATGAGGAAGCACCAGCTCAAGATGAATCCAGCTAAGTCTTTCCTAGGGGTCTCTAGTGGGAAATTCCTCGGTTTTGTCGTAACTTCGAAAGGAATACATCTTGATCTAGATAAAGTCAAAGCCATCCAAGATATGCCATCTCCCCGTAACCTCAAAGAGTTAAGAGGGTTGCAAGGTAGACTGGCGTACATTCGCAGATTCATATCAAATTTATCTGGTAAATGTCAACCTTTCACCAGATTGATGAGGAAAGGAGTGTCGTTCATCTGGGATGAAGCATGCCAAAAGGCTTTTGAAGAGATTAAACAATATCTCACGAAGCCACCGGTGCTCGTGTCCCCGGTTTCGGAAAGGCCCTTCCAGTTATATGTAAGGGCTATGGACCATTCATTGGGCGATTTGCTAGCGCAGAAGAATGAGTCAGGCCATGAGTAAGCCATACCTCAGTAGAATGATGATCGGGGCGGAACACCGATATAATCCCGTGGAAAAAGAATGTCTAGCGTTAGTATTCGCAATACAGAAAATGCGACACTACTTAGTTGGACAAACTATCCACGTTGTATCGAGAGTTAACCCTCTGAGAATATTAATGACTAAACCCGAGTCATTAAATTCAAGACTATCCAATTGGGCTATTTTGCTATCACAATATGATATGCACTTCGTCCCACAGAAGTCTATCAAAGGACAGGCCGTGGCCGACTTCTTTGCCGAACATCCAGTCCCGGCATCCTCGAGATTATATGAACAAATCCCAGGAGAATTGGAGGAACGGGATTTAATTCCAGAAAAGAATGGTTCAAGAAGGTTTTCCGAATCAAATACAGTTTCGAAAGGTGTATAGCAACTTTTCTTTGATGGTGCCTCCCGAATGGGATCCAAAGGAAAGATGACAGCGGGGGTGGGAGTTTTTCTCGTCTCTCCTCGCAACCACATCATTCCTCAAGCTTACTCATTGATAAGCTCGTGCTCTAACAACGTCGCGAAATACAACGCCCTCTTAATCGGCTTAAGAATAGCCAAACAACTGGGAGTCAAATATTTAGAGGCATATGGGAACTCTCAACTCGTTGTAAATCAAATAAAAGGGGAGTACGAAGTCAAACATGATGACCTCTGCCGTATTATCATGCGGTGATCAAGGTTGCTAACGGTTTCACTGGTTTCTATATCAGCCACATAAAGCGTCACCTCAATAGTTATGCGGATTCGCTAGCTTCCTTGTCTACTACATTAGCCTTGTCCAAGCATGCTAAAAGGAAAATTATGGTAAGCAGCAAGGAGTTGTTCTGTTCAAATGATGAGCTCAAAGAAGAAGCGAAAAAACTACAAGAAAACGAAGCTGACGCTTGCGCATCTAGCCTAGAGCCAAGGGATTGGCGTTTTCCTTATATAGACTATGTCCTTTACGGGATATTACCCGAAAGTTCAAAAGAAGCCAAAGCCATTCAGAGAAGGGTCATCCGGTTTTACTACAATGCGGAACTCCAGACGTTGTACAGAAAATTCTACGACGGAGTTTTACTTCGCTGTCTTTCCAACTGCAAAGCTCAAAAGGTGCTCGAAGAAGCTCATGCTGGCATCTGCGGAGCACATCAGCCAGGACCGAAACTCTGGAATAGAATCTGAATGATAGGTTATTATTGGTCTAAGATGATGATAGAAGCAGTCAACTACGCCAAGAAGTGTAGAGCCTGCCAAATACATGCAGACTTTATACATCAAGCTCCAGAATATCTCCACCCGACGGCTACATCATGGCCGTTTGAGAAATGGGGTATGGACATCATAGGGCCAATTTCTCCGCCTTCAACGAGAGGACACCGGTTCATTTTGGCCATAACTGATTACTTTTCAAAATGGACTGAGGTCATCTCCCTGACCGAAATAAAATTGTCAGATGTTATCAAGTTCATCAAGCACCATGTGCTTTATCGCTTCGGGGTGCCTAGAAGAATAATTCATGACAACGGACCTCAGTTTGTAAGCCAACTGTATTCCAGATTCTGCAACAAATACAAGATCGAGGATATGGCTTCATCGCCATACTACCCTGCAGCCAATGGTCTAGCAGAAGCCTTCAATAAAACCATTATAAAACTTCTTAAGAAGTTTGTGTCATCGAATCAACGGGATTGGGACGAAAAGCTCGGAGAGTGTCTGAGGGCATACCGAACCACAGTCCGAACTCCCACCAATGCCACGCCGTTCTCCTTAGTATATGGATTAGAAGCGGTCTTGCCTTTGGAGATCCAAATCCCTTCGTTACGAGTCGCGTTAACAACAAGGATGACAGAAGAAGAAAAGCATCAGCAAAAGCTCCAAGAGTTAGAAGTCTTTGATGACAAACGCTTAGAAGCTCAACAGAGAATCGAGCTATACCAGGAGCGGATCTCCAGAACCTTTAACAAGAAGGCTAAGCGAAGGACTTTTAAGAAAGGTGATCTGGTCCTGTCAGTTAGAAGACCAATCATGACAAGCCAGAAACCTAGGGAAAAGTTCCAGCCAAAATGAGAGGGACCCTTCGTCATTGATACGGTCTATTCCAACGGGGTGTATCGGTTGACAAAGCCTAATGGTGATAAGGTCCTAATGCCAATCAACGGCAAGTTCTTGAAGAAGTATTATCCTAAGCAAAATTGCAGAACACCGGTCATAATACGGCCTGGGCAGTTTTATGCTAGTTGAGCAAATAGTTTCTCTGTAATCAAAAATTCGTCAATGAAAGTTCTTGGTTCCGGACTAAAAAGCTTTTAGTTCGCGAATCAGATTTCCTTTTTCCAAAATTTGCCAAGTTAAAAATTACCTCTCGCGAATCAGATTTTCATTTTTCCAAAATTTGCCAAGTTAAAAATTACTTCTGGCAAATCAGATTTTTCTTCATACCAAAATTTGCCAAGTTAAAAATTACCTCTGACAAATCAGATTTTTCTTCATATCAAAATTGCCAAGTTAAAAATTACTTCTGGCGAGCCAGATTTCCTTCTTCCAAAATTTGCCAAGTTAAAAATTACCTCTGACAAATCAGATTTTCTTTCTATCAAAATTTGCCAAGTTAAAAATTACCTCTGGCGAATCAGATTTCCCTATCCACCAAGATTTGCCAAGTCAATAACACATTTGGCGAATCAAGTTTATCAACAAGAAGTCCTTTCATTCATAGTAGTTTTGGGTACTTAGAAAATTATGATTCATTTCGAAATTATCAAGTTAACAGTTACCTCTGGTAATCAACATCGGAATCATTTTTCAGATACTCTCAGTTACGTAGAAAGAAAAGAACTTCTTTATTCATCATCAAAATAAAATTACAGAGAATTCTCTAAGTGCTATACAGCCAATAAGAGTAAATACAAATAAAAAAAAAAAGAGAAAAACTTACTTCTGTAACCGTCTCTTTCGGCATGGTTCAGATCAAAAAGTTTGCTCCATGGCCTCCACTTCCAATTTGCTCTTCTAGCCTCCTTTTTTAAGGATGGCTTAAAAGGCATAATCTTGTTTCTTCTTTCCGACCACAATCAAGGATCTCCTGGTTGGTTCCTCCAGAGATAATACTAGTGAATTGATTAGTTCAAAACTGGACATACCGAATGCAAACCCTAGCTATATACCTGACGGGTTGCGCAAATTCAAGATCCTGGTCATTAGTACCCCAACCTTGTGGGATTCTAGGAAAAAAGAAAAACAATGCCCCAGACCCAAAATCTTTTCTCTCATGAAAGATAAATGAGACCTTCCGAGCCCCTTGAGGCATTGGAAGCAATTACGAGCTCATTGGGTCTGGGCCATTGTTAAGGAGAATGACTACGGTTATCTCCTGCAGCCGAAACAAATCCTTGTTAAAAAAAAAAGAAAGAGAAAGAAAGAAGAGGAGGGTATAAATCAGAAGAAGAGGTATACCTTAATTAAGAAAAATGACTACGGTCAGAAGGACCTTGTCGGTGAGACACCCCGCTGGATTGATGCAGTCTGGAGGTTTTGTGACATGCCAACTCTTATCCATCACTTCGATTGAAGAAGAAGAAAACATAGCTGCGCTGGTGGATCGACTACAAAAGAGAGATAAAGAAGAGAGTCAAGAAGAAATCTTCTCACGGCCGAATGATCCTTCATTGAAGAGAGCATGTGCCTTATATAGGCGAGCTGCTAACTGTGACCTCCAGTTTAGAAGAGATAAGACCAAGATCCTCGGTCAAGATCTTCAGTTTAGATCTCAACAGAATTTATTGCTGTTGCATGGGACGCTTAGATATCACGACCCGGAGATCTCGTCATTAATAGAAGCATGCAACGCTTGGAATTTCACGACCAAACGCCTGCATCCCATGGCTCGCGGAAGTCTCTATAAATTCTGAAAAATCTACGGTCTATTCCGCGAACTTCCAGACGAAGTATCACGAACCAGAATTCCGGAACCCGGGTCGCGGGTCAGATATGGATAGTGTAAATCCGCGAATCGCTAAAATTCACGTGACTTAAAAAAGTCGTGTAACAGATATACAAATACCAGAATTTTACGATGGTTCGCAAACTTCAGACAAAAGACGGCAAGTTCGTTACAAACCTTTGAAGAACAATTGCAAAATCACACCTCGAAAGGTCAAAATGAGGTTCTCCATAAACGACAAGGGAACTATTACAAAAAAAAAGGGAACCTAAAGCAGTATACACAAGAGTTTTACAATTTAATGGTTCAAAAGGGCCTTAATTTTCTCCTCTGCGTCATCAATGTCTTGCTGAAGGATCTCATAAGCTTGAACAGTAGCTTGGCGACGCAATTCCTCGTCACTAGCAATAATATTCTGCGCTACCGCAGTCTCCAGCGAATCCAATTCAGCTTGCATCGCCTGGAGATCCCTGGATATATTATCCCTCCGACGCGACAAATCGACAAGATTTCTCATTGACTCATCACGTTCCTTGGTGATCTTGGCTAGGAAAGCTTGGGCTTTGGCAATGGCTTGATCACGGTCCTTGACAATTGAAGCAGCGGCTTCCACTTGAAGAACCAGAGACTCGCTGTCTGATTGACCCTTTTCTAAAGAGGCCTTGCAAACATTTGCCCTCTCCCGAGTCTCCTTCTGGAACTTAAGCTGTTCCTCTCTCAGCTTTTGGAAAATGATTTCCACTGTCTCAGATTTATCAGCACTTCTGGCTTTCGACAGAGATTCAGCATGCCTTTGAAGCTGAGTTATCATAAGCCTGAAAGGAGCAACTCTATCCTCTCCACCAATGCTAACAATACCAGTTAGATAAATGTTGAGAACATTGGCGATTGAAGCAAAAGGAACCCCCTTTAGTATTTTATCGATACAGCGATCCAGAAATTGAAGGAAAGTCTCCACTGTGTCCTTCAGCAAATCATTCTCAAGCATGTCAATCTCTGCATGAGAAGGAATGATATTGGTTGAGGCAGAAGCAGGTTGATCCGCAACCAAGCTAGTAACAGGAGAAATGGCACCCCTAGAGATTTCTGCGGAGCTACCAATCACAGTCTCCTGAACTACAGCATCAGTTGAAGTAGCTGTGGCCAAAACTGTAGACATGGCAGCTGAGGGAACTACTGCTTCTGAAGTAGTGACTTTGGCCGTCTCACTCGTTTCAGCTCCCGCGATGGTATTATCTGGGGAAGCCACCTTCGCGCCCTCTAAGTCCGAAGTCAAAACTGGAGCTATCAAAAAAAAAAAAAGAAGAAAATTGACAGTTAAGTATTACAGTATCATTTGATAAAATAGCATAATTGCTGAAGAAAGAAGATGAAGACCTGAAGGTTAGACACTGGATTCCCCAAGTCCGTACACCTCAGGACCAAACACTTCAGGCCCGTATATTTCGGTCCGGATATCCTCGCTCAAAAAGACGTATTTACCATGGTCTGAGGGAGGAGTAGAAGAGCGAAAACTGTCACTACTGGCGTCATCATCATCGCCCCATTCATCTTGGTCTTCAGAAGGAGGTGCTGCTTTTGGGGGATCTGATGCGCAAGTCTCCCCAATGATTTACACTTCATCATCTGTAGTGCCCTGAGTAACAAGAACCATAGAGTCCTCTTGTAAAGCCGAAAGAGCACTAACTTCAACGTCAGCCTGGCCAATAGGAGGAATAAAACCCTCTTGAGTAACAGAAGTAGGATCACTGCAGAGAACAGATCCCTGACTCCGACGCCTCTTAAGGGAATGGAGAATTAAAGATGAGTCATCTTCCTCCTCCTCGGGTTCCTCAACGAGGGACTCAGAAACCAGAGTGGGTGTTGCAGTTCCTATCCCAGATAGGGTGCTCTGCGAATCAGTTCTCTGCGGAATGGTAGGCAAGTCGCTAAGACGCCTTAGTCTTTTTCGCTTATGTAAAGATTTCTCGGGAGAAGACTGCGATGGAGGAGAAGTCTTCCTCGACGTCGGATCAGGAGAAGCATCAAGAACAGCAGCCTGAACCGGTGCATCAGTGTTCTCTTCCCTTTGTTCCGATTCATTAGATGTGCTGTCCCCCCTGAAGTCCTCCATCCCTGCCACTTTCGTGTTGCCGGCCTTCTTTTTCTGGGCATACCAGGATCTGATATCCCGCAGACTGGTATGGTGTAAGTTGAAATTCTGAGGAGCGGAGTTAGCATCTGCAAACTATTTACAGAAACAGAAGCTCATACTCGAATTCGGAGTTTTGAGCGGAAGATCAAATTTGGCTTGAGTTCCACCTGCGACGAAGTGAAACCAAGCTCGAGCTCCCTCAAGAACATTCCCAACAAAGCTTAATTCTCTATTGGGATTGCCAACGTAAAACTGATCATACCCAAACTGTCGAGCAAAGCGACTTGGGTAGTAAGATTCTATATAGCAAAGGTTCCCCAAACGAAGGACCAGATGCCCGGGGCGGATGTTTATCAACCGCCATAAACATCCCGAGGATAGGGTAGTAAATTTATCGACACCAGCAGTGTCCGCGAATTCTTTCCCGTACCCAGCATTCGGAAAGTATAGGAAACATCTGAACAACTCAAAAGTCGAGAAATGACGAAGAGTCTTGCGGATCGCGGCCATGTAGCCCCCTTTCCATTGCGACCTCTCGTAGTGCTGCACTTTGGGAGCACTTAAGTCAATCTGTGAGTCTGCAGGACTCAAAGTAGGGCAATGTAAAACCAGCCAAGCCATCAAATAAGTATAAGGGAGTTCTACACGCGGATTAGGAGTCTTGATGACATGGTCTCCTTTCTTCCTCTGCTCCTTCACATTGCAGAATTTATCAGTTATTCTTCTCAATCTGCTTTGGATACTGCATACCATAGCAGGCAACAAACTGAGTCACCTACCCAATGCCAGTAGAACGGCTGGGTATACGGCCCCAATGGGTATGTTTTCCAGCGAAGGAATAACACACTTTTCAGCCACGCCAACAAATAACCCGCCAAGAAGGCAGGGTCAGATAAAGGTTGAAGGGCCTGATAATGAAAACTCTCGAAGGACGTTCCAGTTTTGAAAACGTCCTCGTCAGTTTCGGCAACGTAAGCATCTATCCCGAAGTTTGCAATTCTTCTCTCAACCTCCTTTTCAGAAACCGGAGGAAAGCGAATGAAGTTCGGATTACTTCTAGAAAAATCAGGCAGAAGATATTGTAGCCATTTCTTTGCCTTCAAACTATGGGTGCCCGATGTGTGGGTGCATATATGATAATGGCAGAGCAATTCCCAGTAAGTATCATAAGCCAAAGGATCCTGAGTCTTCAACAGATGGAGTTCCTCTCCAGTAGGGATGTACTCTTCATACGGGATGTCTCCCATAGGCAAGCCCGAGACCTCATGCATCTCGTGGAGGGCGAAACCCAATTCACCTCGAGAGCAGAAGATTGTACAAGTGTCAGGGTTATACAATTCCAATAAAGCAAAGAAATGGAATCTGCTGGCAGGAATGTCATTCTGAACAGCCCTGATGGCGTGATATAGCCCCGCATGATGAAGCTGATCTCCAAATGATCGCAGGAAAAAGTCAGTCAAGACCGCCCACTCTCCTTTCGAAGAGCAGTGAACCCATCCAGGGGGACGAAAGTCCTGAACAGGAAACTCTCTTTGTGCATTAGTAAAATGGTGCAGGAAAGTCTGCACGAATATAGGAACCTCGCCTCTGGGGAGATCGTGTTTAAGCAATCCCGGCAGCAATCCACGAAAACTCTTTCCAGTACCACGAGGAAAAGTAGCTTGAGCATTGAAGCCCCCCAACAAGATACCGTCTTGTGGTCTGTTTATGTGCCAGTTCATTCGCCTGGGCACAGAAAGGGATTGAAAGAATAAGAATGGATAAGATCTCTCCATATTGGGGAGAAACAAGTGGTGACCTTCAACTTGGCGAAGCCACTTGTAATCACCATCTTCCAAACCACTGTCGGGCATTGAAATATGATCCCCAAACAAAAAGACAGGTTTGAGCAACGGGGACCGATTATCTCCTTTGAAAGATACATTGGTCATCAGCTCTCGCAATGTTGAGCGAGAAGGGTGGAGAATCTTGTCTTCTCTTCTTGGTTGTCTGATGTTGTACAATATGGAAAGACATGACCAAATCTGAACTCCTTCTCCCCATCATAGCCATCAGAGTATCCGAAATAATAGTCTTTAGGCCAAGGATTCAAGGCATAGTCGACTGCAAAAGACATTTAGATTCAAGGTAAAGAAAAAATGATAAGAAAGGGACTGTCTCTCGGAAAGTTTTCTTTATTACCTCCAATCAAGGGTTCCTGCCGAACGACTATTGAACTGGAGGTTGCTCGAGGATCTTGACGACCACTGGCGGCAGCATCAGAGAAAGAAGCTTTTTTTGGCATCTTTTGCAGATTGAGAAAACCCTTCGAATCAAAAACTATGGGAGATTGAAGACGAGAAGTCTGAGGAGCTCTAACGAAGGACTCAGATTTCAAATTTCTTGAGATAAGGATAGCCTCTCTCGTAAAGTGGAGGTTATATAGCCTGTGACTTGACGGCCAAGATCTCTGAACAGACGCGATATCCGGCTTGAATCGCGTGGATACCTTTTCATTTAATGCGGCTCAGAAAAACGCGTCAAATCTGACACCGTAGGAAAGCAACCGCCTGCCAGCCTTCCCGCAAAAGCTCTCGACTCTAATACAGAGTCGGTTTCTCCTCAAAAAGCAAAGTTCGCGACCCTAAAACAGAGTCGTTTTCTATTCAAAAAAGTGAAGACTCGCGACCCTAATACAGAATCGCGCCCCTTCCGAAGACAATTTGCGACCCTAATACAGAGTCGTTTTCTATTCAAAAAAGTGAAGACTCGCACCCCTAATACAGAGTCGCGCCCCTTCCGAAATAAGAGTTCGCGACCCTAATACAGAGACGTTTTCTACTCAAAAGATGAAGATGAAGGTTCGCGCCCCTAATACAGAGACGTTTTCCTTCCAAAACAAGAGTTCGCGACCCTAATACAGAGTCGTCTTCTACCCAAAGATGGAGAGTCGCGCCCCTAATACAGAGACACGCCCCTTCCGAAACAAGAGTTCACGACCCTAATACAGAGTCGTCTTCTACTCAAAGATGAAGGCTCGCGCCCCTAATACAGAGACGTGTTCCTTCCAAAATAAGAGTTCGCGACCCTAATACAGAGTCGTCTTCGACTCAAAGATGAAGGCTCGCGCCTCTAATACAGAGACGTGTCCCTTCAAAAGCAAGAAGCAGTAGTGGCGCTAATACAGAGTCACAGACTTCAAGCAAACGCAATGGAAGTTCTAATACAGAATAGTATATCCAAAGTATTCCGAAACTCTTCGAAAAATCATGAGTTTTGAAAACTTTGGAGGGGGTTTTGTCGGCGAAAAATTCTGGAAAAGCAAAGCAGATCCACGAATTCAGAGACAGAAGCCCGCAACTTATCGGGTCCGCAAATCTAAGAAGTTGAGGTCCTCGAATCTAAGAAGCTGAGGTCCGCGAATCTAAGAAGCTGAGGTCCTCGAATCTAAGAAGCTGAGGTCCGCGAATCTAAGAAGCTGAGGTCCGAGATCCAGACAACAGAATAGCTTCACAAATCTAAAGTTGAGATTCGCGACACTACCCATAGCTTTCGGGTAGGGGTTTAATACAAAGTCACCCGACCCGAACAGAAAAATTGCCACCTCGGATCGTGAGAATAACTGCCAAACGAATGCAGCGGCGTTACTTTGATCGTGGGAATAACCACCTAACGAATATGGCGGCACTTCTGGAGTAGTGGGAGGTAACGGTCGAGCAAATATGGCGGGACGTTACTCCGAGTCCCCTATAAAAGGCAGGGAGCGAAAGAGATACAGACAGACAGAGACAGACGTTTTTTCGCAGAAATTACCCCTGGTGAGCAAGAGTAAAGAGCCATTTTCTTTCCTTTAGCCAACTGAGTGAGATTGTACGGAGTGTCAACGGAGAGCAGGATCGTCCTCCATAGCTACCTAGAAACCCAGCCTTAAACAAAGAGGAAAATCTATCTTCCTCATCTTCTGTAAATGGAAAACCGTCCGATTGTAACCCTTTTATTGAAAATACTTCGATATAAAGAGCGTGCAACTTTCATGGCGAACAACGCTTGAAGAATCATGTCAAAAATATGGATCCGGCCAGAGAATAGGGAGTCCACAAGGATGGAAAATCTCTAAATTATTTTTATTGGAAATACTACAATCACCACATAACTACGGGAATCACCCAGCTTAAACATCATTTAGCTTGTACGAGATATGGGGTAAAAATATGTGAGCAAGTCCCGCCAGATATGAAGAAAGCATGTAAAGATACTTTAAACTGAACTGGAAAAGAAGAAGAAGACATCATTGAACTGTGAAATTGGGAGAACCAAAAACTGAAATAGTGAGTCAAGAGTTTTAAAGCACCACCGATAGTAACATTAAGCCTCAAACTGAGTGCCATGAATAAATTTATTAATCTTGAATACCGCCAATCGACGTTGGAGATAACCTTAAAAAAGGAAGCAAGAAAGCACTGTGTCATAAAAATATGAAAATGCATCTATACAGACGGGCTGTCATTCAACTTCTTGAATAGTCTATATTGGAAGGAGATTATCGAAACAGTTGGAAACTTCGGATTTGGATTGAAATAACCATCTCCGTACGAGATAAGGATGTAGGTTCTTAAGACCAAAGTTGAGGATATTGATAAGATTAAAGAGAAGTACATGACGGCTTGGGAGAAATATGGATGCACAGTGATGTCAGATGGATGGTCTGATAGGAAGAGTAGAAGTCTAATAAACTTTCTTACGAATTCACCTGATGGGACCTTTTTTTATAAGTTTACTAATGCATCGGTTCAGTTCAATACAGGAGATTACTTATGAGAGTGTCTTGATAAGGTAGTCAAGGAGATGGAATAGAATAATGTTATATAAATAGTTACGGATAATCACGCTTCTGATGTCAATGCGGGCACAAAACTTATGGATTTATGAAAACGTCTCTATTGGACTCCTTGTGCAGCTCATTGTATTGACTTATGTTTAAATATATAGGCAAGATGAAGATCCATAAAGAGACTTTTGAAACAGTAAAGGGGATCATACAATTTATATATAATTGTGTTAGATTTTGAGTTTGATACGGATATACACAAAGGAAAAAGAACTGATAAGACTGGCCATCACTCAATTCCCTACATCGTTCTTGACTCTACAAAAACTATATAAATTAAGGCGACCTTTGAGAAAGATGTTTGTTTTTGATGATTTTAACAAGAGTGCTTGGGCGAATAAACCAAGTGTAGTGAAGGCAAAAAGAGCAGTGCTATCTAGTAGAACCTTCTGGGGCCGAGTTCTCTTTTGCTTTAACATCATACTTCCACTGGTCTATGTGCTGCGAGAAGTGGATTCAGATGTGATGCCTTTCAGGCCTTTTCTATATGAGATGCTTGATAGTTACAAAAAGAAAATTGCTAATATTTGTAGTGGCAGTAACAGGAAGTACATGCCATACTAGAATTGATTGATAAGAGGTAGACATATATGTTGCATAGACCCCTCAATGCAGCAGCATACGTTCTAAATTCTAGATGTTTTTACAATGATTCTTTCTCCAGTGTTCCTGAGTAAAAAGAGGACTTCGTGAATGCATGCAACGAATGATCTCATACTTCAATGAGTATGCACAAGCTGACGTGGAGTTGGATCAATATAACAGAAGTTTGAAAATTTTGGATCCTCGCTAGCTCAAATGACTATGAACGCTCAAAATCCTGGTATATCTTAATTCATTATTTTCATTCTTAGGGTTCTATTTGTAGAAATATCATTAGGTTGTTTTATAAAATTTTTAACACCAAAATTAATTATCTATTTTAGCTATTTTGTGGGAAAGATTTGGAGAAGATGTTCCAATACTCCAAAAGTTTACAATTCGAATTCTCTCTCTTACGACTAGTACTTCTGAATGTGAATGCAATTGGAGCATTTTTTAGTAAGTATGAATTTTGAAAAACTTAATATATTATATTTTTAAATACCTTATTTATCATCATACTCATATAACAATTTACAACTTTGTTAAATGTGTATTAAAAAAATACCATGTGGAGCAAGAGCGCCTATATTCTCTCATTTACGTCATGTACAATATTAAGTTAGAGAAAGGAATATTCGGAGAAAGCGAATGAATTTGGAACCAATTTTGATATATGAGACGATACCAGAGGACAAATGGCTTGTTGAGAGTGAAGAGCCTTATCTCTCAGAAGATCTTGGATTGCTAGATAAGCCTGTTAAGAACGTTTATAATATAAGAATGAATGATTTCTTAGAAATCACCGCGATTAATAGTAATCAAAATATTTTTTCATCCATTACGGATAAGGGAGACAAGTAAGATAATACTGAAACCTTAACACAGGAACGAAGGGTTGATATTTCTTGTAAGTTATCAAATTTTTACAAATTAATATTCTTAAATGAATACTCTACTATCAGGATTTAAATATCTAATAACATCCTAATTTGTATATCTCTTATGTAGCATCTTATTTGGACAAAGGAAAAACAATTGATGATTGTTTTGAGAAGACGGGGGATGATATCAATCCGAAAGATGAAAACTACATTTTGGATAAGGATAATCTTGTTATTGTATATTAGATGATGACACAGGTTTATGTTTCATCTTATAATAAAAATGATATTTTATTTTGTGTGATTTATATTCATTTAATTAATCTGTATATTGTGAACTCTGAATTGTAAACATAGTTTAAAAAATTGTTTAGATATTTGCTACAAATTTTAAAGTTTTTCTATGACTTTAAAATGTTTTTACAGTATTTTTCATGATTTTTTATATTTAATTACTTATTTATGAAAATTAATAAATACATTTTTATATTTATTTTAATTAAATAAATACAAATTTGCGTAACCTACATTATGCCTTAAGTTATTGGTTACATAACCTAACGTTATCGTTATTTTAAATATTGGTTTAAAGTCATTTTGTTTCTTCTCTAGCTTTATCTAAAGCAATAAATTCAGATTCCATAATAAATCTGACTATATATATTTGTTTTGAGAATTTCCAAGAGATAGCTGCACCTCCAAAGTAAAGACATATCCACTTATGGATATTATGTATTTAAAATCCATAATCCAGTTAATATCAGTGTACCCTTCAGTCACTGCTAGATATCTTGTATAGTGCAATCCACAGTTAGTAGTGTATTTCAAAAATTAGAATACTCTAACTATTATTTTCCAGAGGTTCTCTCCTAAATTACTCATAAATCTACTCAGTTTACTTACTGTGTATGTAATATTAGGTCTTTTACAGTTTATTAAATACATAAAACTGCCTATAATCTGAGAATATTCTAATATGATATACTAGCACATGTATTCTTTATAAGATGTAGACTCATATCAATAAATGTTTTAGCTATTGTAGATACAAAAAAAAAAAAAAATGAAATTTGCTAAGTGGGCACACCCGCGGGTTGCATCCCGCGGGATCGCCCCCGCGGGTGTTGTTTTCCGTTGTTTTATTTCCTATTTTATTTTCCTGATATCCCGTGATCCGCTTTTTCAGGAGGAATCGAGCCGGATTTCAAGTCTCTTCGGTCTATAAAATATAGAAATTTAACCGGAGAGGGGACTTTTTGACTTTTGACTGCTTCGACTTTGGGAAGATTTCGGGCGAGCTCGGGAAATTGAGAAGCGGAGCAGAGCCATCTCTTCTAGTCGGACGGTCAACGGAGGCATAAACGAGACTCCATCGCCACCCGAACCCACAAAAAAAAGGGGAATAAATTAATATTCCCGTTCTTGTAATTCCTCGGAATTTTTGTAATCTCAAATCTTCGTTGTAATCAAATAATTTTGCAATGGAATCAAAAATTCAATTTTCGGGCATACAAGAACTGGCGACCACAGTGGGAGCCCCTCTGTTTACCACAGAGAATCTGGTGGCGCAGTCCGACCGGGTGCCGATTGGCTCAATGGTTGAGACGCTGGTCATAGAAGTTGACCAGCAAAAATATGAGGAATTTCTTTCCTCCTCTGATTCGGAGCCTAGGCGTCATCGCCGGGTGACGATGAAAAAAGGTGAGGCGTCATCGCCCACCAGAAATCAAAAGGCGTCATCGCCTATAAAAATTTACGAGGCGTCATCGCCCGTTGAAACTTACGAGGCATTATCGCCCGTTCCAAAGTCAAGCCAAAAGTCAAACCAGTCCCTGACCCGCTCTCAAAGGAGAAACCTGAGGCGTAAGGCCCAGCGGGCCCGCCTCAACAGTGCCTCTGGAGAATTGCGGTCAGAAAATCCAGATCAGAAAATATCGGGAAGAAAAAATTCCAAAAATAAAAAACCGCAGGCAGAAGTGCGGGTTGCACCGCACGGGGGCAACCCCGAGGTTGCAACCACGGGTGGAAACCCGCGGTTCCAACCGCGGGTTGCACCCCGCGGGGGCAACCCCGCGGTTGCAACCGCGGGTGGAAACCCGCGGTTCCAACCGCGGGTTGCACCCCGCGGGTGCAACCCCGCGGTTGCAACCGCGGGTGGAATCCCGCGGTTCCAACCGCGGGTTGCACCCCGCGGGTGCAAACCCGCGGTTCCAACCGCGGGTTGCACACCGCAAGTTGCAACCCGTGGGTTGCACTCCGCAGAAAAAATCAAGGGTTGGTTCTGGTGTCTATTCGGGCACACACGCAGTGAGCACACAGCGCACATCTAACTTTTTGGTTACTCTCTCAGGTGTACCATCCCGTTCCTCTACAAACAAATATAAGGATGTGCTCATGAACTCACCTGAGGATAGGTCTTCAAATTTCTCTTCGGATGAACATATTCATGATAGAATCCTCCAAATCCCGAAGAATAAGTCAGATGCGTACGAGGCCCGTACAACTGCGCAGGCCAGCACACACTCCAGAAGAATCCGCAGAAGGGTTGGAGAACAATCTAATGCTGGAAAAGAGCTCAGCCCTGAAATATTACAAACTCTCCAGTATTATGAACCAAATTTGAGACGCAGAATACGTCAAGATGCAAATAGAGAGGAGAAAATACCTCAAGACATGAGAGAATTCCTCAATTGGAAGAAGAACTCTGCACAGAATACTCCTCAATGCCAATGTGAACAGTTAATCTCAACTGTTCTATCAAACTGCGAGTGCCATCCGAGACGATCCATTTTTGAGCGGATCACCGAACCTAAAAGAACACGGACGGTGAAAAAGGCATACTCTGGGACCGATCTACCTGCTGCCTCATCAAATATGGTTAATAAAGGCAAAAAGGTGGTCGGAAACAACCCTTCGGATAAGGAAATCACTCCAGGAGCAAAAGGAGTTTCTATCGAACCAGAGGGCGCACTTCTAGAAGAAGTCTCTGAAAGGCTTGAGAGACAAGAAAAACGTCTCGAACAGCACGAGGAGACCATAGAAGAAATGAAACAACTTTTGATTGAGTTGTTGGCTCAAACTAGAAAGAACCAATCATCGCCGTCCATTTCTAGTCGGCAGAAAGGAAAACGGCCTGTCCAAATAAATGAAGACAGCGAAGACGAAGATGAAGAAGTGCCTCCTCATTCAAGAGAGGAAGAGGAAGTGAAAGTTATCCTCAATCCTCACGCAGAGAAAATAGAGAAGATGGAGAACCAATTACAAGCTCTTCTTCATCGCAAAAAGCCACAAGAGGTGGGGGTAGTCCGTCCATGTCCCATAGAATGGGAGACCGTACCCTATCCTGCAAAATATAAACCGTTGAATCTTCAATCATTCGACGGTAAAAGTTCGCCGCAGCAACACATCTTCTATTTCCTCTCACAGACAGGATATCTCATGGGGAATGATCCAACTATGACTAGGATATTTGCGAGCACTTTACGGGGGCCCGCATTTACCTGGTTTATGCAACTTCCCCAGGGAACAATTAAATCTTGGGCTGATGTAGAACGTGAGTTCCTAGCCCGATTCTTTGAAGATGATACAGAAGTCTCCATATTATCTTTGCTAGCAGCGAAGCAAGAAGAAGGCGAAACGGTCAAAACTTATGTCGAGCGGTTCCGAGAACTTTCCGTTCGATGCCCACATGGCATGACGCAGGATACGCTTGTGGAAACCTGCAGACATAACGTGTTGACCGATATTTTAGATAAGATGGGTTCGGTCAAATCCAAGTCATGGAAGGATCTGCTTAAGCAGGGCGAACAGGCCGAAGAAATACTTCGACGTCTCGAAATGCAACAGTCTGCAACCGGAGACGGTGCAAACGAATCTCCATTCCATTTTTCCCGTTCAAAAGGGAAAGACATAACGGCAATGGCGGTAGAAAGTACACTGAAGCAGAAACCATGGCCAACTACAAGCAACACAGAAAGTCGCCCAGACTTCAAAAGCAGTATTCGTTCAAGGATGAACATACTGCTACTATGTTCAATCTGCTCACCAAACGCAAGATGCTTAAATTGCCAGGAGAGTAAGAGACCTGAAGAAGTAGGGAAAACTAACGATCCGAATTACTGCATGTACCATCAGATTGTAGGTCACCCCACAAAAAATAGTTTTATCTTAAAAGATAAAATTCAAGCGTTGATTGACGCTGGAGCAGTTCAGCTCAAAGCTGAACAAAAAAGGAGTTAGAGCTAACTCCGACACATTTAATGTGTGAGGTCTAAAGGTACCACTTGGGCTCACAACAATTCTCAAAAAATGGGCTCAAGGCGGTTAATTTAAACCCCCATATATATATATATATATATATATATATATATATATATATATATATATATATATATATATATATATATATATATATATATATATATATATATATATATATATATATATATATATATATATATATATATATGTATGTATATATATATATATAAAAAAAAATGAATCACCTAACGCCGACAAGGCTACGGGAAGAGAATAAATTTCTCGCCAACCCCATCATACTGGGGGTAATAAGTATGAACCACCCAACGCCGCTAAAACTACGGGAAGAGAATAAATTTCTCGCCAACCCCACCGTACTGGGGGTAATAAGTATGAACCACCCAACGCCGCTAAAGTTACGGGAAGAGAATAGATTTCTCGCCAACCCCACCATACTGAGGGTAAAAAGTATGAATTGCCCAACGCCGCTAAAGCTACGGGAAGAGAATAAATTTCTCGCCAACCCCACCATACTGGGGGTAAAAAGTATGAATTGCCCAACGCCGCTAAAGCTACGGGAAGGGAATAAATTTCTCGCCAACCCCATCATACTGGGGGTAATAAGTATGAACCACCCAACGCCGACAAGGTTACGGGGAGAGAATAAATTTCTCGCCAACCCCATCATACTGGGGGTAAAAAAAAAAATGAATCACCCAACGCCGACAAGGCTACGGGAAGAGAATAAATTTCTCGCCAACCCCACCGTACTGGGGGTAATAAGTATGAATTACCCAACACCGACAAGGCTACGGGAAGAGAATAAAATTCTCGCCAATCCCACCATGCTGGGGGTAAAAGGCATGAATCGCCCTAAGCTGCTAAGGCAAAGGGAAGAGGAAAAATTTGGCATTTAAGCCCAAACGAAATCCTTGACAACTCACCATACTGAGGGGAATAGCATGGCTAGCCCAACTCAAACGGTAGTTGGTAAAGGCAAAATCAAACCCGTTGATAGCTGGGGGTTTGCTAAAAATCCCACGATAAATCTGTCACAACAGTATTCTTATCCGAATATAAGAATGCATCACTGCCCTAAGCTGCTAAGGCAAAGGGAAGAGGAAAAGTTTGGTATTTAAACCCAAACGAAATTCTTGACAACTCACCATGCTGAGGGGAATAGTATGGCTAGCCCGACTCAAACGGTAGTTGGTAAGGCAAATCAAACCCGTTGATAGCTGGGGGTTTGCTAAAAATCCTAATCAGATAAATCTCCTGTCACGTTAAGATTTCATCTCTGACAGCAAAACTTTTCTTATCATTTTGCTCTAACAGAGCAAGCGACACTCCAAAATATTTGTCAAGTTAAAATCATACCTCTGACATCATAATTCAAAATCAAAAGAGATAAAATCCTAATTAAATCGATCCCCTGTCACGTTAAGATTTCACCTTTGACAGAAAAGAAAATTTACACTTCATCAAGTCCAACATTACAACCTCTGATGAACGTGCTTTTGATATCGTTAAGTTAAAAATCACCTCTGAAGAAAATCATCTCCCTATCAAGTTAACAGTTACCTCTGATAGTCGGATTCCAAAACTAAACACGTTAACCATCACCTCTGTTTAGTCAGCTTGTCCCTATCACGACCAGATCCTCTGAATAGGTTAAGCTCCAAGATACGTTTAATGTCACCTCCGTCTTTTCCTGATTCGTCATACTAGATGTCACTGAACGGTTAGGATTAAAATAAGCACGTTAATATTATACCTCTGCTTGACCTAAAATAAGCACGTTAACATTATATCTCTGCTTGTCCTCTAATGAGTACGTTAAAATCATACCTCTGCTTGTTATGGAATAAATAAATATATTAACAGTTATCTCTATCGACCAAATCTTTTAAAAGGTCTATAACCAAAATTAAAGAATCCAAAGTATTTCGAAATTCAGTACGGTTCAATACAGAACTTCGAAAACTTTGGAGGGGGTTATGTAGATACCAAAAAAAAAAAAAAAATTGAAATTTGCTAAGTGGGCACACCATCGGGTTGCATCCCGCGGGAGCACCCGCGGGGGCTCCCGCGGGTTGCAACCCGCGGGCGCCACCCGCGGGAGGATTCCCGCGGGTGGCAACCCGCGGGGGCGATCCCGCAGGTTGCCACCCGCGGGTTGTTTTTCGTTGTTTTTCGTTATTTTATTTCCTATTTTATTTTCCTGATATCCCGTGATCCGCTTTTTCAAGAGGAATCGAGCCGGATTTCAAGTCTCTTCGGTCTATAAAATGCAGAAATTTAACCGGAGAGGGGACTTTTGACTTTTGACTGCTTCGACTTTGGGAAGATTTCGGGCGAGCTCGGGAAATTGAGAAGCGGAGCAGAGTCATCTCTTCCAGTCGGACGGTCAACGGAGGCATAAACGAGACTCCATCGCCACCCGAACCCACAAAAAAAAAGGGAATAAATTAATATTCCCGTTCTTGTAATTCCTCGGAATTTTTGTAATCTCAAATCTTCGTTGTAATCAAATAATTTTGCAATGGAATCAAAGATTCAATTTTCGGGCATACAGCTATATCATTATTTTTCATATCAAATTTATCAAGTATATTTTTGATATAATATGATTGGTAAATCCATAAGATGTTTAAGTAATTTTAACACCAAGAATAACATGTGCAATACCTAAATCTTTCATATCAAATGTCCACGCTAACATAATTTTCATATCCTTAATTAGAGGAACAGTGCTATCGATGATAATCATGTCATCCACATACAGACACACAATGATATAGTTGTGTATATCCATTTTTATATACATACATTTGTCGCATCCATTATAATGAAATCTATTTGACCACGTAACTTGGTCAAATTTCACATTCTATTATTTATGTGTTTGTTTAAGTCCATATAATAACTTAACAAGTCTGTACACTTTCTTTTCTTGTTCTGAAAGCCCGAATTCTTCGGGCTGTTTCATATAGATTTCATCATTCCATTCACCATTTAAAAGTGTTATTTTTATATCCATGTGATAAAGTTCTAGATTATATATGGCTGCAAATGTAATTATTAATTTTATGGATGTTATTCTTGTTACATGTGAATAAGTATCAAAATAGTCACACCTTTTTGTCTATAGTTTTTTTTTACTGCAAATCTAGTTTTGCATTTATCTATAGGTCTATCAGCTTTCATCTTTCTCTTTAAAATATATTTATAACATAATGGTTTACTTTCTAGAGGAAGATCTATAAGTATTCATGTATAATTTTGAATAATAATTCAATTTTACTATTTACGACTTCTTTTAATAACAGAGTTTCTGGTGTAGCCACAGCCTCTTTATAAGTTTGAGGTTCTTTTTTTAACAATATGTTAGAAAATCCGAACTAAAGACTTTACTAATCTTGGCCCTCTTACGCCGAACCAAATAGGTTCATCCTTATTACTTTAATGTTCTGCTTTTTCTTATTGCACTATCACAAGTTCTTTTAGGAGAACTTGGTTCACATTGTTTACTAAGAAAAATATTTTTAAAAAAATAGTGCATTCCTATACTCAATAATAGACTACATATATATCTCCAAATGATCTGATTTGAATACAAAGAACAATATACACTGCTATTATGTGAATATCCAATGAAATGCAATCAATTGTCTTGGTCCAATTTGAGTTCTTTTAGGAGTAGGAATTGTACCCTTTACAAAAACAACCCCACACTTTTAAGAATTTATAACTGGGTGTGCGACCTGTCCATAATTCATAAGATGATTTTTTTCAATTTCTTTTGGAATATTTTATTGAGAACATTGTTGTCTAAAAGCATAGCTTACCCCACATATTCTGGAGTAAACCAAAACTTATTAATATGGTATTCATTATCTTTTTTAAGGTTCTGTTCTTACGCTCAGCAACTCTATTTTACTGAAAAGTGTAAGGAGCAGTTTGTTTTGCATAAATTTGTACGAATGGTGACTCATATTCACCACCTCTATCATTTCTTAGCTTTTTTATTATTTTGCTAAGTTGGTTCTCAACTTTATTTTTATATTATGTTAACATTTCAATTACTTCATCTTTACTTCTTATCAGAATATATAGCATTATCTAGTACAATTATTGATAAAAGTAATGAAGTATTTCTTCCCACTATAGAGGTTCATTTCTTCGTTCTATAGAATGAAACAACGCTTAGTCATTTTGGCTTCAACACATATTTCATATTTATCATCTAAATTAATATTAATATTAGGCAATATATTTAAATTAACTAATCTATGCAGAGTATGATAATAAACATGACTTAATCTGCCATACCAGATATAAGAAAACTCAATTATATAAGCAAAATAATTATCATTATTATTATTATTATTATTGTCTTAGGGCAATGGTCATTATATTCATTTTAAATAGACTATCACTCATATATCCCTTACTTACATACATATTATTGTTTATAAATACAAATTATCAGACTCAAATACAAGCTTAAATTTTTCTTACTCAATACAGAACCATAAAGCATATTCTTGTGAATATCTGGTACATGAAGTATATCAGTTAGAATAATTTTTTTGCAAGTTATTTTCAGTATAATCTTTCCTCGTCCTTCTCTTTAGATGTTGCAGAGTTACCTATGTAGAATAGTTCTCCTTCACAATTTCATATATTGAGAATACCCACTTGTTGGCACAGAGATGGTGTGTGGTCCCAATGTCCACTCACTATTCTTTGAAATTACCATCAACTAGGTTAATTTCTGAGACAACATATATAACATGCACATTTTTAATATTTGTACAAAAATTATCTACTTCGGTCAAATTTGCATTGGGATGCTTCATCTTCTTAGAAGAGTTTGGTGCCTTGCGCACACAGCAGTCCTTTGCACGATGTACAGGTTGCTGTAGTTGTACGATTTGCTATTGAACCTATTCAATTTATCACCCTTAGAGATTTCTCCAGCGTACTTATACTTCTTGTCATAAGCTTTTAGGACTGTTCCATCACATTAGATTTGGAAATTGAGTATGGATTTCTAATTTTCTTTTCAAAAGTGCGGTTCTCTTCTTCAATTCTTAATTGTACAATTAGATCTTCAAGTAATATTTTTTTACGTTTATACTTAAGGAAATATTTGAATTCTTTCTAAGATGGTGATAATTTTTCAATAATTGCAGCTATTTGGAATGATTCACTAATAGTCATATTTTCAGCATAAATTTCATGAATTATTACTTGAAGATTTTGTATTTAGTTGATCATAATTTTAGAGTCAGCCATTTTATAATGCAAAAATTTACTGACTCCATATTTCTTAGAACCAACATCTTTTGTATTATATTTCTTATTTAAGGACTCCCAAGGTTTCTTAACAGTTGGGATGAACTATATACATCGTACAATATATTGTCCAGTCTATTGAGGATATAATTCTTATACAAGAAATAAGTATGATTCCATACATCAATCGTTTTTACCGACTGCTAGTCAACATTATTAAGAACCAATATAGTCTCTTTCAAATACATAGTCAGATTTAATGTAGTGAGATAGAATAATATTTTCTGTTGTTATCTCTTGAAATTAGTACCACTAAACTTCTTTAGTTTCTTGTACTAGCTTGAAAGTACAGTCGGAGTAACCATGACAGGGGTTACAATAGTAGACATATATTGTTGTAGTGGCCATCTACAAAAATAAAAATTCTATTATAATTTTATAAAAAATTATTTTAAACCACTAACTCAAAATGAACTTTTGAATTAAATGAAATCTTTTTACAAAAAAAAATGATATAAGATATATTATCTTTTGTTCTTTAAATTTTCTGAATCAGAGAATCAAATTCCTTATTGAAGTTCTCTCCAAAAAATAATTATCAAAATTAACAATAGTCTCAAAATATTATTTCAGATTTAGAACAAATCTTTTTCTTTTAATATAATTAGATTTAATGAAAACAACTTTCTATCCTTTTCAGAAACAAATACATGCAGAGATGTAATAACATCTTATGTAAACAGTATAGTATTATGATAGAGAAACGAACTCGCTTAATTAAATAGTTATAAAACTATAATTCTAACAATATTTAAATCTATTAGGAATCGGTCTTAAGATTGTTGATTGTATTGAATATAATGATTAAACGTTGTTTTATTTGTTAAATTAGGAAACACAAATATGGAAATCCAAACAAATTAATATTGTTATATTTGTTAAATTAAGATAAGTAGACGTTGGAATATGAGAAGATCAACTAAAATAAAATAAATTTATGAGATTAAAAAGAGAAAATAAATATATAAAATAAGTAAGAAAAATTTTACTGTATATATGATCAAATCTAGCATGGAACATTATCCCCTTAAGACCGACTTGTCGTCCACTAGATAAGCTTCTACATCACGTGGACATTAGTCTCCTAGGATACAACAATCGCTCTATAACCGGATGGAAGCAACAGTCCAGTTGTTTTAACGAATCAAATTTAGAGCACACTCTCTTTTTGTTGTATGAATGAGAATGCAAGAAACTTCAGAAGCAAGAAAACTGATGTGTGTAATAAAACCGGATAAGCCTATTTATAGGCCTTCAGACATGACCGTTTGTTGAAATGGTTGGATTCTAACAACTCTAACATTCAAATAGATATGACCGTTTGTTAAAAAAGTTGGATGCTAACGGATAGATCACAATGGCCAACCGAACTAGTCTGAATCCAAATCTGAACCTATTTGGCAAGATGGCGGCAACCCGAACTTCACCAAAAATAAAAATCTTCTTAGCTCCTCACGACGATACGTATGTCCTAAACGCCCAATCTCCCACACTATCCGTGGTGCTCAGATGTTTCTCCTCTTATTATATAAGTAATACATTAAAATAAAAAGTTCTTATGAAACCCACACTTTTTTCAATTCAATTATCAATGTGAGACTATATTTTGTTCATTATCTTGTCATGTTTCTACTTTGAAGTTATTTTTTATTCACTTAATTCATAGTTTTGAACTAGTAAATATATCATAAAATTGGCTCAAAGTTTGTAATGTTCAAACCTAAATTCAACAATTTTTTCCATTTAAGTTGTAGATTTGATCCAAAAAGCTTCATCACCAATAGTTTTTGAAGAGGACTCTATCGGGGTAGAGCAAGTGCAACCCTAATTCCCCCATTTGTTTAGTTTGTATGAAGATTTAAAATTTATTTCTTCTTTAGTTTCATGATAATTACAAATAAATTGATTCTCTTTTATGTTTGATATAGTTCAAGAATAATTTTATGATAGTTAAATTAAATAATTTTTAGATTGGTATTGCTAATTAATAGACTGATTTTCCTAATTTATAGATTAATATTGCTAAATAGTTGATGCAAAACTGTGCAGGAGGCATCTACCAGTAAGAGAATTGGCAGACCAATAACTAAGATTGATCGATTAATCCAAAAACTATTTTTCTGCAGTAATGAGAATTGATCGACCAATGGCTATAACTAGTAAACTAATGACTATTAATAGCCAACCGATAAGTTGTTCTTGATTGTTTAGAATTTATACATTGTGATATTTATGATAGTTACAACGATTATATTTAACAATGAAAAACATCCATTTTGGAGAGTTTTCAGATGATTTCTACTCGTACAAATAGTAGGGTCTTTATTTTATAAAAACTATCTCTTCAACAAATTTAATTTGGATTCGCAATATGATGTATATACTGGATTCACCTTAAAACATAAAATACTTAATGGAGGAATTGCCATATATTTTGGAAAGTTATGAATTTAGGTTGCATAGCCAAAATATAAGGATCTAACCATGGAGGTTCTCTGATTAGTGGAACACCATTGCTTCGAGCATGGAGCTTATGCTCATATGTCGTTTTTGATAAAGTACCTTGCGGTATATTTTAGGGAAATATTAGGAATCTAGTATCGTGATTCTGGACATGTACAGAATAATCCTAAGATATGTGATCTCTTCATTTGAATAGTTTGAAATAAATTTTAAGAAGTAACGACGTAATATTAATCTTTTATATTGTGTTGCATATATAAGAATTTTTTTTATTTTCATATCCCTAATATGCATTCACTCCTAATATTTGTGATGCAGGACAAAGCAGATCAGGGCTTTATGGTGAGATTTGGAGATTTGAGATGAGCTAGAATCTTGAGAATTCGGAGATTAACTTTTTGAGAGGAAATAATCTAATATAAACAACTGCTAAACTAATCTAAAGGCCAACATGACATCTTGCATAAAATAATTTTCATCAAATCATTTAATTTTATTTGATCAATTTTGAGATCTTTAAATAGACAACTAAAGTTTAAAGTTCCACATAATAACTGATGGTGATAAATAATAACAATAAAATCTCAAATAAAATCTAAGGATATCTAACAAAATAAAACTAATCTAATAAAATAGAATATAATAAAATCTTACTCTAATCCTGGTCGACCTCGTCAATTTGATTTATTCATCTCATTATGATCCTCTTTGTTAATTCACATATATAATATATTTCTATATTTGTCTTCTTTTTTATCCAATTACTACATCGCTTCTGATCGTGGTTTGCTCTATCCAGACTATATTGATTTGGATGTCGATGCGAAGACGCTTATTTCAAGGACCAGATAAAGTCGCAATAGATACTTTCAAATTGAAGATTTTTTTAGCAAAGTTGATCTTAGTTTTTCTTTTGAGAGTTGAGAATAATAGTGACTTTTCCTTTTTAGTAATCCAAACTTATATCTCAAATTGTAGTGAATTTCTTTCTTCTTTTTTTTTTTTCCCTGTTAGATCTAGTTATCAATATTGTTTTCAATGTTTCTACTGAAGAATTATTTTTTTTTGCTTCACATTGAGAAAACTTTGCATGCGTATGTATATGTGAATGTGAGTATATTTGTATAGCATTACTGGTAATTTAGGCTAGGCCTATTTATTTTGAATATGCTGTCGAATTTTCTAAGTGCAAGCCCTTTTTTTCCCTAAAAGACCCTCTACAAAGGAGCGCCCTTAGATGGGGTGTGCCCTTAGACATTGGAGTTAAGCCTTTAGAATTTCCCCTTTCCTCTTGTTGCTGACCGTGTTTTGAACTAGATAGTTTAGCATAACTTGGGCCTAATCATTTTACTAATGACTCCTTTATTGTAGGCCTTCTGTGTCGCGTGCTGCTGCTCGTGCAGGAAGAGACCTCAGCCTTCAGATTTATTTCCAAATCACGTGAATTTAGTTTCAATCATCCACGGGACACGCAAGAGTATCAATATCAAGAATGAACTGGAACAGAAAAGAACAGCATCCAGAGTTTCTGTCATGTAAGAATGCATGATGACTGTCATCATCCATCACCATCAGTGCAGTCCATCTCCCAGTACAGTTTCTCACAACAAATAAAATCCAAGCTTATCAAGATTAAGCTAAGTTCACCTCGGATATGTCAAAACTGAGCCATACAGCATTAACAGAGCAAAATTCGATCCGTAAGCAGAAAAGTGATCAAAAGACAATGCAGCGTGATGGGCATTTGAAACATACAATCTAGGAAAGAAACATTGCCCTTATTATGGGCAAAACATTTTTTCCCCCTTAATCTTGATTTCTGCAGAATATTACATAAGAAACAACAAGGCAAGATACATGTTGACAAGGGCCTGCCACCTCTGTGGCTTTGACCGCAAAAATACATTTGCATTATATCCATATTTACATATGTTAAAGTTACCACCTTATGACTCAGGATGCAGCATCCTTTGCTCTGCGCATCACATGTAAATTTGTTGAGTTGTCTTATACAACACCTTGCAGATCAGGGAAGTCCCTGAGCTTTCCTCGGAGCGACTCAGTTTCTTTGGGTCTAGAAAACATAATGTTTCCTCATGTCGTGTTTATCATAAATATGCTAGCAAATATAGGATGGCTATGTAGAGCCAACAAAGAGAAAAGGGCCGGCCTTCAACAGAAGCTGCATGGAATAAGGTCAGTAGTGTCAAGGGGAGTATACAGGGAATACATATTTAGAAGTGAAAACAAACTATATGACTTAGAAGGAATTTTAACATCTCTTGTATTAATTACCCTGAAGAGCATTGACAAATTAAAAAGATAGAAACCTACCAATTTCGTCCCCAATTAAACACAGTCGCAACACTCAGAAATGAACGTGCCTATCTCTTAGAAATTGAAACTCTGCTAGACCTAAACTGTGAATTTGCAAGATTGTACTTTTGCCTATGCTAGCCTATATCCATGAGATGAGATGTCAGAGGGATTCCAACACACTAGTGAAGATATCACAAGAGACCTCACCGTTACTTTCTGCATGTTTGCAAGATCCCACTTCTGGAACCTTCAATCCCGTATCATGATCGTAGAAAAAAGGCTAACTGAACCGTTTCTCTTTACTGTTAAAACCTTGTTCCCTCCATATGAAAGCTCTTTCACACACTTAAGTGAGTTTTATTTCCCATCCCTTCCGATGGACACTTAATCGTAGTTTCCTATTTTTAGGCCATCAAAAGCCTATACCAATTAAGCAAAAAAACTGGTATTATTAGCTGTCAATAGCTATTTTAACTTTATTTCAAATAACCAACTTGAAGGGCGAATGAGATCTCAACTAGCATTGGCCTTTTATCTGGTAATTATGACCTCAAACAATGAGTTGTTATCTCCAAGGGGAGGAAATATACTCATCAGTTCCCCTTTATTTCCGTGTTTATTCCTGTTCTCCTGGAATTTTAAAGATTCCCTTACCCATTTTGCCACCAGTTCAAAAAGCAAGCTAAAATTTACTCCTATCTATACATTTCTATCCCATCAAATTGCATTCTAGAATGACAGTGAAGATAAACTAATCTGGTTACCCATTTTTTGAGTACTCAATAATGGGCGGAAAGTTCTATAGTCCAATAGTTTCTTCAAACAACATTATACACTGTAGATGTCCATCATGGAACATGCTCATGGAAAGTTCTATAGTCCAATAGTTTCTTCAAACAACATTATACACTGTAGATGTCCATCATGGAACATGCTCATGCATATTTGCATATGTTCAATGCTTGTAGAAGTTTGTGAAATTGCAGTTGAAAAAAAAAAAAAAAAAAAAACAAATTACCTCACTTAACTTTTGTCATTGCACTTGTTATAGAGTAGCAAGATCAGTATTATTGATAGAAAGAACCTCCTATTTATAGGATTACAAAGTTGACTAATATGCATCCCATTATAGCAAGAGTATATATGGTCAACCAATATACAGGAAGGTCAATCAATATACAAATATAGTCAGACTATATATGGAAAGATAGGTATTATCCAGTTAACTAAAGCCACAATAATCTAATACTTCCCCTCCAGCTGGAGCATATATCAAAAGTTCACAGCTTGCTACAATAATACATCTCTAAAAAGAAACTGCTCCACAACAATGATTTAATGAAAGTAACAATTGCAGTAGATTTATCACTTTTTACAAGTAACATTATTAAGTCTTTAACAAATAGTAGTCTATGGACTTTTGACAAGTAGCAGTTGCAGTTAAGTAGTGGCAATTTCAAATAGATAACAATTTGTGGATAGAGATACAAGGTATCATGAAAGAATATGGCTTAAATATCCCTTTTTAAGACGGAGCACGAGACAGAAAGATAAGAAGAGTAACAATGATGTGGATCTAGATCGTCCTAAACACGTCATATTGTCGTGAATTGGTGGGCACGAACAATGGCAGCTCAACATCGACAAAGTGGTTTTATTGATGATCCCTAAAATTTGGATTAGTCTGATACCATGTTAAAAAATAATAGGTCGGTAAATTGATAGAGAGATCCTCCTATACATAGGAATACAAAGTTGACCAACATGCATCGCAATATAGTAGTAGCATACAAGGTCAACCAATTATGCATCACAATATAGTAGTAGTATAAGGTCAACCAATTATACAAACATAATAAAATTATATATGTGAATACAGATATTAATAGTACCCAGTTAACTAGAGCAATAATAATCTAACACCTTTAAAAAGTGTTGTGAAAATAATTAACCTCAAATAATGGAATCAAGTAGTTAAAACTTTCTAGCTTGTTAAGCTGCAAGTCTCGCAATTATTCATCACATATAATTCATTATTCATTTTCCAATGAGGCCAGCTCGAGCCATATTGGGAAGGGGTGGAAGTTATTTATGGCAGGCTTAGGTTAAGAGATGATTTTTCCTAACCGAATCTCATCTTCCCTTTCCGCTTTGACATCCAAGTCAACCAGAATTCTAATTCAATATGGATTCCTTTTAATTTTAACACTTAATATTAGGATTAAGTATTTAGTTAAAATCATTAATATATTATATTAATTATTATAAATTAAAATATAAAAAAGTAAAATATTAACAAGGGACACACAGAATAAAAGAATGACACAAAGAATGACATAGAATGCTAAAAGAAATTGAAATCAACATGAAGTCCTCCAGACTAATGCAGTAGACGATTGCCACTTCCATCGTTATAATAATTTGATAAAACAAATCACAGACCTCTCTAACTCTCCTCACATTCCTTTTTGGGTCAATGCTATGAAGGCAAACCATACTAAAGAGGGATAAAACTTGATAAGAAAGGAAGACAAACCATTTTAGAGAATCTTAATATTGTTTTGAGTGTTTGGCTCCAAAATTATAAAGATAAAATGGGAAATAAATCATGTGCACATGAGACACAATCACAAAATTTGAAATTTATAATCAAAATAAACATTTTAATATCATGATTTTAGGAGATTTCCATTTCCTCGAGCCAATCCAAACACTCATCTTAAATCATAATGAATTATATTTTTCAAAATCCAACTGAAATTACACTATTTTGCAGTTATATTGGACATTCAAATGCAGCCTTAGTCCTCATAATATCTTCTCTAATCCTCAATTCTAATTCTGTAGGAGTCTCAATTATCCTCAATTATAATCTTGCTAGGAGTCTCGAATCTATTATCCTCAATTCTAATCTAAAAAGTCTCCTATATTAAAATTCCTAAATTTCTTAGTATTCTAGAGGGTGAATTTACTTTGATCAATCTATTGTTTTGACCTAAAACTTATTTTACTTCTTTTCTCTTATTTTTTTCATTTTGGGGCAACGAGCTAGACTGGGGCTTTGTTTCTCTTTTCTTTACCTTGTGGCTCGGGATTTGGGCTTCATATCATTATCTCCTTCATCAACGTTGCTTTGTTTTGAATTCCTTTATTTATTTTCCAATTTTTTTAATCTGCTTTGCCTTCAATTTGTGCAATTTTGTTACCTCAATATCATTACTAATTCTTTGAATTAACACAGCTTGGTGCATTCACTGTGGCCATTATCTTCGTAGTCACCCACGGCAAAGTTTGGGAGCCCTCATTAGGAATTATCATTTTCTGTAATTTGCAGCATAAATCATAATTATACTTGTATCAGCAGTTTGAAAAGGATAGTTCATTGTTTAGGAAAAGGGTGTGTAACGCCCTACTTTCCGTAGTGTGGAAATCTGGAACGTTCGGCATCGAATGATAAATCGACAAGACTCAGAAAATATTACAGTCATATTACAGCAGAAACATGGGCAAAATATAAAAATAAACAATAAATTTTTTATTTAAAACAATAATATTTTTCCTCCTTATATAATATTCAATAAGAAAATAATAAACTAGAAAGGTCACAAATCTTGTAGCTTCGCCTGCTTCTAAAAATATATTGTATCATGTTCTGTCTCCGACGAATCTACCCCTAAGTAATAATCTGCATCTGGCCATGCATAACCAGGATCGTCAGCAAAGCGATCCAAAAATATATAATAGAAACATATGAAACAAAAATATCTTGGCAATACAAAAAAATTCAGTACAATTAAAATAAGTAAGAAATCTCAAGTTTTATCATTAATCTTTCAGTTAATATCTTTTAATTACGGTATTTAGAAATTTAGAAAAATATGAACTTGGCTGGTCTGAACGCATCCCCATGTACCCCCAGGAAAACGAAACAGTAAGTTGATCGGAGCCTATCCCGATCCTCCCAAAAGGAAAACAGTGGCAATTTTGATTGGATTTTATCCCGATCCTCCTAAAAATGGGAAATAGTGGCGTAGTTACGTTCAGTTATCAAATCATATGGCTCAATTTCTCCCATAAACCCAGTGTATATCAATTTCATATCAATTTCAGTGTCAGTTGTTCAGTTCAGTAAATTCAGTTTATTATATGGATTTGTGATCATTAATAAAATTCAGTATTCACTACCAGTAATAGTAATATTAAGAAATAATGTAACAGTTCAGTATTAATATTCAATCACATATTATAGCAATCATATCTTATCATGTCTTATTTGGTATTCATTAAGTTTCCATATATATAATTAAATCTCTAATAAAATAAAACAGAGAACATAGAAAATAAAGTATAATTAATAGCATATTTTTGAGTGAGTTGGACTCACTTTAAGATAAAATATAAGCAGTAGCATGTTATAGTGAGTTATAAAACTCACATTAAAATAAAATATAATCAGTAGCATGTTTATAGTGAGTCAAAGGACTCACCTTGGCCTTTATTTCAAATGAAGTCTTTGGCCTAAGCAGGAAAATCTCGAAGATTCTCAAAAACTCTCCTTGGTTGAACCCTATTCTCTTTCTTTCTCTCCTCTTCTTTCTCTCATATTTTTCTTTCTTACTTCTCTTTTTTTTGTTTAGAAAAATGGGCTTGTTGGAGACTATTTATAGGGAATTAAGAGTTCTATTACTACTAATAGTAGGAAAGACCAATATGAATTCTAATTAGATTTACTATCCTAATTAAAGATGAAATTCCAAAAATTATGGAACCAAAATAGGAATCCGAATGTGGAAACTAAATTTAAGTCCAAATCCTAATAGGTATAGGAACCAAATTAAATTACATCTAATTAATTGGATGAGAATTGAATCTTACATTAATTAGGCTACTCTATTTTACTATCTCAACTAGGATTTGGATTGGGTTTTTATTTATATTTAATATTTAGTCATATTAGAATCCAATTGGTTAAAGAAAACCAAATAGATTCTTATCTTAAGAATTAATTAATCCTACTAGTTTTCTTAATCACGATTACTTGATTAGATAACTTGATTTGGGCATATGGTGGGTGATATATGATCAAAATATGTTTTTAAAATAAAATACTGTTTTTAATAAATTGTAAAATTTGAAAATATGACGTGAAAAAAAAGTGGGTGTTAAATTCTATCCCCCTTAAGCAAAAATTTTGTTCTCGAAATTTCTTAAGACTTATAGGATGAAAAAGTGGATTATACTTTACTCAATAGATATAAAAATTACTCCTAGATACCTTTCTCTTGAAACTACTGTTGGATCAATTCTAAATATTTAACTAGAAAGGATATTCCTACACCTTATACTTATATTCAATTTAACATTTAAAACATTATAGAGTAAAATAACATTATTTTGATAATAATAATTATAAAGTAAATAATTTAAATAGAAAAATCATATTTATATATGTAGCTGTATTTAATCCAAAACGGTCTAAAAAAATTAAACCAATTTTGGGTCTATTGACTGTAATGATATCTAAATCTATTCAAATCACTTGAACAGATTTAAAGAGCCTGGGCTCTGATACCACTTGTAACGCCCCACTTTCCGTAGTGTGGAAAGCTGGAACGTTCGGCGTCGAATGATAACTTGACAAGTTCCAGTAAATATTACAGTCATATTACAGCGGAAATATGGGCAAAATATAAAAATTAACAATAAAGTTTTTATTTAAAACAATAATATTTTTCCTCCTTATATAATATTCAATAAGAAAATAATAAACTAGAAAGGCCGTCAATCTTGTAGCTTCGTCTGCTTCTAAAAATATATTGTATCATGTTCTGTCTTCGGTGAGTCTACCTCTAAGTAATAATCTGCATCTGGCCATGCATAACCAGGATCGTCAGTAAAGCGATCCAAAAATATATAATAGAAATATATAAAACAAAAATATCTCGGCAACACAAAAAAAATTAGTACAATTAAAATACGTAAGAAATCTCAATTTTATCATTAATCTTTCAGTTAATGTCTTTTAATTACGGTATTTAGAAATTTAGAAAAATATGAACTTGGCTAGTCTTAACGCATCCCCGTGTATCCTCGGAAAAACGGAACAGTAAATTGATCGGAGCCTATCTCGATCCTCCCAAAAGGAAAACAGTGGCAGTTTTAATCAGAGCCTATCCCGATCCTCCCATATAGGAAACGATGGCAGTTTTGATCGGAGCCTATCCCGATCCTCCAAAAAATAGAAAACAATAGCGCAATTACGTTCAGCCATCAAATGTAAACCCAGTGTATGTCAATTTCATATCAAGTTCAGTATCAGTTGTTCAGTTCAGTAAATTCAGTTTATTATATGGATTTGTAATCATTAATAAAATTCAATATTCACTAACAGTAATAGTAATATTAAGAAATAATGTAACAGTTCAGTAATTAATATTCTATCACACATTATAACAATCATATCTTATCATGTCTTATTTGGTATTCATTAAGTTTCCACATATATAATTAAATCTTTAATAAAATAAAACATAGAACATAGAAAATAAATTATAATTAATAGCATGTTTTTTAGTGAGTTGGACTCACTTTAAGATAAAATATAAGCAGTAGTATGTCTATCCTGCTTAAGCAAAAATTTCGTCCTCAAAATTTCTTAAGACCTATAGGATGGAAAAGTGGATTATACTTTACTCGATAGGTATAAGAATTACTCCTAGATACCTTTCTCTTGAAACTACTGTTGGATCAATTATAAATATTTAACTAGAAAGGATATCCCTACACCTCGTACTTATATTCAATTAAACATTTAAAACATTATAGGGTAAAATAACATTATTTTAATAATAATAATTATAAAGTAAATAATTTAAATAGACAAATCATATTTGTATATATAGCTGTATTTAATCAAAAACGGTCTTAAAAAATTAAACCGATTTTGAGTCTGTTGACTGTAATGATATCAAAATCTGTTCAAATCACTTGAACAGATTTAAAGACCCTGGGCTCTGATACTACTTGTAACGCCCCATTTTTCGTAGTGTGGAAAACTGGAACGTTCGGCATCGAATAATAACTCGACAAGCTTCGGTAAATATTACAGTCATTTTACAGCGGAAATATGGGCAAATATAAAAATAAACAATAATTTTTATTTAAAACAATAATATTTTTCCTCCTTATATAATAATCAATAAGAAAATAATAAACTTGAAAGGCCACAAATCTTGTAACTTCGCCTGCTTCTAAAAATATATTGTATCATGTTCTGTCTCCAACGAATCTATCTCTAAGTAATAATCTGCATCTGGCCATGCATAACCAGGATCGTTAGTAAAGCGATCCAAAAATATATAATATAAACATATAAAACGAAAATATCTAGGCAATACAAAAGAATTCAGTACAATTAAAATAAGTAAGAAATCTCAAGTTTTATCATTAATCTTTCAGTTAATGTCTTTTAATTACAATATTTAGAAATTTAGAAAAATAAGAACTTGGCTTGTCTTAACGCATCCCCATGTACCCCCGAGAAAACGAAACAATAAGTTGATCGGAGCCTATCCCGATCCTCCCAAAAGGAAAACAGTGGCAGTTTTGATCGGAGCCTATTCCGATCCTCCCGTATGGAAAACAGTGGCAGTTTTGATCGAAATCTATCCCGATCCTCCAAAAAATGGAAAACAACGGAACAGTTACGTTCAGCCGTCAAATCATATGGATCCTTAATTTCCCCCATAAATCCAGTGTTTATCAATTTCAGTGTCAGTTGTTCAATTCAGTAAATTCAGTTCATTATATGGATTTGTGATCATTAATAAAATTCAGTATTCACTAACAGTAGTAGTAACATTAAGAAATAATGTAACAGTTCAGTGATTAATATTCTATCACATATTATATCAATCATATCTTATCATGTCTTATTTGGTATTCATTAAGTTTCCACATATATAATTAAATCTCTAATAAAATAAAACAGAGAACATAGAAAATAAAGTATAATTAATAGCATATTTTTGAGTGAGTTTGACTCACTTTAAGATAAAATATAAGCAGTAGTATGTTATAGTGAGTTATAAAACTCACATTAAAATAAAATATAATCATTAGCATGTTTATAGTGAGTCAAACGCCTCATCTTGGCCTTGATTTCGGATGAAGTTTTTGGCCTAAGTAAGGAAATCTCCTTGATTCTCAAAAACTCTCATTGGTTGAACCATATTCTCTTTCTTTCTCTCCTCTTCTTTCTCCCATATTTTTCTTTCTTACTTCTCTTTTTTTTGTTTAGGAAAAGTGGGCTTATTGGGGCCTATTTATAGGGAATTAAGAGTCCTATTACTACTAATAGTAGGAAAGACCAATATGAATTCTAATTAGATTTACTATTCTAATTAAATATGGAATTCCAAAAGTTATGGAACCCAAATAGTAATTTGAATATAGAAACCAAATTTGAATCTGAATCCTAGTAGGTATAGGAACCAAATTAAATTACATCCAATTAATTGGATGAAAGTTGAATGCTATATTAATTAGACTAGTCTATTTTACTACCACAACTAGAATTTGGATTGGGTTTTTATTTATATTTAATATCTAGTCATATTAGAATCCAATTGGTTAAAGAAAACCAAATAGATTCTTATCTTAAGAATTAGTCCTATTAGTTTTCTTAATCACGATTACTTGATTAGATAACTTGATTTAGGTGTATGGTGGGTGATATATGATCAAAATATGTTTTTAAAATAAAATATTATTTTTAATAAATTGTAAAATTTGAAAATATGACATGAAAAAAAAGTGGGTGTTACAGGGTGCACTGTCAAACTTGAGTACACTGACATATTTATGATTAGCTAAAACATACATATACAATGCCAAAATCCATCACCATCTTTACACTTCTAACCTGAAGAGAAATACGTGGTACGAATCTGAAAGCAGAGTTGGAGGGATAATAATAGCTTCAAGATTTCCCTAAAATTTCTTTTCTTTTCTTTTCTTTTTTAAACTTGGTTTTTCTTCGGTAAACAGCGCAAGAAGGCCATTTTTTCATGTTTTTACATGGAATAAAAGACAGTCTTCAACATCCATATTATTAAACTGGACGTTAGGAGGGAAACCAGACAAATAAAAGAATAGTTTGTATGATCTCAGTATTTAACAAAAAAAAACATTATAACTAATTAGTAATTTGATGCATACAATACCAAAAAATAAAACTTCTCAAAATTTAAACTTATCGGAAAAAAAATTCATTGCAACTCTTTCAAAAAATTATTTTAATTTTTTCTATTTCACTTCAAGTGCATATGCATAAACATTTTAGAATTAGTTATGGAAAATTCTTTTCCCACACATATGAAATAATTCTTTGTCTATGTACAAATTAAGACATTAATATTTAGTAAATGAGTAAATAAATTTTGAGAAAAAGTAATTATACAAAAATATAATTTCAATAAAAATAAAAAATGATTTACAATCTATTATATTTAAACCCGTTAAATAATACCTTGAATATACACAATCTATCATACAAACATAATAACATATTTTTTCCTTTCAATGATATCATGAGATTAAAATGACTTCTTATGTAACTTTCAAAAAATATAATAATAATCATCATGAATATTCCATTTTTTTGGGGTTTGAATTTTCAGTTTTAATGGCTATATACTTATACAGGATACACCTATAAGTTTTGTTTGCCGAAGTAAATAAACTCAACCCTTAGAATATAGTACAAAAATTAAGCGTTTTAATATAATCGAGACTCCTAATAAGATTTGTATTGAAGATTATTGAACCTCCTAGTAAGATTAGAAAATTAAAGAAAAATATAATTTGTTTATTACATAACTATAGTCCTAAATAAGTGATGACTAATAAATAACCATTTTGCTGTGCACATTTGGTTTCAAATGCTCTCTAAATTTATCCCCAAATCTGGTAAATAAATATAATGGAAGCATAAGAGTTTGCCATGTTCTAGGTCATTAGTTAGGTAGAAAAACTTTATACATGGGCTCTAGAGTACATGAAATTTAGAAGCAATCATCCAAATATCAATCAAGAAAAAACAATGGTAATTATAATAATAATAATAATAATAATAATAAAAGATTTAATCATTCAAGAATTAAGATAAGTAATGCACGTGAACTTTCCTAGTAATAATAATAATAACAACAGTGGCAATAACTTATTAATATCTCATTGCACTATAACAAGAGCTAAATTAAATTTTAAAATAAAATATTTAGAAACGATAACTCACATGAAATAGGGGAAGGTGAAGCAGATGGGATTTCAGGAGATTTAGTCTCTTTTACCCTCTTACTTGGAGGTCGAGCGTGAGAAAGATACGCATGTGACAGAGGGGTATGAAACTTCTGGGGTGCGGGAGCTGGTGGATCTTTAACTGGGGATGGAGCAGGTGGATCATCAGGAGGTAGGGCAGGCATATCTTCATTTGGAGCAGGGGCAGGTGCACCTTTTGGAGAATCCACTGGTGCAGCAACAGGAACTATGGTTTTGTTTGTAGACACAGAGTGGCAACCAGATGGAGAAGGAGACTTGTCCATGTGTTGAGGAGAAGGTGCAGGAGCAAAATTCATACCAGAGTGATGGTGATGGTGATGGTGGCGGTGATGGTGGTGATGGTCAACCTGAGGCTGAGGAGCAGGACTAGGGGGAATAGATATGCCATTGCCTCCACCATTCAGAGAATGTTTAAGAAATGAGGAAAGTTGAATCTGCTTTACTCTACCAAAAACCGTGTGATTTAGACCAAGGTTTCCATTGGATGAACTTCTGATTGTTTGCGCCAACTGCCTTAACCTTGGTGCCGAAGGTGGTTTATTTCCGACTGCAAGCACAACAAATGTCTGAACAACTGTTGGAGGAGCAACTGTTGAACCCTTTATATTCGTTAAACTCACATACAGATTCTGCATCCATGGAAAATTTAAAAAAAAAAATGATTAGTTTATTCAATACAAAAACAATACCAATTCAACAAGTATAAGAAAAGACCTAGTTCATAAGAATTAGGGTAAAAAATCATGATATGAATTACATAAATTTGCCAACTCTACATGTTTAGTCTACTGAAAATTTAACAGTTGCCCCAAGCTGATTGTTTGCTTCCATTGTATCTGAAAAGCACAATTCCCTTCTATAAGCTGATGGGACACTTACTTCCAGTAGGTTCATATTCTCCAGTTCTACATGAACAGTTCAGATATTTATTATGAAGACTAAATTTTGACTTAGAGGTCTCATAATCTGGACACACTTTCCATGTCACCACATTATTGAAAATGATTGAACAATCTAACCAGAAAATGCAGCATGCTCAATAAAGGAAAGGACAACCAGGAAAGGACAACAAAGTCAATTGTCGATTGAAGATAACAGAAAGTACAAACCTCATAAGAATTGAGAAGCAACCCTGATTTCATTTGATCCTTCAGTTCAGATAATTTGTCTTCTACCATATAGATGGGAAAATTTAAGGTGAAATTAAAAAGCATGTCCACCTTCTGCAAAAGAAAAGCATTTTGTTTGGGAATAACCGTAATTCCTCCGGGGAACTTCAGCACCTGAAAGAAAAATGTCCTCCCAAACAAGGATGTAGTCAAGTGGAGAGTCGACTGTCCTATAACAAAGTCCATAACATTTCTCCTGAGAAGGCTCAGCCAAGTTGAAGATATGGTACTCTTTGGATAACGGCAGAGTCCAAACACCACATTTGTCAAGTTTAATCTTCCTAATGGTTCCAAGGAAATAATAGCCACCTGATTGAGTCAAGGAAAATAAATAAATAAATAAGAAGAGCATGTTGCCATATATATATACATATGTTGTGGCAGCTTTAATGTTCCCACGGCATAATTAAACTAGTCACACCCATCCGCTAAACAGCGTGATAGGTAACAAAACTAGATCCCCTTTTCACTTTGATCTCCATGTATTCAAACATCTTTGCACAGAAAATTGTGAATTTTGTGTCATTCTCAAATAGTTGCAAAAAATAAATGATTTTATGACAATAGAACAAAAGATATCTCATATTATTTGGGCAAACCACTACTAAGATCTGTGACTTTCAATCCACTGATGTTTGAAGACATCTAGATCATAGTTAACAGAGGATATTCCAATTTTATTGCCCGTCATACACTTCAGTAGGTAAGTATAACTAGCTCAATTATGCCCCAGGAGCAACAAAGCTGCTCTCACATATGTGGGGTGACTTTGATAAAGCTAACATGCACACACATGCATGCATGCATGCATCATGTATTTACATATTGCAGTGATCCTTTGAGGCAGATTCTTATACTAAGTTTCATGTAAACTCCATCCCTGGCCAACAAACGGATGATCCACATTGTTCATCTCCATAAACAAATAAATTAGCCAAAGGATAAAATTTTCTTGCGTCCAAATAATTCATAAATAAAAAGTTTTATGACCACCTAATTTTTCACCCTTGGGCTAATTTATGCATTTTTTTTTTTTTTTTACAAATGATTTATTCATGTTGATCAAGCTAAATAGTGGTGGAGTTCTCATGAAGTTTAGTTTAAGAACCAATTTCAAAGGCTAATTTCCCAGTGTATAATTAGAGATATAAGGTAAGAGAAAGTACTGTGGTATTTGGAATGCCAATTTCTCCATATATATCATATCGAAGCTTTTCAACATTTGCATTCAGCATAGAAACGGGCTTTTGCACTCTGAAACTCGCTACTACATAGGCTGCAAATTGAATTATTGGTCAGTGCCAAAAAGATAAGTCTAATAATTAATAAAACATGTATTTCAGAATATAAACTCCATTAAACTGTTTAAACATTGAGATGTTCATTCCGTGTTTTTTTAAGAGTTACAGATAAATGCAAATAAAGCCAAAGCTAATATAAATATTGACAGAAACATGCAATACTGGTGCAGAAGTTATTGCTTTAATAGCTCAGACAGACTACCATTGAGCAAATGCACAGAAGCAAACATTTTCCTTCATAAGTCACCACTTTCTGGGTCCTAGTAACTCCATTCAGACAGAATAAACAAGAAAATAAATCAAATATAATTTCTGCTTACATGTGGATAAGTTTTATAGCCATAAGGTACAAAACAATTTAATTCAGTTGCTAGGGGAAAAATTGGAAACAACAAACCAGCAAGAAAAAACGAACACATCTGGCTAAAATAGTCTCACAGAATGCTAGAAGCATACTGCATAAACCTTCACGTTCACTGATGACTTAAGGAACAAATCAGAAACAAAAATAAAAAAGTGCAAGTTAGACTGGCATAAAGTTATAGATTACTGTGATTATTGATTGTTCATAGCCGACCTAAAAAAATAAGGATAGACTTACTGGTTGTTTATTTAGTCTGAATGGCACTAGGGATGGTAATGCTCGGGCCAGCCCGAAAAGGCTGGATTTTAATCCACTCAATTTACCAACGGATCCAATTGAACATAAGTTATTTGAATTTTTCTCTAATCGGGCTACGTTTGGTCATGTCCAAACCCACCCAAAAATTAACCAAAACTACCAAATACACAGCATCCACTTGCTCATCCCCTCCCACACAATTTCCGTGTTCGTTTGCTCATCCCCATTCGTTCTCATCCGAAGACAACGAAGAAACCCTCCCCTCTCCTCTCACTCGCTCTCCCCAAATCTCATATTAGAGATCTCGAAAACCCTCCTCTCTCCTCTCTATCCCCTTCTCGCTCTATCCCCAAACTCTAAGGGCTTTTGCTGAAATACTAAAACCCTAGTTTCGGCTTCAAGGTACAAATGAGCTCGTCTTCACTTGATTTATCTTGAAACGAAAAGGTTGACAGTTTAGGGTCCAACCATGATTGATTTTATTTGTATCAAATTTGTTCTTTTAAAAAAAATTATAAGAATATTGGATTGTATCTGTACAATTTCAGATAAATTTGTATACCCTGAGTTAAATTAGATTATATTAAAATTAATATTCCAAGAGAATTTTGCTCTTCATTGCCTGAATTATTCAAACACTTGGGCTTTTTAAGTTTATTTTTTCCAGTTTTTTAATTCATTTTATTTCATCTTTATTCAAAGCATAAAATCTTACTGTCTATGGTTGTAAAATTTACAGTTATACCTAGGAGATTACAACATTATTAATGTTGCTATAGATAAATATTGGATGTTAGTTTACTAAAGGCAATAGCTATGACAATAAAGGGAGTTTAGTGGAAAGCGTTTATTCATAGCGTGGAACTCTCTGTCTTTGCTAATCACTGCATAAAATTGTTTTTTTTTTTTTTTTTAAGGTTTGATAGGGGAGAAATATTTATTTTCTTGGGTGATCTTACTGGACTTAACTAAGTTCTTCTGAGAATTGCTTTTATAAAAGTTCTAATTCAAGGATAGCGAAGTATCTAGTTTTTCTTACTGGGGTTTACAAGGATTAATGAACTCACTACAATAAGTGGGACTTAAGTTCATTGTGAAGTTAATAAAACTGATAAAATCTTTTCCATGGATTATTATGGAATGCATCAAAATAAACATAGAATGAATGAAAGACTTGTGCTTGTATTCAGGTATCAGTCTGGATTTTCTTGCAGAGCCATCACACTACTTTGCATGTGAGATAGAAAACTGATACATTGAGTGTAGAAGTCTTGGTTTACAAAAAAAAGGAGAAAAAAAAAAAAGATGAACTCTTTGTGCTCCAAAATAAATTGAAAATTTCGTTCGTGTAAGTGAATCAATAGTTTAAGGAGATTATGATCTATTGATTTCATGGTAATTTTTTGTGATTTATTAGTTAGTTTTTGTGCTTGGCTAGTGGCATTAATCTTATGGAATCCACTGGACTGCACTAAGTAGCTAGAATATTTGCAAAGATCAGGGCACAAATTACATTCATGGTTTTGTTAGGAATCTTATACTATGGCAAAGACAAGGTCTCAAACACCTTCAAATTCAACGAATCTTTCTATTCAAGCTTTCACGGAGGTAATTTCTTCTTTCTTTGATTTTCAAATGAATTTTTTTTTTGTTTTCTAAGTTGATTTAACATATAGAATATTTATACAAGAAATATGCATTTATATAATCTTCTTACTACAAACGTATCAAGATATTGAAACTGAAAGTGAAAATATCGAAAAATATTTATACATGAAAAATAGGTCTAAAGTTTGGAGCCATTTTGTGATTGAAAAACAAATAGAAAACAATATGTAATTGTTGTGGAAAACCATTTTTTTGCAAGAAAAATTCAGGAACAACCAATTTGAATCTGTCATATCAAATTTAGTTGAAAAAAAAAATCCTCATAAAGATATGAGACACGCTCCTTGGTAAATCTCCTACATCTGAAGGTATGGTTTTTTACTTCTGATCCGAAAGCAAGTAGAAAATGTTTAGCAAAACTAGTGGTTTGTGCAGAACTTCCATTCAGAATTGTGGAACACCCATTATTCATTAATTATGTGAATAACTTACAGCCTTTATTTACTATGGTTGGTCGTCAAATAATTAAAAATGATTATATAGCTTTATATCAAGAAGAGAAGGGAAAACTTCAAGCAAAACTGAAGAATTTAGATTGTCGTGTGAGTTTTACTTCAGACTTATGGACTTCTACTAAAAAACTAGGATATTTAGTTCTACCTGCTCACTACATTGATGATGATTTTGTTTTAAACAAGCCCTTATACTAGCCATGCTCTCAATGATGTGCTTGGAAGTTGCTTGCCGAACGGGATTTGGATGAAAAAGTGTTTGCTCTTACACTTGATAATTCTAGTACAAATGATGCAGTGATAAGAAATTTTAAAAGAGATTTTAGTGAAAAGTTATTGTTTAATAGTGAAAATATTTATATGAGATGTTGCGCACATATTTTAAACATAATAGTGCAAGATAGAATAAAAATGATGGATGATTCTATTAAACACATTTGAAATCTTATTACTTACGTGGTTAGTATTCCATCTAGAATACAAACTTCCAATAGAATTGCACAATTATTCAAGTTACCTGCTAGAAAAGGTTTAATTTTGGATGTACCCACAAGATGGAATTATAGTTATTAAATGCTTATGAATATTTTGTCATATAAGGATGCCTTTATAAGATACGCACAATTGTATTGTAATATTGCCACATCTCTTGATGATTAGAAAAACACTGAATTGGTAACTAATTTACTACATTTTTTGTTGATAATACTAAAGCATTTTTGCATAGGAAGTACCATACATCTAATTTGTACTTTAGAAAAATTTGGACTATTCGGCGTGCATTGAAAGAAGAATCTAATGTTGGTGGTGATATTGTTAAAACTTTGGCATTGAAAATGCAAAAAAAAAAAGTATTGGGAAGAATCCAACATAATATTGTCAATTGCATCTGTTGTGGATCCAAGATCAAGATTGGCACACATTGAGTACACTTATGCAATAGCAGTTGGTGAGATAGAGAGCAAGAAGGAATGCGAAGAAATTAATACTCTTCTTAAGAAAATTCATGGTGAATATGAGAGGATAGTCAAACAAAAGTCAGTTGTGATGGATGAATCAAGTCAGTTAGCAAGTGAAGGCTCAAGTACTAGTTTGACTAGTTTGGAAAAAAGAAAGATAGATTCAAATTTTGCTGACTTTTGAGTTCAAAATTTGATGAAAAGGGCTAAGAAAAATAAAGTTGATAGTTATATAGAAGATGTACTTCCTCCAATGTCTGATATTGATTTCATTGTTTTTAGATTGGTAGAAGAATAATGTAACACTTTATCTTGTACTCTAAAAAATAGCTTGAAATAATTTAGCTATACCAGTCACTATCATTTCATCAGAGTCAGCTTTCAATACTGGTGGTAGAGTTGTGGACTGCATTGAAGTCGATTGAGTCTCTTTACCAAAGAGGTTTTGATATGCACACAAGATTAGCTTCGAAAGAATTACTATATAGATAAACTTATATTGAATTTGTATTTGACATAATCTTAGTTATATTTTATACATCGAATCACTACTTTATTGCATACTTTTATGTCATGCAGATGAAGATGAAGATTCTTCAAGTTCATTCAATTTAATGAATGATGAAGAATTGATTGGAGAATGCTTAGCACAATGAAGTTCAAGTAACTTTTGGTATGTATTGTCTGGCTTTTCTAACAAGCATTCATTTGAGATTCAAGGTAGAATGAGTTTATGACCTATATTTTGAGCAAAACTTACGTTGTGACTTCTGAAAGGCAAATGGAACACTAATTCATCTCTATTTCTAGTTGTTGCTGATACATCTTTCTTCCTGGAGTAATCATGTCCTGATTTTTTCCCTAATGTGTAGGTTAGTATCAGTATTTGAACAATGCAGTGGAGAAAATGAAAATGTTGTATACACCAATTCAGCAGAGCAAGAGAGTTTCTAACTTTCGAGAGTCCCTCTCAGAGGCATCCGGCACTAGAACCAGTTGGCAGATTTTGGATCTGGGAAAACTTGGTCTTGGTGGAAGGCAATAAAAATTCAAATCAAACGGTTTTGAAAAAAATCTAATGAAGAGCTGTCTCTAGATTTCGTTAACTCGTGTAGAAATCATTGAAGGATAAAGTAAAACTTCTCCTTTCTATGTAGACTTTTTCCTTTAACAAATCTATGAACTAATAACATATAAATGTTCATGTTGAACACTTTAGAATGATGACATTAGGTGAGGAAATCATTGACAGCTACAATGGGGTTTCTGTTCTGGTAGTGGACATGCTTGCTAACAAACTCTTGGGTCTACGTATCAGACAGGGATGCCAACATATTTTTTTTCTTCTTTTATAATGCTATGCCCTTCATTTATTGATTCTGCAGAAAAATTATGCTATGTGATCATTTCTTTAAGAATTAGATTCATGAATTTATGATTTATCCAGTTAAAATTAGGTTTGATCAGGCCATGTATGGTTTCTTTTGGTCTTTTAACGGTTTAACATGTAAAGTCGTTCACATTGCACAAGAAATATCTAATAACGGTTTAACATGTAAAGTCGTTCACATTGCACAAGAAATATCTAATTATTTCCCCCACACTCTTTATTTATGTCATCTTTTCTAACTCAGCCAAGTCTCTCTCTCTTGATTATCCTCCGTAATTTTCGGCGCCTCTTCTTTGGCAAGCATCTTCGGATGATGTTATCTTTCAAACTGTGCAAAACAAGTAATGTCATGAAGTTTACAAGAAATTTCATTCTCCAGAACAGATAATACTGCATTCTTTGATTGGTGTGGTTTTTGGAAGACATTATGTCAAATGTGATGTTGCTTTAACAGTTCAACAATGAGAAGCACCAGGATTCATTGATCTGGAATTAGGAAAAAGCATTCAAAAATTGTACATGAAAATTTTTATAAAGCTTGTCAGAGTTGGCTTCTCTGATCAGACTGCAACAGCTCAATCTCACACACTAGATTTGCTCTGGGGAGTCAAAAACCAAGCTGGCATCATGCCTTGCCATTCAGTTCAAAGTCTTCCTTATGTTGAATTTTATTAGGTTTGAGACATTTCAAATTAACTGGGCCAATGAATCTAGTGTATCTTTTGATCTTTTGCAGGAAAGGGGCATCGACTACAATGAGTTTGCCGCAATGATGCACAAAGGAACTCCCAGTTTTGATAAGAAAGATTTACAAAATACTGTCAATGTTGGTTTTAGGGATGCAATGAAGCTTGGTTGAATTGGTAGCTCACAAATATTTTACCCTTTTTTTTTTAAGTTGTCTGTAAATTTGTTATAAGCCTGTAATTATAATGAGTAAGAAAAGTACAAGTTTTCTTCGTAAGTTGTTTTCTCTGTGCACATGTTCAGTTTGTTCATCTACTTTCTCCTTGCCAGCCAGTTAGAGAAACTTGAGATGATCAATGTCAATTTATATCCTAATCTCCATGTTGTACTTAATTTAATTCATAAGGTTTGATATCAACTTATACCCAATACATTCTGCTGTTGATGAAAATGACAACATATGAAGGGATTATGTGCATGTGGGTGGGCATGCATGTGTGTTAAAGGCTTTATTAAAAATTGACTTATTCATATGGGTTGCTGCTACTGGTTTGAAACCTCTAGTTCAATTTCTTGGCCTCGTATCTTTTATAAAGAGTGGATAAACGATGTTATTGTTGAAGTTCTAGCTATAGAAAGGTTTCACTTGATTATATTAGTGATGGACTGTCCAAAGCCCAGTGGGTCAAGATGAGCTTTTCTTACAATGGCCCATTGGGGCTTTGAATTAGTCCAAAGTCCAAAATTATAGTATGGACAACGAATGCATCTGGCCTGGCCTGCCCTACCCATTATCATCCCCATGGCACTCCAGAAATCTGTTACCATACGCTTATCACTATTCACCTTGGTCTCTTTCTTGGATCTAAAAGTATACCATAGATGGTACATGTGAGTAAATGGGCAGATGTACCAAGACAAAAAATCCTTAGGGTATATACCCATCCTTAGTAAAATGTAAAGATGTTGAAGTGTACTGAGCAATAATGGTTTAGGGGTGGTGAAAGGAACTGAGATACTTTCCACGAAAGCCCTTACTGAGGACTCAATATCAAGAAGAGATGTTTCTGACATCATGAGAGTGTTGTGTCGAAGCGTGTCGGGTGGCTGATGTGAGAAGCTACTACAGTAAAAAGCGCCAGGTATACGGCTACTAATACGAAACCAAGGCACTGGTATGAGGGAAAAAAAAGCTAAAATATGACAAAACTTAGTAAGAAGCATGGTTCATCATAGAATTTAAGAGTGGTGGAAAGTAAATGGAAAACATTGTTGCACATTTCCTGGGAAGAAGCCCACGTTTTGCCAATATGTAAAGTTTATGTTACGAGGATGTGGAATCAATATCTCCTGGGAACAAATAGTTTCTACAATTTACGAGTGAAAGATGATGCAATGGAATCCCCCAATCATTCTAGGTTTTCAACGGTGCTTGATGACAACAAGAAGATGGAAAAGGAGCTTGCGGCCTTCCAGGATAGAGAAGATGCAAAAGGTCTAGGAAAAGGCTCCATATCTTAACTTTAAGCTATGGATGCAGCGATAGTATCAAAGGAAATCTGCCAGACTGACAAGCTTTTACACATGAATGAGACTGTAAAATTTGGTAAGTGCCCAATTTTTCCCAAGATATTAAATGAAAATAGTTGCTAAAAGAGAGAAGATGAAGAAAGTCACTTGAGAAATGCATAAAGTAAACTCATGAAGACGCTCGGAGAAAAAAAAAAAAGGCTGCAGAGAAGAGGAATCTACTCTGCCATTCAGGAGTGGAGAATGACAATCAATGTTCAAATAAAGATAACGGTAGTGTAACATTGTACCTTTATGAAGTCACATCGCATATAACATAAAGCATACCATAGGTTACACAATATCCTACTTATTTATTAAAAACAAATCTAAAACTATATATAATAATTCTATAAATTTAGAATAACTATAAAAATTCTAAAAAAGAATATAAAAATATTTTATAACAATAGAACGTAACTTAAGTTTCAACCAGTTTCATAATAATTTTAAATTTATCTTCATAAATTATATTAAGTTTACAATTATAATTTCAATCATTGTCGAACTAGAAAATAAGATTGCAAAATTATTTATTTCAGTTTCAATCATACCAGTATTGTAATTTATGTTTTGTAATGCTCATTTTATCTTATCTGTCATTGATTATTTAAGTTCAAAAATTCCAATAACTAGTGAGGAACTATAGTAAATAGATGAGCAAGCAATTCAATAGGTAATCAAATAAGCAAACAACAAGAAATCAAATAAAAAATATGCACCAATAGCTAATAATCAAAACAAATAATATAACATATTATAACATAATATAATATAAAATAACATAAAGGCCACTATTACGGTACACTGAGTTAATTTCAACTATTAGATGGCATTGGGTTTGCACTAGATATCACAACGCAGTATAACGAGTTTCATAATGTGTAATTTTCAACATTGATAATAATTATTATTAGTATAGTAATCAAGAAGCATTTGATACCTAGAAGGTAAGAATAATAGAAAATACAATCAGGTGAGGCGGCAAAGAACCTCAAGATTATTCCTTGAAAGAGAGAGAGCATTAAGGGGTGAAGAAAAGATGATGGCATCCATGGACCATGTAACAATATAGTAGAGATGGAAAAACGTATGGATGAAAACCAAGACATAAAAGTATTACTAATATCAGATACAATTGAAAAGGTGTCCAACAAATTTGCTATAAAAGCATAAGACATAAGACAATCCCTAATGAGTTTAGGCATCAGGAAATTAATAATGCAGCTTAGGGGAAAGTAATTACTACACCCAAATACGGTGGTCACTAATTAATCCAGTTATAAGAAACAGTTAAGTAGTTTAGTGTAACATAATGGGAAAGATTATACTGTAGAACATGTGTTCTGAGAGAAATTATGACATGTAATATCTTAATCAATCACATTAGTAAAATTTAAAATTATTTTCAATAAGGGAAAGTTAATTAGAAATTATAGTGTGGGAGCAAGGAAGGTATGGATGGACAATGAGGCTGTAGGTGTGGTCTCTTTAGTCAAACGTGACTTCTCAGAAGGTTGTTACACCGATGCCTTGGTAAAAGATATCTATGCAGTCTCCCAACTGCTCGAGAAGTTCAGCGCTTCCATATCCAGCAAGAGGGCAAGGGTGCTGTAGTTTTCATAGCTAATTGTGGTTTAAAAGTCAGGAAGGTTGAATTCTATATGGCAGCAATGTCAGATGAGCTAAGGCAAATATTATCTGAGACAGGGGAATGCATCAGCAAGAGAAAGTCTTAATTAGGCCAATAAACATTGAAATGATAAATAATAGATTTGTGCCTCGAAGTTGAATGTAATTCTTCATCATCTTTCTCCATATTCAACTCCTTTTTCCTGCCCAAGAGAATTTGGAGGATGCCAACCGGGAGGTATGGCAAGCCTTCTTTTGTCCATATTTCCTTTGTCAAGAACTTAGTACTAATTAAGAAAGGGTTGATATCAACTTGACAGCTGCAATAAAACATTGCCAAATTTTTAATGGAGCCTGTCTCTCCAGCTGTTCTGATTTTGATGGCAAAAGGTTCTTCTGATGATGACAAATATTAGATGCATTCATCTTAATAAGTTAAGAGAAGAGTGTCAAAAGTGATAGAGATTTGACTAGGATTTGATTAGAATTTGGTTAGATTTGGTATTATCTTATTGCATTAGGATTTGATTAGATTTGATTAGAGATTTAGATAGATTTGGTATTTTGTTACTTTAGAATTCTCTATGTATATGGCTTGTAAAACCCTAATTTGAATATAGAATTAAATATGATTTTTTTTTTAGAGCATGTGATTTGCTTTATCAAATTTTTCTTCGAGTGATTCGTGAGAGAGTGGGCATGTGATTCGCCTGGACGTGAGATCCAAACCCTAATTTATCCTCCAAAATCCTAAGTTCTTCCCCAATTCATCCACCACAAACCATAAATTGCTTCCGTCCGCCGTCAAATTGGTATCAGAGCTCAAGATCCATATTTTCAGGTATCAGAGTCCAAATCCATCTCCATCTTCTTATTTTTTTTATTTTTTTATTTTTAGATTTGAGAGAAAAAATCTGAAAAAAAAAACTAAAAAAAAAATCTGACAGTAGATCAGATATGAAAAAAAAAAAAAGCAAAAAAAAAGAACAGAGAAACAGATAAAAAAAGAGAAAAAAATCGAGTGAGAAAAAAAAAGAGAGAAAGAAATAAAAAAAAAAAAGGAGAGAGAAAAAATCGAGTGAAAGAAAAAAGTCATAAAAAAAAGAGAGAGATCAGATAGGAAACGAGACCAAAGAAAAAAAAAGAGAGAGAAAGAGAGGGAAAAAATAAAAAAAATAAATTTCCCCTCTCCTTATCCCGTAGGAGCACCTCTCCCTTCCTCTTTCCACATGCCAATTCTGGTACAATCGACACATTCCAATTCTGGTATTTTTTGAATTTGCTTTAAATATGGGATTTATATTTTGTGAAAAATACATCAACACTGATGCTGATTTCAAACAAGTGGAGTGTGATATATATGATGCAGTTCCATATTTTCATGGTTATAATGACCCTAATGGTTATGAAAATTGGAAAAGCAATTTGGAACAATTTTTCCATTATTTTCCTTTGACTTCAGAGCAGAAATACAACTATGCTAAATTGAAGTTGGTTGGAGAAGGTTCTGATTGGTACCTCAGCAATTATAAACCTCGTCCATCTTGAAAACGATTGCAATTTTTTCTTCGTGCACAGTATGCACCGCATCTTGTTTTTAAACAATGCTCTAAATATGAAGGATATGGACACTCTGCTCACCAATGTCCATCAATTAAGTATTCAGCCTGTGAAGAATTTTGGCATTACGAATATCAGTGCACTTCGAAAAGTACAGTTATCGACACATCAGCTTCCGAGAATTTAGGTAATTATGTTATAACTGAGACCGAAGCCATCATAGAGCCCGTCACAGATCCAAAAGTTTTTTATCCAGTTTTTCTGTCAGAGCAAACTAAAGAAACATTTATTTGCCTTGTTCATGAGAATCGTGTTTTCAGTGACTTTTCAGCTCACTTTCCAAATTCTTCATTTTCTACAGAAGCGCAAGATTTTGATTTCTCTCCAGACCTTCTACAATTGTTACTGTCGCCACCATGGAAATGTCAGATAGCATACATTTGGCTTCCAAACTGTTCGATTTTCTTATATTTAGTTCGGTGGAAAGGTTTGTCAGATCTCGAGAAGATTGACCAATTTCAGTTGACCGTCTTGACTTCTTTTTATCACTATTCACCAGGTGGTGAATATTTCCAAGTGCGGGAGAATTGATTAGGATTTGATTAGAATTTGATTAGATTTGGTATTATCTTATTGCATTAGCATTTGATTAGATTTGATTAGAGATTTGAATATATTTGGTATTTTGTTACTTTAAAATTCTCTATATATATGGTTTGTAAAATCCTAATTTGAATATAGAGTGAAATATGATTTTTTTTAGAGCATGTGATTTGCTTTATCAAATCTTTTTTCGAGTGATTCGTGAGAGAGTGGGCGTGTGATTCGCCTGGACGTGAGATCCAAACCCTAATTTATCCTCCAAAACCCTAAGTTCTTCCCCAATTCATCCACCACAAATCTTAAATCGCTTCCGTCCGCCATCAAAAAGTCTCTTTAGAATTCAGATACCGTTAGGTATAAGCCCAATAGCACTCTCCTAAGAAGGTAGATTACCATTCCCAATATGTGATTAATCTTCAACATAGGAACTTGACTCTCACTTCTCATAAGTTAAAAAAGACTCCTCAAGAACGAGTATTCTGAGAAAATTACAGGCAATTTGAGTAGCCTCAAAAGGTCTCTGGCTATCACTACATGGTGGCAATAAGGTACTTCACTGAAAACCAAATGAAATTCCAGCCAACTCTTCAGAAGGTGTGAAGAGTTTCTCCATTTATGACCTGATAAAAGTCCCCAAGACTTTTTCTCTTAAAGGAAATCCAAAACCCTAGAGGACGTGCATAATGCAGTTGGATTTCTAAATTCAGTTAAGAATGACCTTTCTTGGCTCACCATCTGAATTATATAAAGCTTTTCTTCGTAACGTTCCATAGCACACCCTTTCTTTAAAGATTTCACTTCTACCCTTCTCATGGAAGATAATACTCAATGGAAAAGATGAAGCAAGCTAGTCTTTTTAAACTTTGAAAAAATAGTTGTGTTGCCACAAATAGTTTCTCTGGTTATTTTCCAACTGTAGTCAGAGTTAGGATTAGGGTTAAGAGATTAATTGGAAAATTAGATAGATGTTTATACATCTCATCTCCTTTTCTCATATGGACTTTAAAACATAAGTCATCTTTCTTATTACATAACACTCCCCCTCAAAATAGAGCATATACATCATACAGGCCCAACTTGTTACAAATAAACTACACCTGAGATTGTCCTAGTGACTTAGTCAACAAATCAGCAAGCTGACTAGCAGATGATGCATGTTTTAGTTCAATAATGCCATCATCATACTTTCCTCATACTACATGGCAATCTACTTCTATATACCTAGTCCTCTGAAACACAAATTTTGGTACAATGCATAAAGACAACTGGTTGTCACAATATATCATCATTGTTAGGCTCAAAACCCATGTTGATAAGAATATCTCGTATACATACAAGCTCTCATGTAAGATTAGCCATATTTTATCTAGAGACAGCAACTGCTTCTTATTCTTCCATGAAACAAGATTCCCTCCACAATATCTTGTAATAGACCTCCTGTCAGTTAAAAAATCTATTCAATCCACATTTGAGAAGCAAGCAGTACGGTTATGACTGTAATACAAATACAAAAGTCCTCTTCTTGAAGCACTATTTAGATATCGTAATATTCTAACTATAGCATTCAATAACTGGTTCGAGGGGCTGATATGAACTAACTCAAAAAACTAACTGATATGCAATATTTAGTCAAGTCATGGTCAATAGTTCATATTTTTAATTAGTCTTCTACATCTTCCTTGGTCATCCAAAAGCTCTCTCTATCAGGCAACAACTTCCAAGTTTGGATCTGTCTGTGTATCTGCAGCTTCACACCCCAACATACCTACTTCCAACAACATTATCTAACACATACTTCCGCTGGAAAAACGAGATCTCCTTCTTAGATCTAGCAACTTCAATCCCCAAAAAAATACCATAACAGCCCCAAATCTTTTGTCTGGAACTTTAGTTATAGATATGATTTAACATCACAAATCCCCAAACTGTCATCTCTTGTAATCACAATATCATTTAGGTGGACATTAAGAGAATATGTTTTCCCTGAGTATTGTAGATAATATCAGCCTATCTCAAGATAGTTAATCACCTGCAAAGAAAAGTTACGATGAAGTCGTTATCTACACTTATCAACCATTCTAGGAAGCCCCTACTCCCTCCCCCCAAAATGAAACCCTTAGACAAATAAAAAAAAAAAAAAAGTAGTCCTTTTATCTCATACTTAAGAATATAGGTCTATCAGGCTATGCAATTCTTTTAAAACAGTTTAACATATTTGCCTTCTCTACCCAAAGATTGTTCCGAATTGAAATGCTCTGTTCTATGCACAAGTATTGTAGATAATATCACCCTATCTCAAGATAGTTCATCACCTGAAAAGAAAAGTTAGGGTGAAGTGGTCATCTACACTGATCAACATTCTAGGAAGCCCCTATACTTGAAACTTATATTGCTTGTTTATGATTTTGTGTGCTTTTTACATTCCAAAATACTATAGAAAACGGATTAATTGTGGATCCTTTAAGATGCTTGCTTGGATGAATTTCTAGATATTTAGGATCATAAAAGGACAACATATGCAAATGTATGTCTGTGTAGAGGGAGCGAGAACCATGGGTATCCAAATGTTGAGAAAATCATATGCATCTGAGTTGCAATTGCAGAAGAACAAATAACAACAAATCATTCGCACAAAAATATGTGGTTCATTACAAATCAGGCTTCGTTCACAGCCGCAAAGGGTTTTTCACTATTTTGAGAATAGGGTTATAAGTACATGATGACAATATGTATAGTTGGCCCACAACCCACTAACATTACATGATGACAATATGTATAGTTGGCCCACAACCCACTAACATGTGAAGATATATAAATATCCGTACAAAAATTTTTCGAGGTACACCCCCGAACTTCCCATTCGAGCAAGGGGCATTGCCCCCACCACCCCACTAACATACTATGAAGTTGGAACCATCGGATTAGGGATTGGTATACAGTATTTTTAGGCTCCACAAACTAATAATCTTCCTCTTGGAGACTGAACGCATCCACATTCTCCTCCTTATCAACATGACAGAAATACACCCCTTGTATCACACCCTAAAAGTCTCAAGCTTCTAGGCCAACTAAAACTGTGTAAATCTTAAGCTTGTCAACAATAACATGTCTTGGTTAACATATCTTGCTAGATTTTCCTTATATTTCCTCAAGCAACGAGTCATCTTTTAAAAGATTGTGAATAAAATGGTACCTCTTTCTTATATGCTTTGCTCTTGAAAGAAATGTTCGATTCTTCGCGAGATAAATAGCACTCTGATCGTCATTGTATAAAGTAATAATCTCTTACGCATTTCCAATTAGAACAAGAAGTCTCATAACCAAATCATCTCCTACTAGCCTTTGTTATGGCCACATACTCGGCCACTATAGTAGAGAGAGCAACAGTCTACTACAAATGAGAGACCCAACTAATAACAATACTAGCCAATATGTAAACATAACTCATAGTACTTTTACTATTATTAGTATCACTAGCTAAATCAAAAACAACATAATCTTACAATAGCAAACTTCCTCCACAGAAACACAAGTTCACACCTGTAATACCCCTTAAATATCGAAGATCCATTTGATGCCTCCCAATGTTGCCACCCTATAATTACTCATGTACCTAAAACAACTCCCACTGAGTGTGTCATATCTAATCTAGTGCACACCATAATATATACATAAAACTACCAATAGCAAAAGCACATGATGTCCTATCCATGTGAGCACGCTCTGCCTCGGTAGTGGGTGGTCATTTTTTAGATAGCCGAAAGTAACTGGCTAAAGGTGCTACTGGCTTAGCATCAATGTTCGAAAAAACGTTCTATAAGGGCGCATATGCCCCCGCATAAATGTTTGCGGGCTGAAAACGCACAGAAACGGAGGAAATCGTCCTATCCATGCGGACAGGGCAATTATGCGTTCCTATGCAGATTATGCAGCCGCATAATCCGCATAGGCGCATAATGGGTTGTGGGTTAACAGGTTTCAAAAACATTTTGAAAACCCGACCCGTAGTTGACCCGCATCCAACCCTTTAATTCCCTTCTCTCCTCGTTTCTTCGCTTCGTGTTCGAGCCGAAAAATTTCTCTCGCCCAAAAAACCCTAGATCCCTAAATCTCCCTCCGATCGCCCTTTGCCGCCGTCAGTCGTTCGATCGATCCGTTCCATTCTTCGCCGACCCTGAAATTCTTTTCTTCACCGACCCGTTCTATCAATCGATCGATCAATCGAGTGATCCATTGTAGGAATTGATCGATCGAGTCCTCCGATCATCAATCCCTCGGGCCTCCACCCCCTCTGATCATCAATCCCTCGAGTCCTCCGATCATCAATCCCGTGGTCCTCCCCCCTCCGGTGAACGATCCTTCCCTCCAATAGTAATTTTTTTTCCTTTCTTCTCTAACTGCTCCAATTCTTGTTTAATTTTATATGTTAAATTATTTTTTCAATTTCTGATCAGTGAGATTTTTTTTTAAATTTTGTACACAAATTTTTTCCCAAGTACAAAATCCGGATTCAGTGTGGGGTTGATTTTTGCCCTGTCCATTTTCTCTTGAGCAGATTTTTTTTAATTCAGCCTTTTTATTTTTAAGTTTAATTTTCCTTTTACCATAGTCTCCATCCTTTGATAGTAAAAATTGATGATAAAAAAAATGCAGTTGTGCTCTTTTCATTAATGAAATCAACATGTATACAAGGATTATATAAGCTTTAATCAGCTAGCAAGAGAAATGTAGTTAATAGTAACATGTATATATATTATACTATGAAAATGTTCAAAGGTAACACTTCTAGACTTCTGGCAAGCTGAAGTACAGCCTCCCATAAAATCTGCTCGGAAAAATAGTACTAAATAATACTTTCAGTATTAAAACTTGCACAAGAAAACTGAAATATCAATATACTCAAATTATACCTGTATCTGGTCCTTATTTCCAACCGTTTAACAAAATAATTTTTTTTGCTGCAGAGTATTTTTACTGGTTGCTACAGGACTTATTTGAACTCCTTTTTTATTTTAATAACATCTTTTGAAACAGTTTTCAAAACTTATGTTTTCTAAAATTTTTTCTTTTACTTGCGGTTACTATAATTTGAAAATAGTTCAAATTTTTCCAGTGAGTTTATTGTTTTTCTTAATGGTGATGTAGGAATTTCTTTAAGGCATATAAGTTTATTTGTATGTCATCATCAATGACCTCTAATTCAAGTAGTTATGGATGGCCAAATCCATTGAGTGAGGAAGATAGTCAGATTCTATTGAAACCACCAGGATCAAATGACATTGGGTGGAATTATGAAAGGCTAATAAATAGAAGCTCCTATAATGATATAAAATGCATCAAATGTGAATGGAGGAATAAACAGATTGAATCAACCTATTGCAGGAGTTGGAGAAATGTCAGCATGTGTGCTTGCCACAGATGCAGAGAGGTGTATATGCAGGGAGAACTTGGAGAGAATCAAGAAGAGCAAAATTGACAAGCGGAAAGTTGATTATGAGCTCCGGAAAGAGGAGCAGATATCAGTAGAAAGAGAGAATGCAGAACCCGAACTCACCGAAGATCATAGGCCCCGTGTTAGTGATCCATTGAACAGACTGGTAGATGCAGATAAATGGAAATTATCAATGAAGAGAGAAGTGGAGGAGCTGGCGCATAATTATGTGGCCATGTGGGCATATGTCAAAGGCATTCCTCTTAACACTTTGACTGTGAGGAGTTCGATTTATTTCACGAGGCTGTCGGCAAGCTCAGTCCAGGGTATAAGGGGCCCAGCCAATATCAATTGAGAGTCTCTCTTAGATAAGGCATAATAAAATGAAGATAGCTTGGAAAAGTCAAAGGAAGCGTGGGATGAATATGGTTGCAGTATTTTGACTGACGGATGGACTGACAGAAAGTATAGAAGTACTAAGAATTTATGTGTCCATTGCAAGGAAGGCACAAATCTATTGAGGACTCGACCAATGCACACACTGGCGAATATATATTGAATTGGGTGGAAAACTGCATTAAGGAAGTGAGTGAGAAGTGCGTGCTGTAAGTGGTTACTGATAACCATCTATCCAACATGGCAGCAAAAAATATGTTGAAGGAAAAGAGGCCTAATATATTTTGGACCAGTTGTGCAGCCCACACTATAGATCTTATGTTGGAGGATATTGGTAAGATACCAAAATATAAAGCGGTGATTGAGAAGGCAAAATCAATGACATTTTTCCTCTATGCACATTACAGTACTCTTGCTTTAATGCGCTCATTTACAAATAGGAGGGAGCTTGTTCATCCAGAAATCACCAGATTTGCCACCACCTTCCTGAGCTTGAGCTGTCTTGTAGACCAAAAATCACAGTTGGCTGCTATGGTTTCTTCAGGTAAGTGGGATAACAATAGATGGTTCAAAACAGAAAAGGGCAAGTCAACTAAAACCACAATATATTCTGACTCCTTGTGGAAAGACATTAAAGAGCTTCTGAAAGTATGCACTCCTTTATTTAAATTGTTGGGAATTGTTGATGCTGATCATAAACCTTCAATGGGTTTTTTCTATGAAATGCTGGAAGATGCAAAGGACGAGATCAAAACTGCTTGCAATCGAAAGGAGTCTATATTTAGACCAATTATTGATATAATTGAGAAAGAATCCAGGAGCAGACTTGATAGCATATTGCATTTGACAGCATATTATCTTAATCTCTATTATTATTATAGGGATAAGACAGTTCAAGACAATACACTAGTAAAAAATGCAGTCCTGTATTGCATATGCATATTTTATCCTAAGTATGACATCCAAAATCAGATTGGCTCGCATGAATTCCTCATCTACAAGAATAAGGGGGGACTTAGTGGCATGGCAGAAAGGTACCGATTGAGTTTTAATGGCACAGATAATTTCAATCCAGGTAACCTTTATACGTGAAATTTAAAAGAATTGAATACTAAATTCTATTCTTTTTAATTATTAACATATTGTTATATGTTGCTTTAATAGCTCATTGGTGGGATTTTAATGGAGAGACACCAAATCTTCAACAAATAGCAATTAAAATCCTAAACTTGACAAGTAGCTCTTCAGGGTGCGAGAGAAATTTCAGTGTATTTGAAGGAGTAAATACTAAATACTACTAAAATGATTATATATTTTATAAGTTTCAATTACATTATTTTCAGAGTTAACACTCTAATTTTCTCTTTTCTCTTATGTAAAATCATATATAAATTTATAGATACATACCAAGAAGAGGAACATGCTGGATATCAAAAGGTTGAATGATCTCGTCTTCATTCAGTTTAACAAAAAAATAGCACAGAAAAGGAATGCGAAGGATAGAGATAGTAAGGATGTGCTGATTGCTTCAGATGATTCCAGAGATTTGTACTGAAAAGATGAATTTGTTAGAGAAAGAGAGAACGATAATAAAGATGAGATCTTCCCTAGTTCCAGCTTGATATGGGATCTTGTTGCTGCGACGAGTGGAGCTAACGAAGATAGACTCAGGAGGAGCAAAAGGACACTAAGAAGGAGAGTTGCAGCGAGAAGCAGAGCACAAGAAGGTTCATCCAGTGCAGTTGTTGGGTTCATCCAGTGCAGTTGTTGAAGATCTTCCCAAATATGATCAAGATAGAGCTGTTTTAGAAGAAGAGGGTGATGATGCGAATGACGATTATAATGATAGCTCCGAGGAGTTGGAACACAATGTTCAATATGAAGATCACAATGAGGATGAGTAGAAAATTTGTTAGAGTGGGATAAACTGTGTTTGACATAAACTTGTATTATTTTTGAACATGTAAAACTAATTACTTATATAGTTGACACAAACATGTATTAGCAATATATGGATTATTGTCATATGTTCATTTATACATGTATTGTTTATTTATATGTGTTAAAACTTTCTTATATATCATATATATTGATCCTCATTTAATTTTTATTTTCAATTTGCAGGTAAGCGACGTTTTTGATCCATACATACATGCATCGTTATTTCTTTTACATTGGAAGTTAACAGAAAAGTCTTTCTATCTTTTTAATTTCTTATGTAGAGCCAATTTATATTCATTTTATATACTTACAGTTATTATTTATAATTTTTTAGAGTTTTATAGCACTTAATATATCTATTTTTTATAATTATTATATTAATATATATTAAAATATTAATATTCCGCATAATTCCATGTAATCCGCATAATCGGCGCGTAAGCCAATTATGCGTTATGCGGTCCTAGACCGAACGCATACTGAAAACGCATTTTAGAACATTGCTTAGCATCCTGCTTCCAAAATCCTCTGACACATTTGGCATGCGACAAAGTTAACGTACCAGCTACTCTGTCCCCAGTAATCCATATGTCAAGATCAGGTTTGCAGCTCCCAAATTTTTCTTTGCAAACTTGCTAGGCAATTGCTTTTTCAACGTATTCATCTCTTGAATACAAAAACCTGCTATTAACATATCATCAATGCAAGACAGAATAATAAAGCTATTCACACCTCTTGCCATAACAACAATGGTCTACATGGCATCATGAGACTCTATATCATGCCTGAATTTGTCAAATTTCTTGTACCACTGTCTAGGTGCTTGTTTCAAACCATACAAACTCTTTAGCAGTTTCCATACAAGTCCATTGTTGCTCCAAGATATAAAGACATATCTTCTTATGTAAAGGAAAGTTATCTTTACTTCCATTTGCTCCAATAGCAAATTCTCAGAAGCAACCATACATAAAATTAACATGAGAATTAGTTTCACAACTAGAGAAAATATCATTATAATCATTACATCTTTCCGTTGAAAGCCCATCACAACCAATCTAGCTTTGTATTGCTTGCTACCCAATCTCTTATTTCACCCTGTAAACCCAAGTGTTATGCAGTCTTTTTACCCTTGGATAGTTTGGCCAATTCTCATTAGGGAATCCATTTTATCCTTCATTTCTAGCTCTCACTTGCTTGTATGATCACTCTACAAAGGCTCATCATAACATTCTAGTTCACATCATCCAGTGATATCTGGTTGGGGCCTTGTGTTGCCCAGTAGACCTCCACAATGTAGTACTTAGCTCTTGCCATGTTATCTCTTGATCATTCTAAAAATACTTACTAGCATCAAAATTCGAGATATCATCCAATTCGACATCCTCATAGTTTCTAACCTGAGTACTTGCATGTTAGTATATGCTGCACCAACTCTTTCCATGCAAATGGCCTATTTATTAAATATGACATCCTTGCTACAAATTATTTTACGATTCTTGTCACCCCAAAATTGAAATCCAAAATTATCTGCATCATATCCAATGAACTTACATTTAGTAGATTTAGCATCTAATTTAGTTCTAACAATCAGATCACAATATAAACCTATGAAACACAACCATAACTTTGGGAAAAAAAATAACTATACCTCTTTCACTTCAAGCTCCTTCTGATATGCCTCCATCCAAAGAAACAGACGATCCTCGATTTATTAGGAACACTATCAGCCCAAATATTTTTAGCATTCTAGCATTGAATCTCATACACCTAGAATATTCATTGAGTCTTGTTCATTCAATCACACCATTTTGTTTCAATGTTCCCTTAATGGTCTTTTCCATACGAATCTCATTCACAACATAAAATTCTTTGAGCTCACTTAGTTCATATTTCCCATCATTATCATATCGAAGCATTTCACTTTCAATCTTATTTCACTCTCCACCAAACCTTTGCATTTCTTGAAATTATCAAAAGCATAATATTTATACTTCAAGAAATAAACTCATACCTGTCTAGTCGAGTCACCGCTGAAGGTCATGTAAAAAGAAGAGCCTCTCATAGATGTCACAGGAGCTAGCCCCACAGATTGCCATACATCGACTATAATTTTTGTTTCCTCAAAGTCCTACCAATCTTAGAAAAGCTCACCATTTTCTGTTTTTTGAAAACAGAGATCCCACATAAAACCAATATCGACTGTCTTGACACCAGCAATTTACTCTTTGTACAAACTAACTTCATCACTTCTTACTCATATGGCCCCGCCTATTAGCCACAGTTTTGTATTTGCTCTTGCACCAACAAGTGTAATCGCATCATTGCTGCTCGTGGTCATGTAGTGGCTACCTTTTTTCCTCGAACCACAACCATGGCTCTTTAGGTGATCCTCCAAAGACCATTCATGAAGATTATTATATATCCTTTATTATCTAGCTGTCCTACAGAACTCAAATTCCTCTTAAAACCAGGAATATGCCTCACATTATGTAGCAACCAGACATGTCTTTCTGGTGTCGTAATCAAGACATCTCCATTTTCAACAATCTTCAAAGTTTTGTCATCGACTAGATACACTTTTCTAAAATCAACAGAAACATAGTTCTTCATGATTCGTGGCTAGAGAAAAAGTGAAACGATGCTCCGGAATCCAAAATCCAAGACTCTATCTGAATGTTTATGCTCAAGACCAGAGCATTGCTTATTTCTTCAAAACAATTCATCAAAACCCCTCCATAGACGAATCAAGTCTTCGCACACTCTAATTCCATCAGATTCTAATACAAAAATTGAACTAATTAACTCAATCCCCCAAATCCCAGATCTCCAATCATCCATCAATACCACACATTCGACCCACTTTACAAGTCCCACATCAATAAATGCTTGAATTCTGTCAGCATTGCATCACACAAACTAAACAGATTAGTTCAAACTAAACAAATTAATTCAAACAAAACCATTAAAAACTAAAATAAAATGCAGCAACAGAATCAAGCCAAAAGAAAACAACCAAGATCCACCAATGCAACCAAAAAATAAACTCACATCCACCTACCTCCTCCGTACTGCGGATCCGGATCCAGATCAGCCCGCCCGCGACTGACGAACGGCAGCAGCCAGAAAGCAGCCGACAGAAACACCGCCAACCCCACCAGCACCACCAAAGCGCATCTCAAGCTGGCGATCTTCGCAATCGATCGGCAGCGACCGCAGGGGACCACGCCATTGCCCCCGGCAACCTCCCCCGCTGCCGACGATGTCGGAAAGCTCGACAGCACCTGCTCATCCTCGTTCTTCCCCATTCCTCGTGCTCTACAGAATATCCCCCTCCCCCATTGCTTCCCACAGCTAGCTAGCTAGGGTTAGGGTTTCAAGCTCCTTTTACTGTTGCTCTTTACTTTCTCTCTCTAGAAGGTGAGAGAAAAGGAGAGTTAAACAAGAGAGTAGAAGTACTGTCTCTCTCTCTCTCTCTCTCTGTTTTTTGTTTAACCACAGCAACTACTAATATTCCCCCACTCACACAAGCACCACTTTTTTTATCCGTTGATTAAATTTTTAAAAATGTTGGGATGGTGCGCAGGATAGGGGGGGCGTGCGCACCGCTCGGCGTAGGGTAGAAAGGAAAGGAGATCTCGTGACGCGGTAGGGGTCCTCATGAGTCCCACTTTCTCGTGGGGCTTCTTTCGTCGATGGAGAAGGGAAATTCTAACTGCGCACCATTTTTTTCTTAGTGAGCACCATTTTACCCTATCTCTCTTATCATTTTACTACAGGATGTGGTGCTCACTAGGGAAAGTGTAGTGCGCAATTAGAATTTTCCGATGGAGAGGGCTAGTGTGGTCCTGGGGGGTGACCCGAGAGACTACGGGGCCGGGCGCGGAGATTGTGTGTATTTACAGTCCGTGCCACTGCCACGTTTTTAGGTGCGGAGTCCGGTCGGTCACTGAGAAATGGCTCGGTTTGGTGCCTCGAACGGCTGCGGGGATAAAGTTAGTGGCTTCGCTGCGTTGTGGGGATTTAAGTCAAAATTTTGGCGAAATTAGGAAAAATAGACGGATATTTTGTGGGGTCTGTCCTTGTGAATGTTGGCAGGACCTACATGCTTGTGTTTGAGTAATCACACAGTCATGCCATGTTTGGAGTGCATTTAGATTCGGTTTGTTTAGAAATGGTGGCCAACTCTTTTGTCTTACATCATATCGGATGAGCTAATTCCCTTTTAGTCTCATTTTGAGAAAAAGTTTTTTTTTTTTAAACTTCTTGTTACAATAATTAACTCAGGTCTAAGAGGGGAAAAAAAAACCCATGAGACACTCATCTGTCCCAAATAAGAATGCCTAATAAATTAAAGAAAGAAGCAACTCGGTAAAGGAATTAATGATACATGATTCTTCCTTTAATGAAATGGAGTTGGATTGGAATTCTTCATACATATTTGATTGTGACTAATCAACTATCCAACAGAATTCTTCCCGGAAAAGAAAACCCAATTCGCTGAGGCTATGTTTGGTTTGAGGGGAAATGTAGGAAAAGAAAAGAAAATAAGAAAGAAAATATTTTACATTCGTTTGGTTTAAGAGAAAGTTTAAAAGAAAAGAAAATATTTTCTTAATAACCAAATATTAAGGAAAAACCAAATTTCCATCTCATTTTCTTTTCTCTTCTCTTTCCCTTCTTTTTTTTTTTTTTTTTTTCTTTCTTCCATTTTCTTTCAAACCAAACACAGCATAGGAAAAGGAAATATATCTCCATATACAAAGATAAGGAGTATAAAAAGGTATATTTTTGGACGGTGAGATAGAAAATCTTTCTCCAAATTCAATTTCTATAAATGACTACCAATAATTATAGATATTCATCTACTCCAAGGGGAACGAATCCTCTTTATTTGAAGAAACTTTGTAGTTAAACCAATATCTAACATCTAGTATCAAAAGAGAGTTCTGAGTGACTTATAATCCTTTCTTCATATAAATTTCTAAGTCAGATAATTGAGTCTTCACCCAAAGATGCATGCTCGGGAACCATATCAGCTAAACCTTACTTTGTTGCTTTCTACATACTTTCTATGCTTTCCATATTATCAAATAGTTTCATTATAGGTACTCGACTGAGATGTCACTTCTTGTCTATCAATTCGTATCGCTTCCATCCAATTGGAGTTCGCATCGAGCCCATTTGGTCTATAGCCAATTTAGCCTGTAAAATTTGATATCAATAATTTAAGTCATTTATGGGAACAAAGCCCTCAATCCATAACAAATATACATTTCAAATGACATTTGAATTAAGAAAACTCATCAAAACATATAGAGGGCGAACAGTGAAAGTCATTTCCAATATTGAAGCAATAGCATTAACTATTAGGAAATAAATCAGAAGATCACTGACCCACTTCGGCTGAATAAACCATATGTAACACCCCACACCCAAAGTACAGGACAACAAAGTTGTGGATGGTCACTAATCTTGATTAACTTAAGTCTACAGTATCAGTGATTATTGAAAAGTAACAGATGAAAAGATTGATATTTTGAATCATCCCACACATAACCGGAAACACGGTCTAGTTCCTGGTGTTGATCTAAACATGTTGCTAGGCATTTCAGTAGACAATAAATAGAAAATGGTCCAGCAATCACTCAGTACTTTGTAATAATACTAACATTTCGGTTGTATAACGGAACAATATAACAACCAAAATGTAATATATTTCCATCTTTCTATTTTCCCCTAAAACCCATATCATTAATCTATGCATTCATTTAAAAAATAATATACTTCTATGTCAAGAATATTTTCAATGTTATTTCATATTTATTAGTTGTGTCCTCATTATATTTCATATTCAAATTATCATTCTATATTTTTTATTATTTTATCTCGAATATTGATTTAATCATTTGGTTACCAAGTTTAAATCAATCACTGATTAGCCCTAAGTGAAACATGCTGGGAGATTTCCGTGTTATGCACATTCCTTTATTAAATAATCATCGTATATAAATAACTTTCCTTAAACAACAATTAGGAGAATGCTCAAAATGGGATCTCTTAGATTGAACAATATTTGATTGGTTGTAGCAAAAATAAAATTCAATTTAAATATGTAAATACGATAATTAAAACATGTAATTATTATATTTTGATATTTTATTTAAACTTGGTATGATAAAAATTGTATTCATGCAATTCCAACAATACTATATTTATTTTTTTAACCATACAAATTGTAATACCCACTTTTCCTTACAAAACTTTTTTTTGAATTTTTAAAAATGTATTTCAAATTAAAAAAAAAAGAAAATAAATAGATTTTGCTTTGATTTAATTAATGAAGATCATGATTTGACTTGCTAATCTCTTAGAATCCATCCTAAGTTCAAACCAATTAGCTAGATGATTTTGGGAAATTATATAATAAATTTTAATATTTAAATTAATTTAATATCTTATCTTATTAATTATTTCAACTTGACTAGAATCATTTAACCATTTAGACTTTTCTTTTAGATAGAAAACAAAATCCAATAGAATTCTCTTTATATAGAAATATCCAACATCTCCTAATCTCTATAAATATCCACAACCTTTTTTATCAGTCCTCCTCCTTGCTAACGAGATAAAAGGAATGAAGAGAGAGAGAGAGAGAGGACGATTTCAGCCTGCCATTTTAGATTGTATTTTTAGATTTTTTGAACTCTTTTCAGCATGGACACATAGATCTTTCTTTAACAAAATCTAAGGGAGTTTCCAACTCACTTCAACATTTTATAGAATTTAATTTTAATTTTTTAATTACTATTTTTGTGAATTTATTGTTACATTTTTTGTTTTAATTAAATTTTTATTGAAGAGATTGTGATAAAGGAAACTTGTATTCAACTAATGATTAAAAATAGAATTTTTATATGTTATAATACTTAAAGACATATTAAAAGTGACGATTTATAAGTTGAATGTAGGAAAAACAAGTAAACACTGATTTTTTTTTATTGATAAATAGTGAATGTACAAAGAAATTGGTTTCAGAAAACCTAGACCCACTGATGACCCCACCGATGAGCCCATTGGTGTCCACCGATTGCTCTGTTAACTAAGTGAATTAGAGTATACTCTTAGTTACAGCTACCGATGACTCAACTATTGACCACATCAAGTTATTGGTAAATTATAAGCTTGGCTATAATATTAGATATTGACTCTATAAATCAGTTCATAACTAATGACTAAGCTACTGTAATCTTTGACTGAACTTATTATTTAAATTGTCCATGCAATTTAAACCAATGGACACTGAACTGAAATATAAAAAGATTAATTGATTATGAACCAGAGCTATATTATGTAATTCATGATAAACTCATTTAACTACTACACTGTATATACTGATTGTTACTAAACTCTACTGAATCTAATGTTTATTAACAATTCACTTGTTGTATCGAATTTGACTAAAAAACTAAACTGAACTGAACAAATACTAGATCATGGAAAAAATTAGAGATTTTATGTAAATTGATAGACTAAATATAATTATACCACTATTTTCCATAAAGGATAGTTCAGGATAACCTCTAATCAATATTGTCATTGTTTCCTAAATGGAATGGTTTGAAATAGGCTCTGACCAATATTGTCTTTGTTTCTCATATGGGAGAGTTCGGGATGGGATCCAACCATTTTTGCCACTATTTTCCATATAGAAGGATCTGAAATAGGCTCCGACCAAAATATTAATATTATTATTAACGATTTTCTAGGTATAGCGGGAATTCATAAAGATTTGTCAATAATACATTTTACTGAATTTTCAAATACCTTAATTAAATTATTTCATTGTATTTTATTAATTGTTTTGCTGATGATCCTGATTCTGCATAACGAGACATAGGTGCAGGTTTAGGGTTGCATGATGCAGATCAGAACTTAACTTATTTATATGAGCATGCAAAACTATATGACTAATTGGTTTTTGAATAGTTTTATTTAATAAACTTTATTCTAAAGCTTTATTATAATTGTAATTAATGTCTATGGCATGCTTACTGACTTCACTTGGTACAATATTTGTAATTGTTTTAGGAATGTATTATGTAGTTACATTTCTTTGGATTTATTTAATGCAAATTATAATTAAAGTGAGATATTTGTTTAATTGTTAATTATTGTTGCTTATATTCTGCTGTGATATGACTATACTGTTAATTAAAACTAGTGTTATCACTTGTCGCCAAACGACTCAGCTATCTATATTTCAGATAGTGGGGTATTAAAAGTGGTATTAGATCCTAGTCTTCTTTTTTCAAATCAGTTCAAGTGATTTTAACTAATTGGGATACCATTACAGTCAAAATCATAAACTAACATTTATCCTTAAATTCATTACACTGGAAATCAGCTGACTTTGTTAGACTATTGGGTCAATATATATATATATATATATATATATATATATATATATATATATATATATATAGTTTTTTAATAAATTTAAATAAACACTCACTTTAGCCTCTTTTCTCCGAGTAATGGCTCCACCTCATCATGCTAATGGGACTAGATCCAATTCCAATTCAATGCTAATGGAATCGATGCTAACGTGATGGTAAACGTGCTTCGTGGCATGGTTGAGACTTAGCACTAATAGATGGAGATTATGTGAGCTAGTATAATGGCAACTATCAAGCATATTATAGGACCAAGGGATTAACATTCTTAAGAGATTTCTAACTTTCAACGTCTTCATCCATCTACTTTCTTTGGGATAGTGGGAGCATTGGAAACTAAACAGTGGAAACTAAGCAGTGGTTAGTAGAGATGGAGAAATTACTATGACTTGCTGAAGTCCCGGATGCGAACAAGGTTAATATCGCTATAGCTAGGACTTGGTGACAAAAGGAGAATATGCTAGCTCATCCAATCATGTGGAATGCTTTTTCAGCAAGGTTTCTTACAAAATTCTTTCTAAGGATAATTAGGAGGGATGGAACACCACTTTATCAAATTGAGGAAAGCTAGAAGATCAGTGAAAAAGTATGCATTGAAATTTATTCGTCTGAGCAAATTCACACCATATATGATAGTGGATGAGGCAGACCGTCCACATCATTTGAAACAATGGTTGAGTTTCGATATCCAGAAGTACATAGTGATTTCATATGATAAAAGTGGATTTTATATTCTACACCCTTAAATAAAAATTTCATTCTTGAAATTTCTTAAAACCCAAGTTATGCAAATGAAAGTTATACTTTTACTCAAATAGGTACAAAAATCACTCCCAAATGTCTTCAACTCACTTCCAAGTCATATCTTGGAATTAATTCTAGTTCCAAAAAACCAATACAAGTGGAATTATCTTGATCTTAATATCTTTTCTCTGAAATCAATTATGGCTCCTAGTTGCTCTAGATAGGAAACATATGTTCTGCTCTCTAGTTACGAGTAATTCATGATATGAGTTTCACCACGTACATATTGCTTTAGTTGTAAAATGTGAAAAACATTACGTACTTCCTCCAAAATAGGTTGTAATGCTAAGCAATAGGAAACCTTGTCTATTTGCTCCAAGGTTCGATGAACCTTGGGTTTAATTTTCGGTGATTGCCAAACAAACAACTCCTTACATAGCAAAATTTTCAAGAAAGCTAATTCTCCTATTTGAAATACCAGAAACTGTCGTCATATGTCTACCTATTTCTTCTATCAGTTTTAAGCCACTTTCAAATTCTACCATATTAAGTTAACATTGTCTATATTTTTGTAATCATTTTTGGCTCGAGTAGCTTCCTTACTGTAATGCAATTTCAATAAACTGGTTATCTACATTTTCTTTCATATAGAGCCTCGAACAATGTCATCTTAATGCTTACTTGGTAACTGTTATTATAGGTGAATTCAACTAGATATAGGTAATCCTTCCATGATCTTCCAAAATCAAGCATACAGGTCCTCATCAAATCTTTTAAACTTTGGATCGTCCTTTCTCACTGGACATCTATTTATGAATAATATGTTGTGGTGGACCCTAATTTTAATCCATGTTGTTCCGAACCTTGTTCCAAAGCTGAGATTTAAATAAAGTATCTTAATCTGATTTAATACTAACATCGATATCGTTCATCTTATGACTTTATACATATACTTCTCTGTCAAAGTTTTAGTAGTCTGTCCCACACGAAATGGTATGAAATATCCTACTTTAGTGAGAAGGTCCACAATTATCCAATCATTATCCTGACTATGTGGCAATACGGTCACAAAATCCATATTAACTCTATCCCATCTCCAATTGGGTGTTTGTAAAGGTTGAAAAAGTTCTAACATTCTCTAATGCTCTGCTCTAACTTGCTGGCAAACCAAACACTTGGATACAAACTTGGTAATCTCACACTTCATCACATGCCACCAAAAGTATTGTTTTAAGTCATGATACATCTTTGTTCCTTCAAGATGAATGGAACATACTGAACCATGAGCCTCTAAATGCACTTCCTGTCAAATTTTCCCTTTGGACACACAAAGCCTGTTGCCAAATTAAAGAGATTTGTCTGCACTAATACTCAAATTCATCCTCTACCCATCCTCTACTTATCTTCAAAACCTTTACAACTTAGGTTCTTTTTTCTGGGCTTGTTTAATCTTCTCTATCAATGGAGGTTGAAGTTGCAAGGTTATCATTTGCATCTCAGTACTAGGTAAGATAATTTCCAACTTTAGTTGTTTGATCTCCTTAAGTAACTCCTTTTGCTAAGTTAGAAATTGTTGGAGGTAAAAACTTCCAAATAAAGAAAAGATGGTAAATAGCTTGTAGAACACGAAGCTATTAATTAACTTCGCGCGGCAGAAGGTTAACTTCACGTGGATAAGTAAAACGCGAAGTTAAATCTATAACTCTGCATCCAAATTATTTAACTCTGCATGGATAGATTCTCAGAATCCTAAATTGATTGTGATTGAGATTTGAGATTATCTAATATCCGAATTGAGACCAATCAGAATTTAAATTTAAGAGATTTAAATCAAAATAAAATATTTGATTAGAATCCTTGATGAATACAGAGACTTTCTATTTCTATCCCTATAAAAACTCTTATAACCAAAAGGTTTATAAATACCCTCTTTAAGGAAGACTTTTAGAGAAGTCTTTTGGCAATTCAAGTTATGCGAGAGAGCCTTGAAGCCTTGAAAATCTTTTTAGAGTTCAAGTTACACGCGAGAACCTTAAATTCAACAAAGAGAGAGCTAGAGCCGACCATCATCTTCTTCAAAAAGAGATCTTCACGTCGGATCGTCAACAGGTTCTACTAGTTAGATCTCATCACCATATTAGAACCCACTTTTATTGTAAAAGAGAGCGATAATATATAAATTCTCTCGTTTATTTTTCTATTATATCTATTTCGTTGTAATCATCATAATCAATGGAAGAAAGCAAAATTTTTTGCGGAGAACAAACTGGCGATCACAGTAGGAGACATCTCTTTTTCAGAATTAGAGATCGTGGCGGAAATCAAATTGAAGAAAATTGGATCGGTCATGGATATATTTATCGTTGAGATCGACCAGCAAAAATATGAAGAATATCTGTCCTCTGAATCGGGTGATCTGACTGAAACATGGTGCTATCATCGCGTGATTTCTAAAATTTGTAAATCGAGTAATAAGGAATTCTCCGTTAATCGGGGATCTTTTGAGTCCATGGCTATAGAGTCGTCGTTTGAGCGGAAAACCTTAAAGGAGTATGTCATTCCTAGTGCTGAAGAGGGCCAAGAGACTGGCCTCTCTAGAACACAACTCCGTAATCGGAATTCTCGAACAAGACGAAGAGCCCTCAAAACCCGCGTAAAACACGAGGCTAAACCAGAGGCAGAACGCGAGGCTATGACTTTACCTCGTGAACTAGCTTGCGTTAATCGCAAGATTAGTAAAAATCACGTAAAACGCGAAGCTGACTTTAAGCCAGCGTGCGAAGAAATCTCTCCATGCAGGGCTACAGATCCTGGACATGAAACTAGAAAAATTAACAACACTCACGTAAACACGAGGCTAAATTCAGATGCAAGTCAGCGTGTGATGAAATTTGTTCTTGCGAGGTTACTGAACTTGGCTATGAAACTAGCAAAAGTGCCAAAACTCTAGTAAAACGTAAAGTTAATTCTAAAGATAAACCAGCGTGTAAAGAAGTCTCTCCACGCGAGACTACTAAACTTGAGTATGAAACTGGCAAGAGTGCCATAGTTCGCATAAATCTCGAAGTAATTAAAAATAAGCCATCATGAGATGAAAATTCTTCACTCGAGGTTGTTAAAAACTTGAGCTTAGCGTTATACGTAAAATCAGAAATTCTTGCATAAATGGTGAGGTTATGCCAGCGTGCGAGGATATTCCCACACGTGAGGCTAAATAGCCAACTGAAGTTACACTTCTTCAGAAACGTCAAGCCAGCGTAAAATGCGGGGTTAGCGTAAAACGTGAAGCTACAGCCCAGTCTCGCGTAAGTGCAACTCAAACTCAGTCACACTCAACATGCCATTACGAGCAACTAATATCAGGTGTATTAAGTAACTACTATTGTGGTAAGAAAAGAGTTTCTGTATTTGACAGAATAAATGTGTCTCATTAAAATACTCCAAAAAGAATAAAGAATAGTCTGAAGTATAGAATCAAGAAAAAAGAATTGAGGGCGATAACCTCAAATATGGTCGGTAAAAGCAAAAAGGTCGTGGAAAAAGAAAATGAGTCGAATGCAGATAACAAGCAATCTCACCATTTCACTCACCTCAAGTCAGGTGTTGTCACTCCTTGAAATTACAAGAAACTTGCAAAAGGTTTCTGCAATGATGATAGTGACAATTCAGCTATAGCTTCACCACAGTCATATACTTCTTCCCGACCAAGAAAATTGGCATTGCACGTGGTGGACAGGTCTGATGACGTCGATCAGAGGTTTGAAGCCCAAGAGAAAATGATTCGAAACCAATTAAAAACTATCGATGGCCTCAAAGCAATACTCTTGAAAGTGGTCGAGAATATTCAGAAGATAGTCGAAGATAAGGCTAACACCTCATCCTCGGAACCACCACCCAAGACAAATAAAAAAAAGAAAATAAGGAAGAAAAAACTTACTCAGTGAATGAAGAAGACGATAAGTTTTCCTTCCATGATTCTCATGAAGAGAAGATGGAGAAGTTGCAGAGGCAACCTGAAGTATTGCTGCAGAAAGAAGAGCTGAAGGAATCAGTGGTTTTAAGGTTATACCTTCTTGAGTGGGATTTCGTCCTTTTTTCTGAAAAGTACGAACCCCTTAACATAAAATCATATGATGGAAAGTGGTCATCAAGCCAGCACATATATTATTTCTTATCTCAAGTGGGTCATCTAATGGGAAATAATCCCGTAATGACCAAATTATTTATGAGTACCCTGCGAGGGTCTACTTTTACAAGGTTCATGAAGTTGCTCTCGGGAGCCATTAATACTTGTATGATGTGGAGAAGCAGTTCTTGGTATGCTTCTTTGAGGATGATACCGAGATATCGGTTCATTTCCTCCTCGCAACAAAACAAGGAGAAGAAGAGACGGTCAAAAGTTTCATAGAACGTTTCCGAAAAAAATCCGTCAACACGGTATGACCCAAGAAACGCTAGTGAAATCTTGTAAACATAATTTCAAGACTGGTGTGCTGATAAAAATAGAAGTTGTAGAGTCCAAAATCTGAAAAGACTTGTTGAAGTAAGGAGAGCAAGTGGAAGATATAATCCGTTGGATTGAAGAATCTCATGGTACAAAAAACTCTACAAATAACAGGTTATATCCAATGAATCCTAAAAACAAAGGGAAGGCTGTGATCACATAAGAAGCAAATCCGAATTCGAGACCCCAAAATCCAAGAGGCACGGGCCCAAATAAGCCCCGACCTGACGGGACTTACTCGTTCAAGATAGAGCAAATTCACACTCTGTTTTACTTCCTCAATAAAAAAAAAATGTTAAAGTTTCCAGAGAACCGGAAGCCAGAAGATGCAGGAAAAACCAATGATCCTAATTATTGTTTGCTCCACCAAAACATTGGGCATTCAACCAAGGATTGCTATCATCTCAAGAATTGAATCCAAGCATTGATAGAATCCGGCGTCCTCTAGCTTAAGTAAGAGCAGAAGAAGATTTCTGTGAATATGATTATAGGAACCATTGAGTTTCTTGACGGAGCGACCCCTGTACTAGTAGGGAAATCGATGTTAATCAACCATGATCCCCATAAAATGAAGCAGAAGGGACTTTTTCCAGTTTCTACCAAAAAAAGAGAAATATGGGGATACACTCAGACTTGCTAAAAGACGAACAATCAACTTGCTCAGCTAATTCAATAAAAACCAAGAAAAATACTCGATCGATACCAAGCATGGGCAATCCGCACTTGCAAGCTTGCTCCTTGGATATGCTCTGAACCACAGCTGTGACCGAGTCGTTCTCATTGGCTAGTAGCCGGATTGGGTTGAAGGCGCGAAGACATTGACGGTGATAAGTATCATGTTGCTTATGCTGCTCTTGTTAGCCATTGGAAATTTTTGTGTGATGACTGGAAATTTGATGGCAAAATGATTGCCATAAGTTTTAAAAAATGAAAAAAAAGAAAAAATAATAAAAAAAGAAAAAAAAGGAAAAAAAAGTATGTAAATATATATATATATATATATATATATATATATATATATACAAATATAATTTTGTTACCTAATGTTGTTAAAACAAAGGGAAGATAATAAGTTTCTTGCTAATGCTATCATACTAGAAGTAAAGAATAAAATCATCTAACCAATGCTGTCAAAGTGGCGGGAAGAGGAGATCAAATTCCTCGCCAAACCTATCATACTGAGAATAAAAATATGAGATAAACTACACGAAGGGAGAGGAGATAAAAAAAATCCTCGATAACTCACCATGTTGAGGTGAATAGCATGGCTAACCCAACACAAACAGCGATTAGTAAAGGCATCCCAAATGCGTTGATAGCTGGGGGTTTGCTAAAAATTCTGTGAACCTATCATGTTAAGCTCTTATATCTGACAGTAAGATTTAGATTATTACCATCCACGATATTTCAATATAATAAACTCTGTCATGTTAAGCTCTCATCTCTGACAGTAAGCTTTGAACCATCATTCATACAACAATAAATAGCTTTTTTTATGATCTTAAACTGATCATCTTAAAGGGTGTAGTTCAAGTTACGAGAGAGAGTCTTGACTGCCTCCACAAAAACATCAAGTATGTATAATTAGGCGCCTTTGCCGAATTTTTTGATCTTAACCTAATTACCAAATTGAAGATCCAAAGTATTTTAAAATTTGCCAGTCATAAGCAATTTTGAAAACTTTAGAGGGGGTCCTATTGGAGGTAAAAATTTCCAAATAAAGAAAAGATGGCAAATAACTCGCAGAAAGCGAAGCTATTAATTAGTTTTGTGTGGCAGAAGCTTAACTTCGTGTGGATAAGTAAAATGCGAAGTTAAATCTATAACTCCGCGTCCAGATTATTTAACTCCGCGTGGACAGATTTTTAGAATCCTAAATTGATTGTGATTGAGATTTGAGATTATCCAATATCCGAATTGAGTCCAATTAGAATCCAAATTTAAGAGATTTAAATCAAAATCAAATATTTGATTAGAATCCTTGACGAATACAAAGACTTTATATTCCTATCCCTATGGAAGTTCTCATAACTAAAAAGTCTATAAATATCCTCTTTGATGAAGACTTTTAGAGAAGTCTTTTGGTAATTCAAATTATGCGAGAGAGCCTTGAAGCGTTAGAGATCTTTTTAGAGTTCAAATTACGCGTGAGAGCCTTGAATTCAGCAGAGAGAGTTAGGGCCGGCCATCATCTTTTTCAAAGAGAGATTTTCACGTCGGATCGTCAACAAGTTCTACTAGTTAGTTTTCATCGCCACATTAGACCCACTTTTATTATAAAAGAGAGCGATAATATATAAATCCTCTCGTTTATTTTTCTATTGCTCCTCTTTCGTTGTAATCATCATAATCAATGGAAAAAAGTAAAATTTTTGCGGAGAATAGAAATATTGCTATAGGTTTTCTGGTCAAAGCATCTAGAACCATGTTGATTTTACCATAAATCGATATTATAATCTATCATTAATTCGAACCACCTTCTCTATTGCATATTGAGTTCCTTTTGTGTAAAGACATACTTAAGACTCTTATCGTCTATAGATCTCTACTTTGCTACTAGTTAATAATACCTCTAAAACGTTAAGACGAGATTACAGCTGCAAGCTCCAAATCAAGAGTATGGTAGTTTTTCTCGTGAGGTCTCAATTGCCAAGAAGCATAAGCTATGACTTTACCATGATGTATCAACACACAACCTAGTCCTCTTCCAGATGCATCATTGTGCACAACTCCCGTCTAGTATGGCTAACACTTGTGCTATAGTGAGTCTCCTTTTCAATTCTTTGAAAGCTAAATCATATTTTGCTATCCGGTCATACTTCTCTCCTTTCCTCAGAAGCCTAGTCATGCAATTTTAAAAAATCTTGCACGAACTTTGATAATAACAGTAATATAAGAAATCTTCTCACTTTCAAAACCTTTTGCAGGATGGGCCAATCCTTTACTACTAAAATCTTGTTAGGATCCACTGAGATTTCATCTTCGAAAAAAATATATCCAAAAAATGAACTCTTCAGCCAAAATTCACACTTGTTGTACTTCCTATATAGTTTCTCCTTCCTCAGTATCTCCAAAACTATCATTAAGTTCCTAGTGCAATTCTCTTTATACTTGGTATATGCCAATATCATCTATGAACACTACAATAAATTTATCCAAATATGGAGCAAAACCCTAATTCATTAGGTTTATAAAAATAGCAGGTGCATTTATCATGCTAAATGTCATCACTGAGAATTTAAAATGTCCATACCCAAGCTCGAAAGATCATCTTAGGAATATCTATCTCTCACCTTCATTTGATGATATCCAGATTAAGATCTAACTCAGTAAATACTATAGCCCCACCAGGTTAAATGAGTAAACAATTAATTCTCGGTGGTGGGTATTGATTCTTGGTAGTGACCTTGTTCTCTCCTCTATAATCAATGCACAATCTCTTATCTCAATCATTCTTCTTAGTAAAAAATATTGGAAGGTGACGTGCATGGTCTAATGAAAACTTTAGTTTCCAATGCATCTACCTGGTCCTTCACTTTCTCTAGGTTGCTAGACTCATTTGATACGGAGTTGGAGAGATAGGCACAGTACTAGAAATAAGGTCAATAACGAACTCCACTATCCCGTCTGGTGGTAAAACCAAAAAGTCCCTAAACATGTCTATGAATTCTGACATCATTGGAATATCAGCTAGGCTAACATTTAAGTAAGCTAATACTCCCTCTATAGGACGAGTTCTAGCCTCTGCTGGCTCTACGATACTATTGCCTCCAATGAATTCAAGCCTCGAATGATCCTATATCTTGAAAACAATGCTTCTCTTTCGACAATTAATAACCACATATTATGTATTAAGCCAATGCATTCATAATATTACATCAAACCCATAATTGTCAGGAACTAGGAGATTGGTATAGAATTCACTCTTACAAACTAATACATGACATAATCTATATATTTGACTATAAGTGATATCCCCATTCCTCGTACTTATTTTCCATTTAATATTTAGGTTTATATAGGGTATGTTATAATGAAAGTAAACACACACACAGCAAGATCATATATTTATATAGTTGTGTTTAACTCAAAATGTTCTAATAACATTAAACTAATCTTATGTATGTTGACTATGATGATGATTAAGGCTGCTCAAACCACTTGAATCGATTTAAAGAGCCTGAATTCTGATACCTATAACATCTTACTATCAAGAATGTAGATAGTTGGAATGTTTGGCAATGAGTAATAACTCACTAGCCTCACAAAGCATTACAGTCACATTACAAAAGAAATGTAGACAATAAATAATAATAAAAAACAATACTTCTAGTCAAATAATAAAGTGATTTTGCCTTAAATAAATCCAATATAATGTGGCTATGATAATTACCTCTTACAAATGGAAGTATCTATAACAAAATTCAAATAATGTTACATAAGCAATTATTACATCTTCTAATAAGAAATAATCCACTAATAAGAAAATAGCAAACTAAAGAGTTCTCAATCTTGTAATTTGCTTGTTCCTAAAAGTAATTTAGGTCTTGTTCTACTTTGGCGGGTCTATCGCTATGTAAGGATCTGAGGCTAGTTATGTATAACTAGGATCACCAATAAAACGATCTGATAAAAATATAGCAAAATTATATCAAAACAGTAGTATCCCAATTACATGTACAATTATGTAACTAAAACAATAGAAAATATCATATCTTATTAAATTATGTATCTTAATATTAATCTTTTAGTTAATATCTTTTAATTATAGTATTTAAAAATGTAGGTCAATATAAACTTAGTGGTCAGAATCTAATGTCATTGACTCCCTAGAAACAATATAGCAATTTTAATCGAAACTTATCCCGATCCTCTAGTATGAAAAATAGTGATATCTTTGATCAGAATATATAACAATCCTCCTCAAAGGGAAAGTAGTGGCACAGTTATATTCAACCATCAAATCATATAAATCTCCAGTTTCTCCTAGAATCTAGTATGTCCAATTCAGTATCAATTGTTTAGTTAAGTAAATTTAGCTCAATATATGAATTAGTGATCATCATTAAAGTTCAGTATTTAGTAACAATAAGGAACAGTGTAATAGTGCGTAGTTAATGATCAGTCACCAATCACATAATATAATATTTTGGTCAGTGTCTTATCATGTCACATCTCAGTGTTCCTTGAGTTTAAAATCATTTAATAATCGAAACAACTGTGGTCTAATACTTTCTCATATCGTTTACAATAATCTCAATCACTCTTTCACATTAAAATAATCAATAAAAATTTTGTCATATTCCAAGGGCTAGGGTCGCTGTTGTGACAGAGAGCTGCTATTGCATCTACTGCAGAAGCAGATGCCAATAGTGTTGGTGTATGCACTATTCCACATCGGCACTGTCGAAGACCCTGTTTAAGGGACTGTCGATATCACTTTTTATACGCTATCCCAGATTGTGGTTGTCGAAGCCCTTGTTAGAGGGACTGCGACAGTGCATTGGCTGAACAATACAGAATGAATAGTTCCTCATCTTGCTCGAATATTTTCTTTGATATCAAAAGACAGTAAGGACCATATACTTTGCAAAGATTCATAGCATATCAAAATAAATAAGCTTTTATGCCTTTGAACCAATAAAAATCTCACCTTTACATGGGTATCCATTGTATATCTCTTGTTTATCTCTTTCCAAATACACCATATTTTATACAACTCGACACATGCAATTGTAGTAGATCAATAGGTCAATAGACATAAGATATAAGCACATTCTTGTTAACATGCATATAATAATTTAAAAATCATTTAACAATAAGAAAATTCTATTTTGAAATAAGAATTGTGTAAAAATTCTATTTTTATGCAATATTTCAGTAAACCCTTCTATATACACCATTGCTATTATTTTATCTATAAAATCAAGGGAAGTAAAATCTACATAATGTACTTAGCATGTTCTGTGAGTGAGATAACTCGGCTTGGTCTTAATCTAAAACAGATCTAGGTTTTTGGCTTGAAAGCAAGTTGAAATCTCTAAGGATGTTCCAAACTCTTCTTGTTGAACTCCCTTCTCTTCTTTCCTCTATTTCTCTTCCCTTTCTCATACTTTTCTCTCTTATTTTACTGCATTTGGGGAGTGGAGGGTTGTTTAAGTTTTCTCTTTTTATAGAAGTTGGGTTTATATTTATATTCAATATCTTATTTGACTAGAATCCTACTGATTCAAGAAAAGTAAATCAATTCTTATCTTAATTGTTAGATAAGAATAAATTTAATTTAATTAATCGTATATTTTTATTAGTCACAATTACTTGATTGGTCTAGTTGGTTTAGGTTTAGGTTGGGAGCTATATGTTGACGGAAAAAAGTTGATAAGGAGGGGGCTCACATATGTCAATATCTCAAAAAATTCAAATAAAATCTCAAAGTAGATGGAGATATTAGATCTAATCGAATCCAAATTAAATCTAATTTAATCAAACTAAAAATCTCAGAGATTCTGCCAAATCCTCCCTTGATCAAATTAGGACCAGATACATTAAACAAAATCAGATTAGATTAAATTAAATATTTGATTAAATTACAGTATAATTCCATTCTTATCTACAAGGTATGTAATCCACCTAATTTATACCTATAAATATAGGTCATGAGACATTGTGGAAGATACCTTTAAGGAGACCCAATATCAATTTAACATACGTAGGCGCGTTAAAAAAAAACTAGCAAACTGGTCATCGCTATGCTGACCATATTGCTTAAGAAAACTAGCAAATTGACTAACCATATTGCTTAAGAAAGCTAGCAAACTGACCGTTGCCATGTTAGCCATGCACTTTTGTAAAAGAAAGATAAATATATAAATATCTCTAATTGTTTTCTATTTTTATTGTAATTTTCTTTTAATTGTGATTTTTTAAGATCATTGTAGTTTAATATCAAAGACAATAAAGAAAATCTAAATTTTTAATGAAAACAAGATGACGACCACAGAGAAAGTGATAGATCCTTAACAGAAGGTAATAGTGCAGTCCAATTCAAGATGGGAGTAATGTGGAATCATGGAATTGTAGTGCAATCCAACTCAAGATGGGTGTAATGTGGAATCAAGGAATCAATATAAGCAGAAAGAGGTTGCGGCCTCTACAAAATGGAAATCCCATTAATTAGGAGTATCGAGACTTTAAAAGAGGCTGTGGGATCTTTCCCTCCGAAAAAATAGGGCAAAAATATTGCAACCGATAAAAAAAAAATCCCTTAAATGTGTGGACTGAAAGAAGCTGTCATTATTGTTCCGTTGGTGACTTCAAAGGGATTGGTTCCTGCACGCATATACACTGACCCTGAACTGCCCACGGAGAAGAATCCGGAGAAGAGTCCCTCGAGTTCCTGAGTGCTGCCGACACTCCCCTCTTTCTCTCCCAGAATCCCGATCTCACCTGCTGACACCTGCAGTGGCTGTGCTGAAGGAGAAAGTCAAAGAGGAGAAAGAGAAAGGGAGACGTACTGTACTTTCTGAATCATGCCATCTAGTTTTGGTTGTTAATTAGGCCCATACGTTGTGCAGAGGCTTTTGAGAGGAGAAAGAGGAGAATTGAGACTGAAGAAATTATATATTCACCTTCCAAAAGAAAAGAAAAAAAAAACACAAAAATAGTAACTGCAGAGAACACCAAACCCTCGCGCCTTGCAGGATCCCTGAAAGCTCTCAAATTGATGGTCTTCTCCGTTGGACTCACCTGCTTCATCATCGTGAGCAAGCCCGACACCGCCAAAGCTCTGCCCTTTGCCTACAGGCTTCTCTTACTCTGCGCCATGGGCTTCGCCCCCGCAAGATCTCTGTCACCTATCTGTTCAGCCCAAAAAGAATCCAGTCCTTCGAAGCGCACAGGAACCCGATCAGGCTGCAAATGGCGAAAATAATAATAATAATAATAATAATAATAAAGAACTCCATCGATAAATGGTGCAGTAGAGTTCAAGAAGGTGTCGCACTTCAGGTCTCTGAACAATGCGATGATGAGCTTACAGCAAAGAACATCGTCAACCTTATGTTGTTAAGAAGACAGAAATGACATCTCTTACTCGCTGCCGCAAATGCAGCATACAAGGGCAGTTGCGAACATGATTAGATCATATCGATAAAGAGGAACTTAGACCTGACTATCGGGTCGGGCGGCCCGTTGGGCATGCCCGACACCGCACGTGCCGTGCCCGAGTCGAAGCCGGCCGTGCCGGCGGCACGGATCGGCCCGGCCATGCCGGGCCGTGCCAGGCACGTGCCAGGCACGGCCCGGCACCGCCGAAATATTTTTATTTTTTTTAAATATAGCCGTTGGGGGTGTTTAGGGGTGTTTTTGCAATTTTTTTGCAAATAGCCTCCCAACGGCTATTTTTATAGCCGTTGGGGGGTTTCTTGCAATTTTAAATTGCAAATTTTTTCCCTAACGGTCAAAATAGCCGTTGGAGAGGGTTTTTGTAATTTTTTTTTGCAAATTAAAACCTTTCTTTCTCTATAAATACCTCAATACCAGAAGAAAATGAAGCTTGATTAAAAGTATTTAAATTTGTAAGGATTTTCATGTATTTTCAATTTTTTTTTGTAATTTTTAACTCATAAATCTTTTAGAAAATATATTAAGAACAAATTGAGGGTGACGGCTAGGGTACTCTCCCCTCTCTTCGGGCTTTGTATAACTTATAAAGAGATTTTAGAGCAATTATATAAATGTAATGAGATTAGATATAATATAATATTATTTTTATTGTTATTACTTCTTGTTAAATCTTGTTAAATGAAGCTATATGTAATATGTTTCCTCTTTATTTTTAATTTTTTTTTGTTTTCTAAAAAATCCAGGCCGGCTTGGCCCTGCCGGGCACGGCACGGGCCTGCCGTGCCGTGCCGGCAGGCCGATCTCGGGCCTAGGCCCGAGCAACCGTGCTGTGCCGGTGGCACGGCACGTCCCGTGCGGGGGACGTGCCGGGCACGGGCCGTGCCCGGGTCGGGCACGGCCCAATAGTCAGGGCTAGAGGAACTACTCTAATCTTGTGCTCTATGCCTAATTCGAGTGGTTCGAACCAAGAGTTCATTCAGTTTGGCCATGACGTATTTGAAAATAAGTCTTAGAGAGATGGAGCCATCAGTCATGATCTGTTGATGCAGTCCATGCAAATTGCGGCGTGCACCAGATGGTGCGGGCGCCGCACCTCACTCTCAACAACACGAGTTCTTTCAGATATGCTACTACTGTTGCTGTTGCTGGCCGTGCTCTGCAAGATGGTGAGAGTGCAATGGAAGTTTTGTCATCGGCATTTTCTGCGACAAGGTCCATCGTATGCCTCTTGAGTCTCCGTGAGCTGTCAAGGAGCTGCTCCCCACAATTTATTCTGTCTGTGCCAACCTCACTTCGCAAAACTTTAGCCTTGCTAAGATCAATCCTGAGCATCTCAAGCCAGTGATTCTCCTTTGTCACAACCTTCACAAGCTTTGGGTTCTCGATTCAGTTTATGATGAGCGGCTTCAAAGGGTGGACGCGACTTGCAAGAATTTGAGGGGGCTCAGGGTGTTTCCTCTCAATGCTACAATTGTTATATTCACTTGTCTGGATAATGAGTTCCCATATATGATTCAGATAACAAGATCGTGCAGATCTTTTAAGAGCATTGAAGAGGGATTAGGGGAAACCGATGGCATGAAAGTTAGTCTTTCTTGGGCTACCTTGCACTCTCTTTTTGATGCTGATGGCTTTAGACGAAAGAAGCTCCGAAGGGAGGAACTGGAGAGGCAACAAAGAGAAGAGAGAGCATGTTTGCAAGCTGAAGCTAAAGCTGCAGAGGCTGCTCGAAAGCGTATTGAAGCTGCAACAGAAGCTAAGTGCAAATACGAACTCGAGAGAGAAGCAGACCATGAATCTCCCCAACGACCTAATCGTCAAGGTCTTACTAAGAGGCCTAGGGGCTCTCTCTTCTGATTCAGGCTCGTGTGCAAGTTCTTCGATGTATACGTGATTCTGCCTTCAGAGACTCACACCTCGAGCACGCCATGTCTCATCCTGTCGCATGATCGCCATTCCATCGATACGCCTGTGTTCAAACACGGTGAAGACGACAACGCTAGATGAGAAAAATATGGCGGACTAGGTCCATCTCGAGGATCCCTTTCGCCTACGAGGAGTATATGTCAGTCTCCTCTTGCAACGGCTTTATTTGTGTGTACGATGCTGTGTTGCATGTTCGGCTCCTCAACCTAACAACCAGAGAGCAAGTTATGCTACTTGATGTCATGAAGAATCCGGCCTCCTCCTCCTCCTCCAAAACTGCCTGTGTGCTTGGGTTCAGCCCTTCAATGAAGGAGCACAAGCCAAGATTGATGACAACCTGCCTAACATCCCTCTTTGTTATAACAAACTTAACAAAACCATAATAGGGCCCGTCCATATAGCTAAAGAGTCATTCTTTGTACCCAACCAACTTGAACATGACCATCCATGAAGGGGCTGCCAGCAGAGCAACAGCGGCGGATGGGGGCTGAGAGCAACCTTCACTAGCAGGTTGAAGAGCATGCTGTTGAACATGACATGATTGACTGTTTCGAAGGAACCATGAGAACGCCATGCCAGTCCAGACCCAGATTCTCAGGCATATCCTCCAATTCAATCAAGACACAGTGTACATTAGAAAGTGGCTTGGGGATGGCATCAAGGATGAGGATTCGGAGCAAGATGCGGTGGAAGTAATGCACACTTTGTTGGTTCCTCTTACTTCTCATGTTGAACTTGAGCCTTACATTCAGAGAAATGCCGACGAAAATGACTCTCCACTTCTCACAGCAGAATCCATCACCATGCTCTCTCAAATTTTAGGAATCACAGATGGATGGCAGAAGGCAAGGGTCTTTCCAACAAGAGCTGGAGCGATGAATTCAAAACAAAGCGAAAGGCCACGAGATCTTTCACTTGCAGCCTATACGAGGTCATCTCACCAGGCGATTACAAGCAGTCCACCTATTGTCACCTCCTTTTGGGACTCATCTTTGAAAAACAAATAGAATTCGTCATGATATAAGGCACGACAGTTTCAGCAGCAGGATCACCTTAACCAAAATGAGGAATTCTATCATAGAGTATCTCGCTCCAAATCCAACTCTTGCATCAGAAATTGAGAGCAAATGCAAGGAGCTCAAGGGCGCAGGACTGAGCTAAACTTGTTGAAACGCAAGTTCAAAACCAACGTAGAAAATTGAAAGTCGGAGGTTAAACCAACGTAATTCTTCTAAATGCGAGGCTAAGCCAGCGTAAATTCATTAGACGTGAGGCTAAGCCAGTATAAATTCATCAGAAACGAGGATATGCCCACATACAAAGTTATCCAAAGTTATCCAAACATGAGACAATGTCAGCGTAGAATGTGATGCTAAGCCTACAGCCAGAACGCGAGGCTAAACCCTACATACAATGCGAGGCCAAACCAGTGTAAAGTCATTTAAAACACAAGGCTAACTTGCACCCTAGCATAAAACTCTTCATAAACTAAGCCAGCATGCATGACTAACATAGCGCGCGATGCAAATCCAAAGCACAAGAGTAGTCTAAAATGTGAAGATCAATCAGAATGTGAAGCTAAGTTTCAGCCCTGCACAGAAGAACCACAATGCGAGACTAAGTTTCAGCCTAGCGCAGAAGTTCCAGAACATGAAGTTGACTCAGCCCCGCAAAATTCATTAAAAGCAAGAGTATGCCTTGCATTGGAGATTTGAAGTGTCAAGCTAACAGTAAACCTCACATAGTCTACCACAAAGATAAAAGTGATCTGTTACTATATTACTTCATGACGGACTCCATAAACAACCAAATGAGGCAACACACGGAAGTGGAACCCACAACCAGAAAACCTTGCGCGAAGCTCGAAGCAAGAATGCGAGAATAAACACGGTATATAATGAGAGGCCAAGCCAGCATAAAGTCATCTAAAATGTGAGTCTAAACCTACAACAAAAATGCGAAGCTAACTAAGTGCATGTGGCTAAGTCAGCGTGCATGGATAACCCAGTGCGCAAGGCTAAGCCAACACATAGAACTGATTCAAAGTATAAAAGTGAACAAAAGTACGAGACTATATCTTAGCTCCACATAGAAGCTCCAAAACACGAGCTTAATCCACAACTCCGCGTAAAATAGTATAAACGCGAGAATAACACTTGCATAAGAACAACAAGACACAAGGCTATTTGGCAGCTTTCTCTTACTGAAAGAGATGCAGAACACAAAACTAATTTGTAGCCTCGAATAAAACTTTCAGTGTGCAAAGCTAGGCTAGCACGTGTAGCTAACACAGTGCGCAAGGCAAATCTAGAGCACGAGCCTAATTCAGAGTGCGGAGATGGAAACAGGCCACGAGACTAACATTCGCGTAAGCCTGCATAAAACATTTGAAACACATGGCTAAGACCAGAGCCAAACATACTGGATGTGAGGCTAAGCAGTAGCCTTGCATATTCATTCCTGAACAAATATGTGGTCCATTGACTTTGTATAGATCCCGCAGCCAGCTCACATCATTTAGAAGGCGAGGCTAAACCCCACATACAATGCGAGATCAATCCAGTGTAAAGTCATCCAAGCACGAGATTATGACCACGTACAATGCGAGGCCAAGCCAAAGTAAAGTTATCCAGACGCAAGACTATGTTCACATATAACGTGAGACTAAGCCCACGTAAAGTCATTCAGACGCAAGGTTATACTCGCATCCAAAACGCAAGGCTAAACTTGCAATTTGAATGCAAAGTAAATATTGTGCAGAACACATGGCTAAAACATAGTCTCTTGTAGCACCATTAAAGATGCTTACCCATGCAATATGATTCAAGAATGGCAAATTCTGCAAGGGCAATTAACATCTTCTTAATACACGAAGAAAGTGAGAAGATCCAAATCTGCATCAATTTCATATATTTGGCTGCAGCTTATCTAAAATCATGAAAAATTACAAAAGTTATTATTGACAACATATATCTAAGAACCCGTAGAGAGTTGGGACATATTACCATTCCTACTTCACACAGGGGGTAGGGATACAACTCCTACTTCTCATAGGGGTCGGGGATACATTACTCCTATTTCTCACAGGGAGTTGGGATATATTAAAACTCTACTTCTTAAGAGACAGTTTGCTGAAGTTTAATATGGTTTATAAGGAACAAGCTTGGTAATTGTTCTTCGATTGAGCAGCAAGAAGAACTTCGGCAGGAGTGGGGGTGATACTGATATCTCCCCACAAACAAGTGATTCCCCCTGGATTACTCACTCATCGCTATGTACAAACAATGCAACAGAGTACTAATGGCTGATTTCCAAAAAGCTCAACAGTTGGGGGTGAAACGCATCAAAGCATATGGCGATTCGAAACTTATCGTCAATCAGATGACTAGAGAGTAGGGGTTAAACGTGAGGTTCTTGTACCCTACCATCAAGTGGCAATCAAATTAGCCAACAAATTCAAAAAATTTCACATCGACCATGTGTTGTGATGTGTTATATTTACTGCAAGCGTACAGTATCGTTGTAGCGTTGTACAGGTCGTCTCACAGGGATCTAGGGTGTTTCTGCGTTCTTACTTTCTCTATAGTTCAATGGACTAACCAAAGGTTCTAGGTTGAGGTCGAATTTATCTAAGTAGCCTAGGATTTAGAATCCACTAATTTCCTACCATGTTCTTACTTCTAATATTTTCTTCTATCATAAAAATTCGATCTTTTTAGTTTAATTTTTACTTAAAGTGCCCTAAGCATGAGCTATCAAGTGTTGTGCAAGTATAGCTCATCAAAGGATGCTACTTCTTATAAAAATAAACTAAATATTGTAGATAATTCAAATAAAATAGTAAAACCAGCAACCCCAAACCCTAACTAAGCATAGATTATCAAGAATCCTAATTCAAGTATAATCTATCAAAGTTCTAAACTTCGGGTCCTTGTATTTTAATGTTTCATTTGAAAAATCATGGCTTTTATTAATTTTATTTAAGAAGAAAAATATTAGAAAATAATTACATGGTGGATCTTAGTTTCATCTACATCCTAGGGCTGATCTAATCAGCTACTCATGATTTTTGCTAAGGAAGATTAAATTTTAATTCATACAATGATAAACCCTAATCTAGAAAGCGGTAAATCCTAAAATAAAAAGCAATTGAATTTATGCAGAAATAAAATAAAAATTGCAAAAATAATGGGTTACCTCTGGACACGGTGTTGTGCCGTCGACCTTCAGAAAAAACCCCCAATTCATTCAACAGAGAAAATCGCGTACAAAAATAAAATCCAGAATCCAGAATCCAGAATCCTGTCAAAATACAAGGGTTGGCTCTTAAATAGGTCTCGGAAACCAAACCCTATTTCTAACCAGTTGAAAAAAACTACAAAATTACATTTAAGCCCATGAATAAACTTCCTCTGCGAAAGCTACAGTATTACCGCTATTTAGCGGTAAAAACCGCTATTTAGCGGTTAAATATTGAGAAATTGTACTGAAATTTCTTCTGCAGAAGTATCTTCTCTTGTACTCTTCAATTTATTAACTGTATTTGACTTATAATTCCTTCAGTACTTTGATGTTGTAGTCTTGCCCGATTTAGAAACTTTTCGGTGTTTGATTTCCTAGTCCAACTCTTGTTTCATGTCTCCTCCTTGTATAATTCGGATTACCTGCAAAAGACACTAAAAATACCCGAGTAGCATTTATTTATACACAAAAATAGATAAAGTATGAGAGGAAAAATACAATATATGATATTCATCACACCCCCACACCTATCTTTTGCTAGTCCTCGAGCAAAACCTAAATCTAAAAAGAAAAATAAAAATCCTAACTGACTTTCGCAGGAGTCGCGATTGCACTTAGCACGTGCAACAAGCCTTTAAACCCCTAGGTTACCCTAGTGGACGAGTTGTGTCTCGTGAGGGTTTGCAGTGAATATACCCACAAAATTCAAGAAGAAAATAGATTAAGGAATAAAGAAGAGAAAAATAAGGATAACCGAAAATTAAGAAAAATAAAAATTTTATACAAAAGAAAGAAAAAATCTTTTTTTTTTATATTTTCGTCAATTGGTCTCACTAATATACAAACTTAAGAACGCATTTAGATTATCAATTTTTAAATCGAGCATCATATCAGATACACTTATCATTTTAATCAAAAATTTAAATCTTATCTTTCAATACCTACTAACAGATAATTTATTGGCTCCTATACATCTACGTGCATGTGTGATAGTCTACTTTGGTTTTTGGACTCCAACTCTAACTCATGATTCATCTCCTCTCTCATAATTTTTTTTTATTAAGAATATTTCACCTTTCATGCGAGTATTCACGCTTGCTTAGGCGCAAAATACCCGATTACTTAGTTCATACTCTTTTTTTTTCTTTTTCTTTTTTTTTTCTTTTTTTTTTTTTTTTTTTAAGAATATTTCACCTTTCATGTGAATATTCACGCTTGCTTAGGCACAAAATACCCGATTACTTAGATCATACTCTTTTTTTCACTCTTGAGGCTATTGCCTTAATACCAGGCGCACCCCATTATTTTATCACTCTCGAGGCTATTGCCTTAGGCTCACCCCATTATTTTATTCTCACTTTTTTTTAGAGAGAGAAGACTTACTCATTCGTTATTATCTTTATTCTTAACCTAATAAACTATTGTGAGGTGAAAAATAGATGTATAATTGCCTCAAAACTACTGTTAGCGATATTTATTTTTCGAATTTTAATCTTTTTCATAAAATTCAAAGTGTATCGTCCAATTTACTCTCATATCCAATTTTAAATCTAAATTGTATTCCTTTATCTATAATTAGTTTGATCTATTAACGAAAAATTTTTTTTTTTTTAATCTTTTTGTTGGTCACCCTAAAAACTACCCAAAGTGTAAAATAAAGAAACCCAAAAACCTAAAAAAAATAAAATAAAATAAAATAAAAATAAAATCCTAAAAATCCTAAAAAAAAATAAAAATAAAAATAAAAATAAAATAAAATAAAATAAACATCTCTTAATACACTCCCCCACACCTAAACTTGTGTATGCCCTCATACACAAATCATTGGTGTCGTCCTCTTTGCCTTCTACTAGATTCACCATGTGCAGGACGTGCTTGTGCTGTAGAAGACTCACCCCTATCAATCTGTTTCAACCGGTGCCAAATTTTTCCAAGACCTTGCCAGACAACGTTGATTTGCTCAGTGGGATCAGCTGGCAAGTCTTGGTCAAAGAAGGCATCATCCTCCTCTTCTTGTGTCAAGTCAGTGGCATATATATCCTCGTTATCAGCATGTCTGTTCCAATCTTCTGGAACAGCAGCATGATATGTCACTGAAATATGTTCGGTAGTGATCAACACGCGTGAGGGTGCGGATGCGTCAAATTCGGCACTAGATATAAACTTGCGACACAACTGTGTAATTAAACACGGCAGAGGCAAACTAGTCCTCGACCGCATCTTAGCATCAATAATAGTGTCGAGTAGTTGTGTGCACATACAGAAGTGAGTATCTTGACGCATAATACAATCAACAACATAAAGTGTGGGCGTATAAAAAGATGACATATGTGTAATGCCCATAACATTAGTGTTGACCCAGCGGCAAGTTGCGGGAATATTTCGGTAGAGTGTCTTGCTGCTGATCCCTTTATCACATGCTATTTTGCAGTTTGGGCCCATCTGTGTAAGATAGTCCTCAATCCTACCAGGAGTGTGATTCCCGGTATGAAGGAGGATACCCGTAGAAGTTGAGATGGCCTCTGCGTGCATTTCATATAATTGGCCGCGCCAATGGAGGTTTATGGTTTTGCGATCGTCCGAAATGTCGGATTTCGCAAAACTCGCATAAAATTCCTCCACCAACTCTGGGATGTAGAATGCATTAGATGAATAAATGAGGTAATTCCAACCCAGAGTTTCGATTGCAGCGGCAAAATAAACACTAAATGCCACAAAAATTTCTCCAAAAAACTTCTCACAAACAAATCTACCCATGATATCGTACTGTAACTATTAATTTGCAATCTGATCAACCCAGTAAACTTATAGAGGAGAAATATTACCTGCTCTGAAGAGTCAGGGGGAAAATCCACAAATTTACCGCTAAATAGCGGTAAAAGCCGCTGTTTGGCGGTTTATTCGTCACGTCTGGCTGGGATCTTCGGGTAGAGTCTCTAAGATAGTGAGATGAATCTTGTGGAACCAACTGATCAGGGCAAATCCTGAAGATTATACACTGTCCTGCAAAGAGAGACAAAAACCAAAAGGAGGAAGTGGGAAAGAAAGGGGGGCAGCTAGGGTTTTGGATGAAATGATTTGGGGGAAGATGAGGGCTGCTTGGATATATATAGAGATGGAAAATTACCATTAGCTCCTCATCTTTCCCTAATTTTGCTTTAAAACCCTGCATCACGTTAGTAACATAATATACATGCTATTATACACATGACTACATGCCTTTATGCATAGATTGGATCGTGAAGTGTCACGACCTCTACGTTATCGCTCACTCGAGATTCTAAAAATGGTTTTAGTCTGTGACCGTTTACTTTGAATAAATTACCATTTTTAGGATCCTCGAGATCAACTGCACCGTGATGGTGCACTGTCCGTACTATGTACGGTCCACTCCATCTTGACCTCAATTTTCCTGGGAATAAATGTAGCCTCGAATTATATAAGAGAACTTTTTGTCCAGGTGCAAATGACTTGCGAATGATTGCTTTGTCATGAAACACTTTTGTTTTCTCTTTATAAATCTTGGCACTCTCATATGCGTCCCGTCTTATCTCATCAAGCTCATTAATTTGTAATCTCCGCTGCTCGCCAGCTTTTTCGAGCTCAAAATTTAGAAATTTAATTGCCCATAAAGCTTTATGCTCAAGCTCCACCGGTAAATGACACGCTTTTCCAAATATCAAACGATATGGAGACATGCCTAGATTAGTCTTGTAAGCAGTACGGTAAGCCCATAATGCATCAGCTAGCTTACAAGACCAATCTTTTCTATTATGATTTACTGTTTTCTCCAAAATCAGTTTGATTTGGCGATTGGAAACTTCCACTTGCCCGCTAGTTTGTGGATGATATGGTGTGGCTAACTTGTGGGTAATGGAATATTTCCGCATAAGCGCCTCAAATGACCGGTTGGTGAAATGGGTACCATTATCGCTAATAATAGCTCGAGGAATGCCAAATCGAGAAAATATATTCTCTTTCAAAAACTTGACAACTACTTTGTTGTCATTCGATTTTGTGGCTATTGCCTCTACCCATTTATAAACATAATCAACAGCAACTAATATGTATTGATTTCCAAATGAGTTGGGTAACGGTCCCATAAAATCTATACCCCATACATCAAAGATTTCGACCTCAAGGATGGGTTGCAGAGGCATCATATTGCGCCGTGAAATTTTGCCAATAAATTGGCATCGTGTGCATACTTTGCAATATTCCACGGCGTCTTTGAAAATAGTTGGCCAATAGAAACCACTCTGCAATACCTTTTCGGCCGTTTTCCTGGGACCAAAGTGTCCTCCACAAGCTAGATCATGACAAAAGGAGAGGACACTTTGTATCTCATCGTTAGGTATGCATTGACGTATGATTTGGTCTGGACAACATTTGAACAGATATGGTTCATCCCAGTAAAAGAATTTTACTTGGGATAAGAATCTATATCGATCCTGCTTGGACCAATGGGACGGAATCTCCTTAGTCACAAGATAGTTCACAATGTCAGCAAACCATGGTTCGTGCATCAATGCAAACAGTTGCTCATCAGGAAATGATTCGTTTATGGGGCACAAATTAGTTGGAGCATTGGGCAGACGAGACAAGTGATCAGCTACTGAATTATCCGCACCCTTCTTGTCTAATATCTCAAGATCAAACTCTTGTAGCAAGAGGATCCATCGAATAAGCCTTGCTTTTGCATCTTTCTTGGTTAACAAGTATTTCAAAGCAGCGTGATCAGTGTATACTGTAATTCGTGATCCAATCAAGTAGGAACGAAACTTCTCAAGTGCAAAGACGACTGCCAGAAGCTCTTTCTCTGTGGTAGAGTAGTTCAACTGGGCGTCATTAAGTGTCCTACTTGCATAGTAAATCACATGTGGCTGCTTATTAATACGTTGACCAAGGACGGCACCGATAGCGTAATCAGATGCATCACACATGAGCTCAAAAGGTAAGCTCCAGTCTGGCGCATGAATAATAGGAGTGGTGGTCAGCGCCTTCTTGAGCTGCTCAAATGCTCTTAGACAATCAGGTGTAAAATTGAATGGTATTTCCTTGGCTAGTAGATGTGTCAAAGGCCTAGCAATTGTGCTAAAGTCTTTGATAAATCTTCTATAAAAACCAGCATGACCAAGGAAGGATCGTATATCTTTCACTGATCGCGGAGGTGGCAGATTATTGATGAGGTCTACCTTAGCTTTGTCAACCTCGATACCATTCTTCGAGATGACATGCCCTAGCACTATGCCATTTTTGACCATAAAATGGCATTTTTCCCAATTGAGTGTCAAATGCTTCTCATTACAGCGTGTGAGAACTAACTCTAGATGATGCAGACACTCTTGGAATGAATCTCCGAAGATAGAAAAATCATCCATGAAAACTTCAAGAAATCGTTCAACCATGTCAGAGAAAATACTTACCATGCATCTTTGGAACGTGGCAGGTGCGTTGCATAACCCAAAAAGCATGCGCCTATATGCAAAGGTGCCGAATGGACATGTGAACGTGGTCTTTTCTTGATCCTCCGGAGCGATGGGAATTTGGTTGTAGCCAGAGTATCCATCTAGAAAACAATAGAACTCATGTCCAGCCAACCGTTCCAACATCTGATCAATGAATGGTAAGGGGAAGTGGTCCTTCCTAGTTGCAGCATTAAGCTTCCTATAATCAATGCAGACTCGCCATCCCGTCTGCAAACGCGTCGGGATAAGTTCATTTGCATCGTTCTTGACTACAGTGATTCCGGATTTCTTAGGTACTACTTGAACTGGGCTTACCCATGCGCTATCAGAGATAGGATAGATAATCCCATTGTCAAGACACTTAAGAATATCCTTCCTCACAGCTTCTTTCATTACCGGATTCAACCTACGCTGAGGATCTCTTGTAGGTCGTGCATTGTCTAGCAAATGAATTCTATGCTGCACTATAGAAGGACTTATCCCCTTGATATCAGCCATACTCCAGCCTATGGCTTCCTTATGTGCTTTCAACACTGATATGAGTTTTTCCTCCTGAGCGTCAGTCAATTCTGCAGAGATAATGACTGGTAGTGTGTCGTGTTCACCCAAAAAAGTGTACTTGAGATGACTCGGAAGGGTCTTCATCTCAAGCTCAGGTGGACACTCAATAGATGGTCGTAACTGAACTCGTGGTTCAGTCATCAATGGCTCAGGTGGAAGTTTCCAATGCGTGGAAGACACATAATTAGATGATTCATCGAGCGTCTCCAAGAATACACTCTCATCAACTAACCCATTCAGCTCGTCAAAGAATTTCTCCTCTTGATGTTCACTGGACAATCCTTGGATCATATTCACTTCTAGGGGCTCGTCATGTGGATCACTCGGTTGGCGCCCTAGATTGAATATATTCAAGTCAAGTGTCATATTTCCAAAGGAAAGTCTCATCGATCCACTCCGGCAATTGATAACAGCATTAGAAGTGGCCAAGAATGGACGTCCCAAAATAACTGGGATACAATGGTGTGGATTCACCACAGGTTGAGTCTCGAGGACTATGAAATCAACTGGGAAGATAAACTCCCCAATCTTAATCAAGACATCCTCAATCTCTCCCATAGGTGTCTTCACAGATCTGTCAGCTAACTGCAACGTAATCCTTGTAGGTCTCAACTCTCCCAGTCCTAACTCCTGGTACACCGAATAAGGAAGCAAGTTGACACTTGCTCCTAGATCTAGTAGAGCCCTTTCAATCACTGTAGTCCCTATAGTGCAGGAGACAGTAGGACTTCCAGGGTCTTTATACTTTACAGGTGCTGACTGAGAGATGATGCTAGATATGTTAGCAGCTAGGAAGACTTTCTTTGGAACATTGGTTGTTCTCTTCTTTGTGCATAAATCCTTTAAGAATTTTGCATAAGCAGGTACTTGTTGGATTGCATCAAGAAGAGGAACATTGACCTTAACTTGCTTGAATAACTCAAGCATGTGCTCCACCTGAGGAGAATTTTTCTTCAATCGATTTGGATAGGGAGCCTTTGGCTTATAAGTATGGTCAATTGGAGGATCAGAATTAGAAGGATCAGATTCTTCTGTCGTGCCAGTGGGTAGATCGTGGGATGATGATGATGAATCATGAGGTGGGTTTGGAATCGTGGTATCAGGGAGTGTAGCTTGCCGTACAATAGGAGTGGAATCAGGTGGCATGGCTACATGATTGTCAACCAGTTTGCCAGATCTAAGTGTGTGAATGGCATTAATTTGGTTGACATGCGACTGATTCAAATTTGAGGAACTGGCATTAGGATTTGTTATGGGTTGACTTGGAAAAGTGCCCTTGCCACGTTCACTCATTTGATTTGCTAGTTGTCCAACCTGCTGCTCTACACTCTTAATGGATTGAGAGTTTACGAGCAGGTGCTGATCTGTTCTTTGAATGAAATCAGTTGACACTTTCATAAGATTCTGCATGTATGTGTCAAGGTTGGACTGAGACTTGAGAAGAGTTTCAACATTCTTCTCAAGTGATTGAAGTCGCTTTTCTTGATCATTATTAGACCCCTGTTGTGGATATGAGTGATTTTGTGCAGGTGGTCTATTCTGGTTGTTCCCATGATTTGAAGTATTTGGGTGTTGATAAGCACCCATATTTGGTCTTGGGAACTGACCAGTAGCTGGAGGCTGCATGTTAGAGTTCGGGGCTCCCTGATATTGCCCTTGACCCCATGAGAGATTTGGATGGCTCCTCCAGCCAGGATTGTATGTTGGAGCGTATGGATTATTGACGGGTCTTTGATACATAGCATTAGCTTGCTCAAGTGTAGGACCCGTAGGATTTACTAACAATGGACACTCCTCCATAACGTGGTTGGGAATTCCGCAATTAAAGCATGTGGGACTTTGGAGTTGATTCACTTGACCCACTGGTGGAGACTGAGCACTAGGAGTCTCCAGTGCCTCAATTCTTCTCATAAGAGCTGCGATCTTTGCTTCAGCAGCTATAGAGCTGTCGACGCTATGGATCCCACTCTTTTGAGCAGAAGTTGATATACTGGGCTTCTCAGTGGAACTCTCCCACTGCATAGTCTTCCATGATAAGTCCTCAAGAAAGTCCCATGCTTCATCCTCGTTTTTTCTCATAAACTCCCCTTGACACATGGATTCTAGAAGAGTTTTGGATGCGTAATCAAGTCCTTCGTATATGATCTGACACAACCGCCACTTTTCTATTGCATGGTGGGGGCATTGAGCTAATAAATCCTTAAATCGTTCTAAGTATTTCCAGAAGGGTTCTCCTGGCACTTGACAGAATTGATTAATTTGATTTCTGATTCGTGCCGTCTTGTGCGTAGGATAATACTTCTTGAGAAATACTGTAACGAATTCATCCCAAGTAGTGATTGAATCAGTAGGCATACTGTACAACCACTTCTTGGCATTATCCTTAAGTGCAAACGGGATGAAACGGAGCTTAATTGCGTCCTCCGATAAGTTTTGCAGTTTAATCATTACGCATACTTCTTGAAATTCACTGATAAAGAGATATGCATCTTCTGAATCAGAACCAGTGAATTTGGGAAGCATACTAATGTACTGCGGTTTTAATTCGTAGTGATTACCCGCTACGTGTGGAAGTTTGATGCATGATGGTAATGATGTACGCAACGGGTAACATCGATCCTGAAGGATCGGGATCGGCTGGTCCATCTTGTCTCCCATGAACAAATCTGATCTCACAAGTCGACCAAATTAATCACGGGTCCAATGTGGCATGAACCAGCGACCGTGAGTGTATGCGTGAACTTCCTAAACTAATGCAAGAAGTGGGGTGTGATGAAGAGATAAAACGGTGGAATGATATGAGCAAATAAAAATGTGGTTTCTACTGTTCCTAATTTTTTATTTTTTTTTTAAATTTTTTTACACAACTAAGAAACAAAAATACAGCAACAGAGAAAATTAGGGTTCCAAACGTACCTCTTTGGCCGCCAAATGGCGGTTTTACCAGCTAAATAGCGGCTAAAATAAAGAAGTGGATTCTGATATTTTTTTCCACTTGGTCCAGAGGCTCTTCCAATTCTTTCAATCTTCCTGTATCTGCACTTCCTATTTCCTGCACACTCACACACACTGTTAACCCGTAAAATGCTAGAAAAAGCAAGAAAAACACCGTCGATCCCCGGCAACGGTGCCAAAAATTTGATGTGTTATATTTACTGCAAGCGTACAGTATCGTTGTAGCGCTGTACAGGTCGTCTCACAGGGATCTAGGGTGTTTCTGCGTTCTTACTTTCTCTATAGTTCAATGGACTAACCAAAGGTTCTAGGTTGAGGTCGAATTTATCTAAGTAGCCTAGGATTTAGAATCCACTAATTTCCTACCATGTTCTTACTTCTAATATTTTCTTCTATCATAAAAATTCGATCTTTTTAGTTTAATTTTTACTTAAAGTGCCCTAAGCATGAGCTATCAAGTGTTGTGCAAGTATAGCGCATCAAAGGATGCTACTTCTTACAAAAATAAACTAAATATTGTAGATAATTCAAATAAAATAGTAAAATCAGCAACCCCAAACCCTAACTAAGCATAGATTATCAAGAATCCTAATTCAAGTATAATCTATCAAAGTTCTAAACTTCGGGTCCTCGTATTTTAATGTTTCATTTGAAAAATCATGGCTTTTATTAATTTTATTTAAGAAGAAAAATATTAGAAAATAATTACATGGTGGATCTTAGTTTCATCTACATCCTAGGGCTGATCTAATCAGCTACTCATGATTTTTGCTAAGGAAGATTAAATTTTAATTCATACAATGATAAACCCTAATCTAGAAAGCGGTAAATCCTAAAATAAAAAGCAATTGAATTTATGCAGAAATAAAATAAAAATTGCAAAAATAATGGGTTACCTCTGGACACGGTGTTGTGCCGTCGACCTTCAGAAAAAACCCCCAATTCATTCAACAGAGAAAATCGCGTACAAAAATAAAATCCAGAATCCAGAATCCAGAATCCCGTCAAAATACAAGGGTTGGCTCTTAAATAGGTCTCGGAAACCAAACCCTATTTCTAACCAGTTGAAAAAAACTACAAAATTACATTTAAGCCCATGACTAAACTTCCTCTGCGAACGCTACAGTATTACCGCTATTTAGCGGTAAAAACCGCTATGTAGCGATTAAATATTGAGAAATTGTACTGAAATTTCTTCTACAGAAGTATCTTATCTTGTACTCTTCAATTTATTAACTGTATTTGACTTATAATTCCTTCAGTACTTTGATGTTGTAGTCTTGCCCGATTTAGAAACTTTTCGGCGTTTGATTTCCTAGTCCAACTCTTGTTTCATGTCTCCTCCTTGTATAATTCGGATTACCTGCAAAAGACACTAAAAATACCCGAGTAGCATTTATTTATACACAAAAATAGATAAAGTATGAGAGGAAAAATACAATATATGATATTCATCATGTTGCAACCCAAGAATATGTACGCAGATGTCCTCACGCCACTCATCATGACTTTGGCTCTACCACTTGTGTCGAGTAAATGCGTCACTATCAGGAGCCACAATCTTCTTTGAACTAAAATAGTATTGGAGGCGGGTGATGAGCACATATAGGATCGAGTCTTGAGCTCTGAGACTTGTAGAAGATCCAAAGGAAGATCAGAAGGAAGTAGCCTCAGTAGCAAAAAAGACAGCTAAACTCTACTATGATACAGTGCTACAAACCCTATACTGCAAATAACATGATGGTATTCTGCTTCGCTACCTCTCAAAAAGGAGAACTCAAGATGTGCGTGAAGAAACTCATGGCAGAACTTGCAGGGTCTACTAGTCAGGGCCAAAACTTTAAGTCTGCATAAGAAGAATCATGTACTTCTATGTAGATACTGTGGTATATGCAAAGTATTGTCATGCTCACCAAGTGCATACCAACTTCATACGCAAACTGCTAGAGTTTTTGCATAGCTTCGGGCCAATCACTCTGCCCTCATCTAAAAGATATCGGTTCATACTACTTCAAATGGACTAATGCTAGCCCTAAGAGAGAAGTCAAAACAGTGGATGTAGATAAATTCATCAAGCATCATATGATCTACTGCTTTATTATACCTCAGCAGATTATGTATGATAATGGCCCCAGTTTGCCAGTCAAAACTTCTCCCAATTCTGCAACAAGTTCATAATCCAAGATGTTGCCTCAACGCCCTACAATCTGGCAGTTGATTGTCTAGCCGAAGTCTTCAACAAGACGACAGTGAAGCTTCTCCAGAATGTCTCTTCAAGCTGACATGACTGTGATGAAAAGTTAGGAGAGTGCCTATGGGCTTGCCGAACCGCAATATGAACTCCAACAAAAGCTATGTCATGGCTATGAAGCCGTTTTACTACTCGAGATCCAGATTCCATCTCTACAAGTCACACTAAACAAAAGCATTTGCAACAATTTCAATAATTGGAAGCATTGGGCAAAGAAAAGAATCACGATCTATAAGGCCAAAAGCAAATTCGAACCCCAAATGAGACGGTCTACTCGAATGGAATTTACCACCTATCGATTAAGATGGCTCACCCGAAGGCCACAATGGCCAAGGGGAGAGGAAATTAAAATCCTCACCAACCCTGTCATATTGGGGGTAAGTGTATGAATAGCAATTTCCTAGAGCTCATAAACAATGAGAAGAGGAAATATTTGGTCTATAAGCCCAAACAAAATTCCTCTCGACAACTCATCACGCTGAGGGGAATAGCATGGCTAGCCCAACGCAAATGATGATTGGTAAAGACACCCAAAATCCATTGATAGTTGGGGTTTGCTAAAAATCTCATGACAAATCTATCATAACATCCTTATTTAATTACAAGTATGTATTCTTATATACTTAATGAATTTTAATTATTTTATATGGAATTGATATTTTTTATTCTTCGTAATCTTTGAAAGGAGAAATATGATTTTGAGTCATTGATTCTTTATAGTTTGACAATCTATTCGTTGCTTAGTTTTTTATATACCGTAGACTCTTCAGGCATGGTATATAGTTAGACTTTGAATGTTTATTTTAATTATTCATATTACATGTTTAGATAAACTCAAAATTCATATAGGATTAACTGGGAGAAATTAGTCAAATTACCATGTTCGCAATTTTATATATTTTGTACTTAATTGAATTATTTTCCGATTGTAGGAAAACTATGCGATCTATACAACTGAGATAAAAAAGTATAAATATATTCAGTAAATTATCCTATGGGGAGTTACATCCATTTGACCAACAATTTTAATATAAGTAAAGTTTCTATCTTTTAAATTTAGTTTAGTTAATAAAAAATCTAATCTTTTTAGTTCCATAATTTATTCTAGTGTCACACAATTAATAAACGATCATTGAGATAAAGATCTTGGATTACTATCCTTATACTACTTGTCGATCTCTTGCACTTGGGAGTGTATGATTTAGATCACAGTCAAGGGAATAGAATGGTGGAAGCATATGCAACAAAGTTCATTAGACTCAATCAGTTTACCCTAATGTTGACAGCCGAGGAAGAAGGTGGAGTGCACCTATTTCAGTAAGGAATAAATCACAACATTAGAGAGCATCTAGCATCTCAAATGTACAAGTCCTACTTAGAAGTGTTCAAGGTGGCATGTTCGCAAGAGCAAGTATCTAAGGAGCGAAGGCCAATGGTAGTATACAAGCTACCATTTAGTCAGGGAGCTAGTTTGTTAGCTAAGAGGTTCGCAGATTCTCTGGTAAGCAATGCCCAAACAAGCCTCTATGATATGGAATTTTTGTCATATGCCAAGACATGTTCAGAGGAGTGCAGAAGAGTACATGAGCTGTATGTATTATGTGGTTATGCTAATTGTTGGGTTTTGATTGTCCAAGGATGCAATTAGGATAACAAACAATAGCCAAAGCACCATATTAACCAGCACCCGTACCAATAGCAATAGTACCACCAGTTCAGAAGGTTCTAGGGTAGAACCAGCGAAAACCATTGCAAACTTAGTAGAAGGCTTGTGTCACAACTTAGGGTAGAGCGGGGCGGGAGACAAGGACCAATTAGAATGACAAATGAGTAATGAGGTGACTGGATGAGTTTTAACACGTATGATTTTGGTTGGTTGAGTACCTGTACATATTTTTTTTGATTATAAAGCATCACACTTTTTTAACTCTATTATATTTTTTATGCAACCTTATTGATTGTGTTACTTTATTTGCGATATTAAGATTGGAAATGGTAGTATAGTGACTCATAAAACTGCAAGTTATGTTCACTATTGATTAAGTATAGGAAGTCTATGTTAATATTTTTGTTATAGATGGTGGAGGTTATGATGCTATTTTTGGCATAGTTTGGTTAAGCACTTTTCATGCTGTGATAGATTGTAAGAGAAGGAAGGTGATGTTTTGGATCCCAGATTATCTAGAATTTGAGTTTATCAATTAAAATCAGTCTTTAGAGTCAACATGGTATAAGATATCCCCGAAAGGAGGAGTTTTGGAGGCTAAGAAAAAGTAGAGGAAATATTTTTGTGGTGCTGGAATTCTTAGATTTTATCCTAATGAAATACCATGATTGAGGGTTGTAGAGTTTACTATTGATATTATTCTTGGAGCATAGCCAATTTGTAAGGCGTCCTATCAGATGAGACATGTAGAGTTGGCAGAAGTCAAGAGGCAAGTAGATAAATTGTTGAAGTTGGGTTTCGTCAAACCTAGAGTTTCACCTTGGGGAGCTTCGATGTTGTTGGCAGGCAAGAAGGAAGGGAGGTAGAGGTTGTGTGTGGATTATAAGGGTCCAAATGCAGGGACAATCAAGAACAACTATTCTTTACCAAGAGGTCGATTTATTTTATCAAATTAGAAGGAGCTAAGATATTCTTGAAGATAGATCTTCATTCTTGATTCCATCAAGTTAGAGTCCAATCAAAAGACATTCTGAAAACTTCATTCAGAACTAGGCATGATCACTATGGATATCTAATGATGTCATTTGGAGTAAATAGTGCATCAGTGGTGTTTATGAATTTGATAAATTATATTTTTGCTCAATATCTGATAAGTTTACAGTAGTGTTTATTAATAATATTTTGATTTGTTCTCTGAGTAAATAAAAGCATACTGAACATTTAAGAATAGTATTGCACTTTTAAAATTATATGAAAAAAATAAGTAAGTGTAAGTTTTAATTGAAGGAAGTTGCTTTCCTTGGACATGTGGTTTTTGGAGATGGGGTAGCAGTAGATACTAAGAAGGTCAACGCAGAGCTAGGTTAGCTTGTACCAAAGTCAGTTTCAGAAGTTCGAAATTTTTTTCGGAATGGTTGGATATTACAAAATATTTGTGTAGGGCTTCATAAAAATTACATCATCACATACTAAATTTACTTGGAAAGGAGTGAAGTTCATATGGATAGATGAATGCAGTGAAGCATTTGTAGAGTTGCAGTAGAGATTGAAGACAACAACTGTGTGGGAATTCTAGATAATTTCGAAGGAAAGAAGACTACAATGATGCGTAAGGCCAAGGATTGAGGTGTCTATTAACCTAGAATGGAAGGATGATTGAGTTTGTTTCCAGATAATTGAGACTTCATGAGCAGAACTACCTAATTCATAACTTGGAGTTGGCAGTGGTGATTTACGACCTGAAGATGTAGAGACACTATGTGCTGGGATAGAGGGTAGAATATAAACTAATTCTAAGAGTTTGAAGTACTTTTTTACTCAGAAGGAGTTGAATATGAGACAAAGACGATACTTAGAATAGTTACATATTATGATTTGTTTATTAAGTATCATCAATTCAGTTTCGGATGCACAGAGTAGGAGGCCAGCAACAACAGATAAGTTGACCCAATAGAAGGAGTTGTTGATGAAACTCTAAAGGATGAAACTGGAAGTAGTTCTACCAGGTGAGACAATTCAGATCATGGAAATACAGCTCCGGTCGCCAACAATTGAGTAGGTCAAGGAAGCCCATGTTAAAGATGAGAAGTTCTAATGATTGAAGAATAAGATAGAAATGGGTCTCTGATGATAATACACGAAGTTGATCTATTCAATTCAAGAGGAGGTTCTGGGTGCCTATGAGTGAAGTTTGAGCTAGAGTTCTAGAAGAGAATCACATATCAATCCATTCTATTCATCTAGGGAAATCAAGTTGTACAAGGATATGAAGTAGCATATGGTGGTTCAGTATGAAGATGGAGATTGCTAGGTATATGTCAAGTACACCATCTATCAACAAATAAAGATAAAACATCAAAGAATTGAATGATTGCTTTAGTTATTAGCCATACCATAGTGAAAATGGAAACATATAGCGATGGATTTTGTGACAGGATTATCGAGGACTGTCAAGAGTAAAAATACAATTCGAGTGATTATTAACTGATTGACCAAATTAGCACACTTCAGTCTAATTAGAATTGGACAATCAATGAATTTGTTTGCTATAAGATTTATGTAGAAAGTGGTGAGACTGCATAAAGTCCCAGTAAGGATTGTTTGGATTGAGATACAAGATTCTGATCATATTAAGTGGAGCTTGATGGGTAGTTTGGGAGCGTAGTTAGACTTATCTTCTACCTACCATTTTTAGATAGATGGTCAATTGGAACAGATTATTTAAACACTTGAAATTATGCTCGAAACTTACGTATCAAACTTTAGTGGGTCCTGAAAATATCATCTATACATGGTAGAGTTTTCATATAACAACAGCTACTAAAAAAGTGTCATGATGGCACCATTCGAAGCACTGTATGGATATGTACAGATATCCATTATATTAGGTTGATATTGGAGAGCAAAGTATATTTGGACCGGAGTTAGTCACTTCAACAGTGGATCAAGTGAAGATCATTAGGAAGCCTCTAAAGGCAACACAGGACCGACAAAACAAGTAGGCAAATAAACACAGGAGACTAGTGGAGTTTGAGGTTGAAAATAAGATATTCATTCAAGTGTCAATGAAGGGTTGTCAGATTTTGAATGAAGGCTAATTCAGTTCGAGCGACATTGGTCCATTTGAGATTACTAAAAGGATTTAATTATCTTATAAATTAGCATTGCTGCCAGAAATGGAAGCTATACATAATGCATTTCATGTGTCACAATTGAGAAAGTACCAACGTGAGGAGCATAAAGTAGTGGATTCGTCTAAAGAAAATTTGAGATCAGACTTGATATACGAGAAACAGCCAACGGTAATTATTGGCAGAAGAGAGAAGATTGGGCAAAATGATTCCTCTTGTCCTCGTCTCATGAGTTATGCAATCGCTAGGAGAATATACCTTAGAGCGCGAGAATAATGTTCAGGCAAAATATTCATATCTTTTCTAGATATAGTTTAAGGTATTTTATATTTTTAATTATTTTCTTATTTTATATGCTTGTATAGTCATCTATCCATTACTTTTGAAGTTCGATAATGAAATTCTTCTAATAGGATGTAATACTCACATTTTCTAGCAGTCACAATCCTTTCCTTGGGATTGATCTTACCAAATTAGGGATGTTGAGAGTCGTTGATATTCGATTCATCTTCTAAGAAATCCATCTTTAATTTTATAACTCTAAATGAGTTTCCGACTTTTATGGTATTTTTTCTTAAAAAATTAACAAAAGTATTGAGTACTGACTGATAAAGGTTTTACCATCGATATTTTCTTATCTTGTATTCTAGATATTTAAATTTTATATCAAAATTGTTTTCATGCTTCTCTCTTTGATATATCTATCTCTTTTAATAATTTGGGACTTTTTGTGATCACAAATTTGAACCGATACCAGATAAATAAAATTTATTTTATTAAATATATTTATTTGTCTAAATATTCACCATTTCATTCTTTTGTTTTTCTTTTTTAGAACTGCCCATTTACGGGAGCAGGGACATAGGAATATGTGAAATTGTGGGGAGAGACATAATCATGGTGCTGAAAAAAAAAAAAAAAAAAAAAAGAGAAGAAAAACTCATGACACACTCCTCTCTTTCTTTTACACATACTCACCACTCTTGTTTCTTCACCAACCAAATTTTCTCCTCTTTTCTCATGAGCACAGCCAATGATGGCACTAGGATGAGCAGAAGCAAAAAGGAAGGGAAACCAAGGGATAAGATATCTACAAACTAAAGCAAGTAAAAGAGTTTCCTCTATAACATCCTAAACCAACTAGCTCCATTAGCTAGTGCACTCCGTACCTATTACGTCAACCAATAAGGCCTTGGATATTGATGTAGTCAAGGTATTAGCTCAATGTTGCATTTCTATAGATATTACTTTATCGATCGTGCCAAACTAGGGTTATTAGGAGCTGATCGATATTTGGTTTGACATCTAATAAATTTAATTTCAATTCTATTAATCCAAAATAAAATTTTGAGTTTGAAATCATTTTTCTTTTTATTTTTGAGTGTTATGCTAATTTTCTTAGATTTTCATGAGAAAGTCTAAAAACTAGTGAAAATACTGGTTATAAATCGATTATAATATGGTCTTTACTTAGTTTTATCTCTCATTCTATATATGCAACAAATTATTAGACAAATTATACCCATGGTTGTCTCACTCTATTCTACTTTGATATTTTTCTGAGATATTTCCGGAAACGTTAAAAAATTTGGATTATGGACCCGAATAAAATATTATATTTCATTGCTCCACCTAATTTTATTCAAGTTGTTTGTCACTTTCCTTATGTCTACTCAAATTTAATATGAATCTTGGGAAATTCATATGCTTTGGATTTTATCTTGTCCATTCAATGGCATAATTATTTGTCTTTTTTTCCTCTCTCTAAGAATCAATTTAAGAAGAACAAAAATTCTTATTCTCTCTCCTCTAATTCATTTTTCTTTCTACATAATTCTTCTCATCGCTAGAGGAGCAACTGGAGCAAGGTTGACAAAGCAATAGCTAGGCAGCATATGAGTATAGGACTAACGTGAGTATACATATGCTCTGTTCTTTCTCTTCTTGCTCACTGATTGAGAGAATAAGGGGGTCTTATAGTATGTATCTTCTTTGTCCAAATATATTTTAGTATATTTGAAATATAACATGTTTGCTAAAAAAAATTCATTCCACAGGACCTGAACTGACCGCCAACAATGGTCAAAACCGACAGGTGGCGGTCTAACCATAACCAATAGCCACGAAGTTTCATCTGTAAGTTTGTATTACCTGTTTGAATAGTTTGTTAATATTGATTATGTATGTGAATAATTATAATATGGCTTATCAGTAAGTAAATATTGTTATTGGATTTTCAAAATCAATTTTATGATTTACTATCAAAATCATGTATGGATACTATTTTGAAAATATGAAGGGGATTTTAATGACTTTGAAATGTTATAAGATTACAATGGAAATATTCGTATATTTAGATTCAGTCTAGCCGCCACTTAATAGCCAAACCAAGGCTATTCATCTTGAATTTGGCCCAAGTGCTCAAGTTAGTAAGTAGATTAATAAACCTTGATCAGTTTGAAATTATAGATACTGGACATTGATATTACAATATGGTTCTTCATGTAGTATATTTTGATATCAGATTTGAAATCGGCATTAGGATTTGATCAAAATTATGTACGGATCTAATTCTAGTTGTTTGAGAAGATAGCCATGAATTTTAAGGTTGTAAGACAAATTTTTGTGACTTTTGGAAGAAGAGAGCCATCAGAGAGCAGCCCATGACTGTTAATCAACAGTTTTGTTAGCTTCGGGAAGGGCAAAATTATCCCCAAAAGTTTAGATAACTATATAGGTATCTTTGGCATACTAGAAATTAGATAATTATGTTATAATGGTTGTCGCGTAATTTGATTAAAATTTAGAAAATAGGAAGTTTTTTTTTTATTTCTTGGTGTTGGTTTCACAATTAAACTACGGTTGAATATTATAAATCACTCTGATGGAAAAGTAGTGTTGTGGAATTTTTATAATTGCTATATGAATTGATGCCTTGGAGCTTTGGCCAATCCCTAGCTGGCAACCAAAAACGATAGTTAGCGGCTGGTTGTGCCTTAATGAGACAGGGCATGGGGCCATGGGTTGGGTCTATAATTTCTGATAGGTCAGGGTAGGCTAAGGTGCAGATTAAAATATTCAAGTAATTATAAATGAATAAATCAGAATAGGATAATAAGAATCAAATATAGAAGAAGTAAAATAGTTTCGTTTATTTTGGAAACCACTTGTTACCAATTGAACTTACACTTGAATGAAAAGCATGAAAATTATATAAGCTTGTTATAAGAATATGCGTGCTTAACCCCAACATAATACAACCAACCAAGAACAACTAAACAAGCCAAAATATAATTGTTTTGGTTGATTATTAAATAACTTGTGGTGTCGTTGATGATTTGTACAAGACTTTATTCATGCATGAGATATGAAGCTAACACGACATGTTACAAAATATTTCATATACTTGATATGTAATATGGTTAACCACACGTATGATACATAATGGATGTAATATATTGAATACGGTGACTAGCATGGACAAAGAATTACTCTATTTATGGATAAATGTCTATATGATGTAGAATTAACATGGTATTTGATTCTTGATTTTTTGATAAAGACATGTGCATACTTAGAACATAAATATACTATGAGGTATTGATAAATTATGTGTATCATGTATCTTTGGCATGAAGATATAGAGAAACTAATTGATGGATTAGAACCACACCATAAAAGGACAAGTTGGTCACAATCAAAGGCCAAAGACTTTTATTATTATAACAATAGCCATGCGGTATTCTCTAAATTTAATACCCTTGTAAGATATATCTGTTATTTTTCTTACAGTAACAGGTTTACCTAGTACTATTTCGTGGCATGTCATGGTTCAGCTCCTTGGGCAATGATCGGACCTTTGATATATACGAGCACTTATATGATAATAGAAATAACGGTATCTTTCCATCAAATATAATTTCTATATAACTTGGATAATCTCTGAGCTCCTTGGGCAGTGACGAGGTACAAAGAGTTTCTCTCCTTCCCTTAAGCGAGTTAGCTGTTGAAGATTCTAAAGATATTTCTTTATATATTGAATGTTTTTCAGGCTTCAGCACACTAGATAATCCTGTCATCTTTCTTGCCGAGAAGAACTTGCTCAGACTATGTCTTATCCTTTAATATTTTGATAAGTTGAAAGGGTCATTCTGCTAACTTTAACATAAATTTACTGATTACAGCAAGCTTTTTGTTGAGGGATTGAACCTCCTTGATTAGCACCTTCATATTCAGGACGACAATTATCTTCTCAGGATTAGCCTACATTAGTATTTTTTAACCCTATATATGTAGCATATCATGCCAAAACTCGTGAAGATCCAACCAAGTATTTGAGCATATCGAAATTCAAGATTAATACAGACTAAAATAGGATGGATACAGTGGATATACTGATTTGATAAAGTTACAACAAGAATTCTAGAAAGCTATCATTATAAAGTGTAGTGCTTTGAACGATCTTCATAGCGATACCAAGACAGCTAAAATGGAGTCTGACATGACAATTATGATTGCTCAAGATTGCAAAAAAGTAGCAACAAGAATTGATGTTGGCTGTTTAGCAATATCAATTTCAAATTAAGATTTAGATATAATGCAAGTAGAACTAGAAAAATTTGTGTAAGAAGATGTTGTGGAGTTTTGAGTCTTCTTTCTAACATCTTCTGGACCACCCAAATTGAAATTCAGAATTAAAAGTTACAGTTATTTTACTGAAAGGCTCTTGAAGGGGCTTTTGGATAGCCTAACGGAGCAAAGTGAGGCAAGGTGTTTTTTAAGATGATTTTCTTATGAAATTTAAGTTGGATTATGACTTCTTTTGGATTCTTGATGGAATTTAAGTTGGATTATATTTTATTTGGATTCTTGATGGAATTTAAGTTGGATTATAATTTCTTTTGGATCCATGATGAAATTTAAGTTGGCTTGTGATTTCTTTTGAATAATTGGATTTAACTTCAATAGATATGATTAAAAAAGAGTTTAAGGGTTTATTTGGAGGAAGTAAAATCCTATTTATATGTTATCATCTCCAACGAAGAAAAGCGTCAAAAAAATCAAGAAAAGAAGAAGATAAGAGGGGAAGAAAAAGAGAGAAAAGATAACTTCTCAAGAATAAAAAAAGATATTTTTATCCAAGAAAATTGAGTTTTGATTTCTCGTTTGTGGAGATTAACATCCATCAGCATCTTTAATCAATATAAGAGTACTTAATCTATGGTTGTGATAATTTTAGTTTGTCAGTAATTCTTTTACAATTTAATATTGTAGATCTGCATCTTGAGTGATGAACCATTTCTAGGTTTGTAATAGTTTGAGTATAAAACTCTGTCTATGACTATCTAGTAGACGAGTTAGATTTTAGACTATTGGTTAGTCGTGGTTATATAGCAGCTGTAGTCAAATCTTTGTAATTGACTTGAGATCATAACGCAATTTTTCTGTGGTTTTTTCTCCATTTGGGTTTTCCATGTTAAAAATCTTTTGTGTTAATCTGTATGATAATTTGAGATTTATTATGTGCTTTGATTTATTAATTATTTTTATAAGTAGTGCTTAAATTGTTATCCTCAAATAACACATACTTTTGCAATAGCTTGTGTTTGCTTTTCAATTGGTATTAGAGCGGGTCTATTAGTTTTATTAGTTTCGTTGGATATTCTTAGAGAAGTATAATCGGTCAATATGACTCTCATATTAGATTCATACAATTATGTTACTTTTACATCTTCTTCTAATTCTACTCATGATAGTATTTCAAGTATCTTAGTTACTGAAGAACATAAATATGATTTTAATAAAGAGATTGACATCCCAGGCGAGTACGAAAATTTCTATGAGGAGGTTTGGAAACTCAAGCAAACTATTAAGTTGTCCTTAAAATATAAGTAGTTAAATAGAAAAAGAAGAAGAAGAGCTCTCTTCACAACTGAACTTGACCTTGAAAAGAATTGAAAATTTGGGAACTGAGAAGCAAAATTTATTACTTAATATGAACTTTACACTTGAGAGTGAAATAATATCAAGTTTCCAACAACAAATTGGAAAGTGAGGTAAAATCCTTTGGAATAATGCAGCTCTTAGAAAATTAGTTACAGGTAAATCAAAATAAGATAAGATTTTGGAAGCTCAATTTATTAGAAATAAGAATTATGAACTCAGTTATACTAGAGAATGGACTAACCATATAGATACCCCAGAAAGCTCATCAGTCTTCATTAAGACGAAGGATGTGAAGGTATAAGTAATTAAGTAGGTGAAAAGTATCAAGGTTTGGATTTGTCAAATATATATCAACATTAGTTGTTAGTAATCATCTTTTATGAAAACCACTTATACTGGTAAGGTAAAAACTTCTCCAAGTATTGTAATCGCCAAAAGTAAGATTAAAGCTCCACCTAAAGTTAATATATCTAGTAGCATTGCAAAGGCAAAATACAAGGTAACTAATCCACCATTATGGAATGAAAATCTAAAGAAGGTAAAATTATTCAATTCAAAGTTTGATCTAAATTTTTATTTTGTACCAATATATCACAGTTGTGGTAGATTATGACATGCTCGCCCTAATTGTTTTGGTATTTTATATCCTCAGTTTCCTAAAATTGTAAAAACGAAACATATATGGATTGAAAAGTCAAAGTTGAATATTTATCCTCAATCCCCAAAAATTGTAAAAATAAGAAAGATTTGGATAAAAATGTCAAAATTGCAATCTCTTCACACCAAAAGATCTATCCATATTAAGAGTACAATAGGGTTTGCATAACTGAGTAATCAAATAGGACCACATAGCCTAAGATATGGATTTCATATATATATATATATATATATATATATATATATATATATATATATATATATATATATATATATATATATATATATATATATATATATATATATATATATATACTTTTCCTGTAGCTATATGTATGACATCCTAATACTTTATTGTCTACTTGTGTTGATAGTGATTTGTTATATTATGGTCAATATTGTTATTAGACTTATTCATATTCATATAAGACAACTTCCATATCTGACATAAAAGCAAAATAATTGAGTTTATTGGGTTTATTTGGTTTCAAGTATGATCATACTTAATACTCCCATGTGATGAGAAATTGATTAAAAATTCAAGGAGAATGTTTGTAGTGGTAAAAAAGGACTACTAATGCTGAGACTAATGTGTTCTAAAATTTATAATTATGATTATTTCTAATGAGGCAAAAGTCATCATCACAAAAATAGAAAGTATAAGTTTATAGAAGATGAGGTGGGGAACTATAGAGAAAAAATATATAGAGGTATAAACTTATCGAAAATAAGAAGCATTGAAAAAGATTTAAAAAAATCTTGAATATCACATTGAGTGGAGAACTATTTAAAATTCAAGATTATATTCTGAAACTTGATATATATTAATTGCTTAACAACTTCGTAAAATATGTCTCTATGATTTGTTTGTCTTACTTTATTTTGAAACTTTCTAACACATGAGACTTGAGTATAATTTAAAGTTTTTTGCACTTGTGTGTCAATATATACATTCATAGTAATAACTAGAGTTTTGATTACTATTGTTAGTGGTAAAATTTTCAAAATAAACCAAAAAGGGAAGAGCTTAGCAGGACGCGGAGCTAACTCTGTAGCTCCGCGTCTGGAAATAAATTAGCCCCGCGTTGAGTAAAATGCGGAGCTAAGCCCATAGCTTCTCATTCTGAGTGACTCCGCATGAGCAGATAATCAGAATCTTAAATTGATTGAGATTGAAATTTGGGTTTATCCATTACCCGAATTGAATCCAATTAGAATTCAAAATCAAGAGATTTAAATAAAAACTAAGATATTTGATTAGAATCCTTGATAAATACAAATACTTTCCAATTCTATTTGATTGGAAACTCTTATATCAAGCCAAAGCTATAAATACCTTCTTGAGATAGCCTTTGGGGATCTTTTTCAATTGTTTTGGAGTTTAAGTTACGTGCGAGAGTCTTGAATTCACAGAGATCAGCAGAGAGAGATCTAGGGTCGGCCATCATCTTCATCAAGAAGAAGATTTCCATATCGGATCATCAAAAAGTACTATTAGATAGAACCCATCGCCACACTAGAACCCACGTTTTATTGTAAAAGAGAGCGATAATCTATAAATCCTCTTGTTTATTTTTCTTTTATTCATCTTTTACTGTAATCAAGTTATTCAATGGAAGAAAGTAAGAATTTTGCGGAGAACAAACTGGCGACCACAGTGGGAGACGTGTCTTTTACTAGAAAGGAGATTGTGACGCAATCTGATGTGGAAAAGATCGGATTGGTCATTGATATGCTTGTCATGGAAATCGACTAGTAAAAGTATGAGGAGTATCTCTCTTCTGGATTAGGTAAACTGACCGAAACGCGGTGCTATCGTTGTGTGAGTTCCAATATCCGTAAATCGGGTAATAGGAAATCCACCGTTAAACGGGGATCCATGGGACCCACAGCTATAGGCCATTGTTTGGGCAGAAAATTCTAGTAGAGGAAGATCTCCTTGCTGCTGAAGAAGGCCTAGAAACTGGTTTGACCAGAACTCAACTCCGTAATCGAAATCGTCAAACAAGGAGGAGAGCCCTCAAAGCTCGAGTTAAACGCGAGGCTGAGGCAGTGACAGAATGCGAGGCTACAATTTTACCTTGCAAACTGGATTGCATTAATTGCAAGACCAGTGAAAATCATGTTAAACGCGAACTTAGCTGTACGCCAACGTGTGATGATAATTCTCCACGCAAGGCTACTGCTTCTGGATTTAAAACCAGAAAAATTAACAACACTCGCGTAAAATGCGAGATTAACTTCATAACCGAGCCAGCGTGTGATGAAGTTTTTGACCAAAAACTGAGCTTAGCGTAAATCGCGAAGCTAGTAAAACTTGCGTTAAGCGCAAGGGTTGTTACAATCGCGTAAATCATGACTCTCCGATTTGCGTAAACCACAAGGCTATGCCAGTGTGTGATTTTCCACGCGAGGCTAAGAAAAAAAATCAGAAGATGAATTTCTTCAGAAATGCCAAGCCAGTGTTAAATGTGAGGCTAGCGTAAAACGTGAAGCTATATCCCAGCTTCACGTAAATGCTTTAAAATGCGAAGCTAACGCTCAACTCCATGTAAAACAGTCTAAATATAGAATCAAGACTAATAATCGAATTACTGGACAACAATTCGATGTTATTAACTCTCAGAAACTTCAGTGGGCCCCTGGACCCTCCTAACAACCAGGTGGGCCCCATAATTCTTCATCATCCAAGGTCACCGATCTCAGAGATTACTTGATAGTAAAAAGAAGCATAACTCAAGATCAGCCAGACTCAACATGCCAAGGCGAGCAGCTCATAACAGCGGTATCGGTCGTATTGGATAAGTGATGCTACAACATGAAAAGGGTGTCGGTATTTGACAGGATAACCGAGTCAGACAAAAATACTTTAAAAAGACAAAAAATAATCTCAGGAATAAAATCGAAGCAAAAGAATGGAAAGTGGTGACCTCAAATATGGTTGGCAAAGGTAAAAAGGTCATGGAAAAGGAGAATGAGTCAGATGCAGATGACCAAGACCTCATCACTTCACCCGGCTTAAATTAGGTGTTGTCGCCCCTCGAAATTACAAGAAACTTGTAAAACATTCTTGTGATGACGATAGCGACAACTCGGCTATAGCCTCACCTCGCTCTTGTGCATCTTCCCTACAGCAGAAATCAGTGTCGCATATGGTGGATAAGTCCGATGACATTGATCAGAGGTTAGAAGCTCAAGAACAGATGATTCGAGATCAACAAAAGACTATCGATGATCTTAAGATAGTACTCTTGAAAGTGGTTGAGAATACTCAGAAGATAGTCGAAGATAAGGAAAGACCACCAAAAAAAGACGAGGAGACACCGTTTAAAACAAATAAAGAAATTAAAGAAGAAAAGGCTTATTCTGTGAATGAGGAGGATGACAAATATTCCTTCTATGATCTTCATGAGGAGAAGATTGAAAAACTACAAAGCCAACTGGATGCCCTGATGCATAAAAAGGAATTAAAAGAGTCAGGGGTATCAAGACCATATCCGCTTGAGTGGGATTTTGCGCCATTCCTGGAAAAATATAAACCCCTTAAATTGGAGCCGTACGACGGGAAAGGATCCCCAACCAACACATATATTATTTCTTATCTCAAGCAGGACATTTAATGGGGAACGATTCAGTAATGACTAAGGTATTTGCAAGTACCCTGCGAGGGCCTACTTTCACATGATTTATGCAGTTGCCTCCGGAAACTATTAATAGCTGGTATTGAGAAACACTTTTTAGCATGTTTCTTTGAGGATGATACCAAAATATCGGTTCATTCCCTCATTGCAACAAAGTAAGAAGAACAAGAAACAGTAAAGATTTTATAAAACGCTTTCAAGAAAAATCCATGCATTGTAGACACGGAATGACCTAGAAGACCCTAATGGAGACCTGTAGGCATAATTTTAGGACTAACGTGTTGCTAAAAAAGGGAGCTATGGAGTCCAAGACCTGGAAAGATTTGCTTAAGTAAGGAGAGCAAGTGGAGGATATGATCCGTCGAATTGATGAATCTCGTGGTACGAGAAATTTTGGGAATAACAGGCCACACCCACAAAATTATAAGAACAAAGGGAAGGCCGTAATGACGTCTGATGCCACTCCAAAACAAGCAAATTCTTCAAATCCAAGGTCTCAAAATCCAAAAGTCGCAGGTCAGAATAGGCCCCGACAGGAGAGGACTTATATATTTAAAACAGAGCAAACCCCCACTTTGTTCCATCTTCTCCTCAGGAAGGGTATGTTAAAACTTCCGAAAAATCGAAAGCCAGAAGATGTGGGGAAAACTAATGACCCTAACTACTGCTTATATCACCAGAATATCGGATACCCAACCAAGGACTGTTATCCTCTCAAGAATAGAATTCAGGCATTAAAAGAGGCCGGAGTTCTAATACTAAAAGAGGAACAGAAGAAGGCTACCGCCAATATGGCGACCATAGTAGTGGGAACCAATGAATCTCTGCTGGAGAACTCCAATACCATCAGGCAAACTTATTGTAAGGAATCATAACCCACATGAGACGGCGCAAAAAGGACTTGCTCCTGTGACAACACAAAGAGGTGAAGTCATGTAGGTTCATCCCGATCTTCTGCAGGATGAGCAATGGATCTCATCTAATGTCCAAAAAAGGAAGCGTACTAGCAACACTATCTCCGCAAAAATTAAAGAAGAATATATAGTTACTAACGTGCTCACGGACTCGGAAGAGGAGGCCATAGTGATGGCCACTCACCAAGATGAGGCAGGTCCCTTTGGTACTCGATCCGGCAAGGCTTACCTTAAAAATTATTCAAGAGTAGGCCCTACCAAAGAATTATATGGGGAACCTGCGAAACAAAAAAGACTTCGTTTTCAGAAAAACCTAAAGAAGGACGAAGAAACAAAAGACGCTTTGTTCCAGTTTGATATCATAACTCAGTTAGCTAACATCCCAGCTCGAGTTACAGTCTACGAGCTGTTGCAATTATCTAAGTCAACTCGAGAAGCACTGAGAGAGGCTTTGGCAGATTTCGACTCTTTCTTGGCACTGATTGTCAAACCATTCAATGAAGAAGGGGATTCCTGTCCCCACTGTCACCAAGTGAGGAGGCAAGTCCCGAAGATAAGTTTCTCGCCAGATGATATGCAGGTGAGAAATATAAAGCACAATAGACTTTTATATTTCACCAGATATGTCGGATCTACAAAAGTGGACCGCATTCAAATTGATTCAGGGTCCGCACTAAGCATCATCTCGAGAAGGCTGATGCAGTTGCTAGGGATCTCACCTCATCGCCTCACGCCGACGAATACCACAATATATGGATTCAATGCCAATGACAGCTGTCCCCTTGGTAAGATTCGACTCCTATGTCAGATTGGAGATCTGAAAATAGAGGTTACGTGTTATGTCATCGATGCAGATACGTCCTATAACATCCTCTTAGGGCGACCATGGATCCATGCCTATATGTTAGTCCCGTCAACTCTCCATCAATGCATAAAATATTGCAATGAGTAAGGAGAAGTTTGGACTTCAATTATGGATAAACAGCCATTTAAAGGGTTGGAGAATTATTTCACTGACGTAATGCTATATAAGCCTGCCCATGAGATTCCCAAAGAATCTGAGGAACCCGGTGACAGTGGCAACAAAGCAGATACTGAACATGAGTCCTTAGGAGAAGATGGGGGTGATTATGAGATAAACCCTAATATAGACTTTAACGGAATTAATGTAACTGAGGCTGCTAGTGATGAAGACGAATGGGTCATCAATGAAAATATAAAATTAGTTTATGAGCCTGCTGTTGCTACAAAGTCTGAACCTTCTTGCACTTCTACTGAGATAGATGGCCTATTCGAACTTGAAGTTCTGGAGGTATATCATTTTCCAATCAGGTCATTCCTCCTCTCTCGGTCCAAAATAATGAAAGAGCGAGATAACTTCTTTGAAGTACCTTCTCGACAGGTACCTCAGAAACCTATTGTCTTTGGTAAAGTGGTTACATCATCAAACCAAAGGCAAGATAGCGAGAGTGACGAACAAACATCACCTCAATTTCACTTCTATGAACTAAAATTCTGACAAATAATGGAGAAAATGGATTATAATTTTGCCCAGAAGCTAGGATTGAATTTTGGGAATGGTCGGCGAAATCTCTAACCCTCTTTTAGACCAAGAGGGAAAAGCCCGAATTATTATAACAAGACTCGAAGAGGGTTAGGATATATATCCACTCCCTCCACATCGCTAAATAAGCCGGAAGAAACTTCTTCAATAGACAAAGACGTATATCCACAAGAATACGATTCCGATTTGAGTACCAGTGCCTTGTTCCAGTCACTAGCTGCCAATATGGTTTTGGCCGCGCCTGAGATCGACAAGAAATCAATTGACATTCAAGATGAGTCTTGGGCTAGACACATGGGTGCTCTCTGGGATGTCCATTTTGAACAACGCGACCCACCTACAGAAGATAAGATGATGCAAGTTAACATGGGAACTGAAGAGAATCTAAAATCCATTTTTATAAGTGAAACACTAACTCCCACAGAGAAGGAAGAGCCTGCATCCCTTATTAGGGAATACATAGATTTGTTCGCATGGAGTTATGAAAATAAGCCTGGGCTAGATCCCAAAGTTGCTACGCATCGTTTGAATATTAGAGAAGACGCCAAGCTAGTTAAACAACAGTAAAGGCCCTTCCGACCAGAGCTAATGGATGCCATAGTTGCCGAAATTAATAAGCTCATAACATCAGGATTCATTCGAGAAGAACAACATCCTGATTGGGTGAAAAATATAGTGTCGGTCCTCAAGAAGAACGGCAAAATCCAGATATGTATTGACTTTCGGGATCTATACACCGTCTGTCCCAAAGATGAATTTCTCCTTCCAGTCACTGATGTAATGATCGATAATACATGTGGCTATGAGAAGATGTCCTTTATGGATGACTTTTCTGGTTATAACCAGATCAAGATACACCCAGATGATGAAAAGCACACAGCTTTTAGAATACCACTTGGGGTATACTGTTATACAATGATGCCCTTTGGACTTAAGAATACCGGAACCACTTATCAACATGCAATGAGTGTCATATTTAAAGAATACCTATGTAAAACCGTGTAGTGTTATGTGGACGATCTTGCTGTCAAAAGCAGGAATAAAGAGGATCATCTTCCTGACTTAAGGATAGTCTTCAATCTCATGCGAAGACATCGTCTAAAGATGAACCCTGCTAAATCCTTCATGGGGTATCCAGTGGAAAATTCCTTGTATTTGTGGTTACTTCAAAAGGGACTTTCCTTGATCCTGACAAAGTGAAGTTGATTAAAGAAATGCCACCGCCTCGGAATCTTAAAGAGCTAAGGGGGTTACAAAGAAAGTTGGCTTATATTCACCGCTTTATTTCTAATTTATTAGGGCGATGTCAACCATTCGCTACACTGATGAAGAAGGGGGTTTCTTTTATATGGGACGAAGCATGTCAGCAAGCGTTTGATGACCTTAAAGAATATCTTACGAAACCTCCTATCCTCATGGCCCACGACCTAGGAAGACCGTTTCTTGTATATGTAAGGGCCATGGATTACGCATTAGGTGCATTGCTCGCTCAACATAATGAGCATGGTCATGAACATGCTCTTTATTATCTGAGTCGGAAAATGATGGGAGCAGAATATCGGTATACTGCAATTGAAAAGAAATGTTTAGACCTAGTGTTCGCTATCCAGAAAATGCGTCACTATCTCTCTGGGCAGACAATTCATGTCATATCTCGGGTTAATCCACTAAAAATCCTCATGACAAAACCAGGGTCATTAAACGGAAGGTTAGCAAAATGGGCATTGCTATTATCGCCGTATGACATCCACTTTGTTCCTAGAAAGCCATGAAGGGACAAGCGATTGTCGACTTTCTCGCAGAGCACCCGGTCTCGATAAATTCCAAGTTATCAGAGAATATTTCTGATCAGTCGTCAGAAGTCAATACAGTTACCAAAGAATGACCATGACAAATATTTTTTGATGGCGCTGCAAGGCGGTCTGCTGTAGGAGTGGGGATGGTACTTATATCCCACACAAGCATATAATTCCTAATGGTTACTCATTGACAGAGCCATGAACAAATAATGTGGTGGAATATAATGCGCTCATTATTGGCCTAAACACTACAAGAAAACATGGTTACAGTGACGAGTTTTCAGTGACAATCATTAAAATTGCCACTGAAAAGGATATTTTGCGATAAAAAGTAAACATCGTCACAGATCATAATTTTTCTGTGACAAAAATAAAAATTTGTCACTATCAAATGGTTTCCCGTGATAATGAATGTCGTCACAAATAAAAGTTTTCACTGTAGACAAATAAAAGTTGCCATTGTAGACAAGTTTTAGTGACAATATCATAAAGTCATTACAAAAGGTTTTAGTGATAGCCTCGTCACTAAAGTTAACGTTTCAGCGACGACTTTCATAGTTTTAGTGACGAATTTTGTTGCCACCGATTCCCACTTTCTTGTAGTGAAAAACGGCCTTGCAACTAGGGGTGAATTGTTTAGAGGCATATGGAGATTCTAAACTCATCGTCAATCAAATGACGGGAGAGTATGAAATCAAACATGAAGTACTCATCCCCTATCATCAACTAGCTATTGAATTGGCAAATTATTTTGACCAATTCTACATTAATCATATACCACGACATGAGACCGTCTACGCAGATGCCCTCGTAGCCTTAGCTGCAATATTGGTGATTCTGCTAGATTCGTCACTATTGAAAGTAGAGAACTTCTCCATCTAGATGCAATTCTTCAAGCTAAAGAAGTGTGCTAAATAGGCCTAACTTTGGAACCCCGCGATTGGCGATTTCCATTCGTAGATTACGCCTTGTATGTGATGCTGCCAGAGGATCCCAAAGAAGCCGCTTCAATAAAGAAGAAGGTTTAAAAATTCTATTATGATCCCACACTTCAAACATTGTATAGAAAGTCGACTGACGGTCTCTTGCTACGGTGCATCTCAAAAGAAGAGGCCGATAAGGTACTTAAAGAGACGCATAATGGAATATGCGGAGCTTATCAACCCGGTCCAAAACTTAGAGATCGTATAAGGAGGCTGGGGTACTACTGGCAAAAAATGATTACCGATGCAATGACATACGCTAAACGTTGCCATGCATGCTAAGTGCATGCTAACTTCATTCACCAACCTCCGGAATACTTACATACTACTGTCACCAGTTGGCCCTTTGATGCATGGGGAATGGACATAGTGGGGCCGATAACTCCCCCGTCATCCAGAGGATATCGGTTTATACTTGTAATAACATATTATTTCTCAAAATGGACTGAAGCTGTACCCATGAGAGAAGTAAAAACTACCGGCGTGATTAAGTTTATCAAACATCACGTGATCTATCGCTTCGTGTCCCTCGGAGGATTATTCATGATAATGGACAGCAATTCATCAGCCAAGGGTTTTTGTAATTTTGCGACAAATTCAGGATAAAAAATATTGCTTCAACGCCATATAACCCCGTGGCTAATGGTTTGGCTAAAGCTTTTAATAAAACAATTATTAAGCTAAGCGAGACTGGGATGAGAAGTTAGGAGAGTGTTTGTAGGCTTATCGTATCACAGTCCACACTCCTAATAAAACTACCCCTTTCTCCTTGGTATACAAGAGCGAGGCCGACTTACCCCTGGAAATTCAGATACCGTCACTAAGAGTAGCGGTAGCTGCAAAAATGACAATAGAGGAACAACATCAACAGAGACTGCAAGAATTAGAAGCGCTAGATGAAAAGCGTCTCCAAGCTCAACAATAGATTGACTTATACCAGGCTCGAGTCTCACGAGCATTCAACAAAAACGTCAAACAAAGAACCTTCAAGTAAGAGGATTTAGTTCTGGCCATTAAGTGGTCAATGATCATGACCCATAAAACCAAGGGTAAATTTAAATCTAAGGGGGAAGGATCGTTCGTAGTGGAGACGATATACTCAAGTGGAGCTTATCGCCTAATGAATCAAAACGGTGATAGAATGATGATGCCTATTAATGACAAATTTTTGAAAAAATACTATATGTAAGCTCTTACCTCTGACAGTATGATTTGGATTATTACCATTTCTGTTCAAGTTACGCGTGAGAGCACTTGGACTATCCTCCCCTAACTACCAGGCATATGCAATTGGGCGTCATTGCCGAAACCGATAATCTTGACCTGATCATCTTGGCATGGGCAATTAAGCTCCTCCACCAAAACTGTGGGCATGTGCAATTAAGCACCTCTGCCGAAACCAATGATTCTAACCCGATCACCCCGGTGTCAGCAATCCAAGTTACGCAATCGAGCCTTGGACAGCTTTTCGCCAAAATTTCAGATTACCTACATCATCATTTGTTGCTCAAGAAAAATTTTGAAGCCAACAAATATAAGAATCAAAGAATTATCTTTATTCATAAATTGAAAGAATATGGATAAAGTTAGAAAAGAATAAAATAATTCAAAAATTTTGGATTTCTTTATTCTAGCAAAATAGTAGAAAAAAAGAAAATACAAAGATGTCAAAATTCTCCCAGAAACTTCAGCTTATTCTCCGTCTAATCGATAACTTGACGACGGGTTTCTTCTATAGAATGTAAAGCCCGACGACGCAAGTCATCGTCGTTGATAATGAGTTGCTGGGTCAACCATTGACGGGCTTCTTCAATGGACCGGTTTCTCACCATGCCCTCTTATTCAAGTTGTCCTTGATGAAGGATCAAGTCCTCCCGACTTTTCACTATTCTTCAAGCCTGGACTTATTGACCTCTAAAATGGCCTGAGCTTTGGCAATAGTCTCTCGAGCTCTAAGAATTGTCGTTTAGTTCCCCTCAATTTCAAAATCTACTTTTCCAATCCCTTGAGAACTGTCTCCTGGGTGGCTCGAAGATCCGCTAACTCTCGAGACCAGTTCTCTTCTTGGTGCTTCAGCTCCTCCTGATGAGCCATAACTCTACTCGAAACCGCGCCACCTCAATTTCAGTAATCACTTCCACATCTGCTTGGCAAAGTGTGTTCAGAGTTTGTATTTGTTCTTCTAGGGCTTCTAGGCGGGCTCGATAAGGTGCTGCTCGTTCGCGACCTCCAATTCTCTCGATGTTGTCCAGAGTACTGACCAACATCGGACGTCCAAGTTCAATGAAGTCCCTCCCATATAAAATCATACTAATGCATCTCCTTAGCAGCCGCATAAAATCATTATCACTATGGTTGAAGAATTCTTCAAGAGGATCAGTAGTGTCCAAGTTAAGGGCAGGCAACGCTAAGGGAGATGTGACCGGAGGAGGTGTAGTTTCCACAGGAGTTGATGAAGAGGGAGCTCGTCCTTGCACCAAGCTCATGATATGCGGGGCCAGTAAAACCAATAATGAACTGGCTGAACTAGGGACCCGAGGAGAAGTCTCACCAGCGCCAGTTGTTTGAGTAACCAGGCCGATAGGGGTAGATTCTGATGGAGTGCCTCCACCTGAAGCCCCTCCCATAGTAAAGGTGGCCTCAAAAGAGAGCTTCAAATTATCCTCATCTCCAATTGGTAAGTGGGCTGGAGCAGGAGGAGGAGCAGTTGGAGTATTGACAGCCTTAATAGTTGAGGGCATTGATATAGCAGGCTTGGGACCTAACGGCACGCCAACAACAACTGGAAAAGTATCTTCTGAACAGACAGCCGGTGTTGGAGACGGTAAACTTGGAGAGGGAGGAGCTTCTCGGGTCTCAGGGTTAGCAGCATCTATCATAATATCACTTCCTAGCTCATTAGTTGGAGGAGTTGAAGTAGGAGCAGAGCGAGGAGTCGGTGTAAAGTAATCCGATTGAATTCCTCTGCAGAACTACCTACTCTGCCTACTGAGCCGGTGGTGCCTGGATAATCCACCAGTTCCTCAGACTCTACTCTGGTAGTTGAGTGCATCGGCGAATGAAGATGACTACCTGAATCTCACAAGCAGACAAAAGTGTCAAACATACATATAAGAAAAATAAAATGTAAAGACAAATGATCAGAACCATACCAATAGAAACAAGTTTGTGGTTGGATTGGAGGGAGGAGCTGTAGAAGTTTCTAGGAGTGCACTCGTCTTGCTACCTTGAGGTTGTATCGTTGTAATGTGTTCCGGAGAATCAGGAGCAGTCGTATATTCAGCACCACCAACACTTAGGGGTTCTGTAAGCACATCTTTTTTGGTCGGTGCTGTTGGCAGAGTTGAAGCAGCAGATCAGTCGCAAACTGGACCGCTACTTCTTTAGGAATCACCAGACCGCTACTTCTTTAGGAATCACCATTGGTAAGGTCTCCCAGGCTAGCTTCTTTCTCTTTCTGGCTGGCTCTCCTTTAGATATCTGACGACACTTAGGTGTTAGACTTCGAGGACGAGTATTGTCATCTCTAATAGTTTGAGGAGCGTCTCCAGCACTAGTGTCATCATCACCATTGGCATCATCATCGTCAGAATCCCCGCCATCCGAGGGAGCAGCCGCTACATCAAGAAATTCATCCATTCCTTTACTCTAACTCTCTTAGCCCCTTTACGGCGAGAGTAAAATACTTCTATTTCTTTACAACAACTATGATTAATAGAGAAGTTTGATACTGTTGTAATGGCAATATTGTATCATGTACAGAAGCTGAGCGCCATGCTCAAGACTGGTGACTTCTGTGGCAGTATAAACTCCGCTCCAGTCCCTCCTACTACAAAGTGAAACCAACCGCAAGCCCCATCATACAAATTTTCCTCATACGTCAGCTGCTTGTTGGGGTTTCCCACATATAATTGCGCATAGCCAAACTGGCGAGCGAAGCGGCTGGGGGTGTATGGGTAAATATAGCACATAGTATCTTGCTGATACACCAAGTGTCCTTGATGGATGCTTAGTAGCCACCAGAATGCTCCTGAAGATAGATATGAAAAATTATCTGGTCCCAGAGCATCCTTGAACTTTGACCCGTACTCTCCACCTGGAAAGTCGGGGAAGCAACAGTTGATCTCGTAATTCTAATGATGTTGTAAAGTCTTATGGATCACCGACATATACTGGCTCTTCCAAGTGGAGTGTTCCATCTCCACAAAGAATGGCTTGTCAATTGGGTTATAGTCTACCGTGCTCATTAATGAGGGGCAGTGCATGACAAGCCAGGCCATCAGATAAGTATATGGCATCTCCACTCTAGGATTCGGCGTTTTCACCGTAGCCGCTTCTTTAGCTACTTTTCCTTTAGCAGCCTTCCCCTTACCCTTGTCCATGGGGATGAAGCCGTTGCAAAGTGCCCGAAACCCTCTCTGGAGGTTACTTACCATGGCTGGCAGAAGTCCAGATGGTCGTCCATTAGACAACAGTACTGCTGGGTAAACTACATTTATGGCTATGGAATACTTTGGGAGCGATGGAATAACGTATCTCTTCAACCACAATATCAGGAACCCAGCAATTAAACCCCTGTTAGATCTGGGGAATTGGGCCTGGTAGTGGAAGCTTTGGAAAACTGTGTCATGACTGAACCCTCCCTCATTTAACTCTGTAATGTAGGTTGTGGCTTCTAGTTATGCAACACGTCGGTTGATTTCTTCAACACCAACGGGCCTGAGTCCGCAGACCATAGGTAGGCTCTCCTTTAAATTAAGGAAAAGGTAATCTGCCCACTTCTTGTGGCCGATTCCTTGATTTCTTACTCCGGCCAGGTCGGCACAAATACGATAGTGACACATCATCTCCCAATGGACGCAGGCCAAACTAGATGTTCCGAATGGCCTTGTAAAGGCCAATCTCCTTTAGGATTTGTTTATGGGAGTCTAGCATATATTTGACGAGACGAAACCACCACATGTTGCCTGAAAAATGAATCCAGCCAGGCATTCTGAGATCCTTAGTAGCGTATTGATCACCCTTGGCAACAAACTCACTAAGGAAGGTCTTCGCTCAAATCGGGACCTCCCCAACTGGGTACTCCTTGGTGACTCTACAGGAAGGAGTCCAGTAATGCACCTAGTGGGACCATCTTGATAGATCCCATGTGCGCCAAACTTTCCAGTCACGACTCCGTCGTAAGCTTGAGTTAGCTCCCATTCTAACTCGTGACGGGCAGACAACCTCTGTAGATATACCAGAGGGTAGCTGCGTTCCATATCGGGTAGGAATATCAGCAGATCGCCAGTCTGGTGGAGTCACTTGCTCTCTTCTTCAAACAAGATTTCGTCTGAGTGTTGCATCGCATCTCCAAACAGAAAAGATGGCTTCTCCAAAGCTTTCTGGTTCATCGCTTCAAAGGCAGCATTCATGATAATCTCTCTTGCGGTGGTAGGACTGTATCTTAATAACTTTTCCCTGCGTTCCCAAAGTCCTGGCTTGAAGGCAGGGAGTTCGGTCATGAAACGAAACTGGGTTGCTAGGTCTGCATCCCCAGCAAACCCAAAGTGGTGCCTGTGGGAGAGGGGATCCACCGAGTAGCCAACTGCAAAAATAAGAATCAGAGTTAGAAAAGATTCTAGAGAATTATTGAAAAATTTTCTAAGTATGGAAATGCGGAGCTAAAGATAGCTTCGCGCGAAGTTAATCAGTAACTTCGCGTAAATTCAAAATGCGAGGCTAAAAAGTTAAAACGATAAGCTAAATCCATAACTTCGCGTAGTAAATGTGACAGTCAGAAATAACCTCGCGTAGTAAGCGTTTAAGGCGAAGCTAACGCAATAGTTTCGCGTAGAAGAAGACCAGAGGTGTCTTCTTCTCCAAGTCATTTGACCGGAGTACGACGATGAGTTCACCGGCGATGAAGACAATTGGCCGGTTAAAACCGAGCCAAAACACCCCTAAATTACTCCAAAAAGTTCAAAAGTGGAGGTTTTTACCTCCGATCGGCGCGGCGTAGACTGGGCCGCCGCTGCGGCCACTGCCACAACCGCTGCCCAGCTGCTTGCGCTGGCCGCCAACGGTGAGGAGGCGCGTGATGAGGCGTTCTTCTTAGGAGTCATTGGTCTCAAAATCTAGGAGAAAATCAAAGAAAATGGGCAAAAAATTAGTCAAGAGCAAAGATTCTTGGATCGCCTAAAAGTTATTGAGTTTTTTGAAATCTCTAAAAGAGTGAAGAAGAAGAAGAGAAGACTCTATTTAAATGAAAAAACCACCCCTTGGTATTTGGTGCGAAGATCAGAGCAGTTAAAGGCAAAACGTGAGGCTATTAGCTCCGCGTGGTGAAGTACAAACACGAAGATAAAGTGTTGGCTAGCTTCGCGTTCAGGTGCGCTAAACCAATAATCCAAAGTATTTTAAAATTTGCTAACTTATAAGCCATTTTGAAAACTTTGGAGGGGGTCCTGTTGGTGGTAAAATTTTCAAAATAAACCAAAAAGAGAAGATTTCATGCAGGACGCGGAGCTAACTCCGTAGCTCCGCGTCTGGCTATAGATTAGCCCCGTGTTGAGTAAAACGCGGAGCTATGCCCATAGCTCCGCGTTCTGAGTGATTAACTCTACTTGAGCAGATAATCAGAATCTTAAATTGATTGAGATTGAGATTTAGGTTTATCCAATACCCGAATTGACTCCAATCAGAATTCAAAATCAAGAGATTTAAATCAAAACTAAGATATTTGATTAGAATCCTTGATAAATATAAACACTTTCTAATTCTATTTGATTGGAAACTCTTATATCAAGCCAAAACTATAAATACCCTCTTGAGATAGCCTTTGGGGATCTTTTTCGATTGTTTTGGAGTACAAGTTACGCACGAGAGTCTTAAATTCACAGAGATCAACAGAGAGAGATCTAGGGCCGGCCATCATCTTCATCCAGAAGAAGATTTCCACATCGGATCATCAAAAGGTACTACTAGATAAAACCCATCGCCACACTAGAACTCAAGTTTTATTGTAAAAGAAAGCGATAATCTATAAATTCTCTCATTTGTTTTTCTTTTGTTCATCTTTCATTATAATCAAGTTATTCAATGGAAGAAAGTAAGAATTTTGCGGAGAACAACTATCAGTTAACTCTATGTTTGACTCACTTGTATATTTTAATGTGGATATTTATAACTTTATGTGTTTATCAATTTTTGACAAAATGGAGAGTAGTATATATTGAGGTATAGTGAGTTTCGCGGAGGAGTGTATACGTAGGGAAATAATATTGATTTCATGATGCGCTTGTACTGTATGAGTGTGCATGTGAGTTTGTTCATATTATTTTTTATACATGTTGAGAATATAAGCACTTGATATCTCGTTTTTTTTTTTATTTTTAGTGAACAAGATATCTGAGGTCATACACTGAATAACGAGTTTTGTCATGAAATTGCCAAGGTGGAGATTGTTAAAAATTTTGATCCTACATATGTGCAAATCATGCCAAAACTCATGAAAATCCTGTCCAAATACTTGAGCATAACCAAAATTAAGGTTGATAAAGACCCATACCGCGGGTACGGAGGATACATTGATTTGATAATATTATAACAAGAATCTTAAAAAGATATCACTTCAAAATGTAGAGCTCTAAATAACCATAATGACACCAATAGCTAAAACGACATTCAAATATGAAAGTTATGATCGCTCAAAATTAGAAAGAAACAGCAACAAGAATTGATAAAGGCCTTGCAATAACATCAACTTTAAACAAAGTTTTGGATATGATGCAAACAAAACTGAAAATTTGTGTAAGAAGAAGTTATAGAGTTTGGAGTCATTTTTTCAATTGTATCTGAATCACCCACGTGGGACTTCAAAATAAAAAATTACAGTTATTTATTGAAGGGCTGTTGAAGGGGCCTTTGGATAGCCCAACGAGGCAACATGAGGGAAGATGTTTTCTTGGACGTTTTTGTTTATGGAATTTAAGTTGAATTATAATTTCTTTTGGATTCTTAATGAAATTTAAGTTGGATTATGATTTCTTTTAGATTGATTTTAAGTTGGACTATGATTTCTTTTGGATCTTTAATAGAATTTAAGTTGAATTATGATTTCTTTTGGATCTTTGCATTTAATTTCAATGGATATGATTAAAAATATTTTTGAGTGATTATTTAGAGGATGTAAATTCTATTTATATACTATCATGTTCAACGAAGAAAAATATGGAAAAATGGTGAAAAGAAGAATAAAAACGGGGAAGAAAAAGAGAGAAAGAATTGCTTCTCAATAATAAAAGATAGTTTTTTATTGAAGAAAGAAGTTTTAATTTGTGGTTTGTGGAAATCAATATCTATCAACATTTCTAACCAATAGAAGAGTACTTAATTTATTATTATAGTAATTTCTACTAGTTTGTAATTCTTTTACAATTTAATATTTATAGAGCTACAACTTGAGTCGTGAATCGTTACTAGATTTGCGATAGTTTGAGTATAAAACTCTGTTCTATGGCTGTTTAGTAGACAAATTGGACCTTAGAATATTGATCAGTCGTGGATGTCTAATGGCTATAGTCAAATCACTGTAATTGACTTGAAATTATAGTGCAATTATTCTGTAATTTTTTCATGTTTATATTTTCTATGTTAAAAATCTATATGTTAATCTATGTGATGATTTGAAATTTATTTTGCAGTTTGATTGATTAATTATTTTTAATAATTAGTGCTTACTGAAGTGGGACTAAACCTAGACAATGGGGGGCCATGGCCCCCCAATCCCCAGTCATTTGATAACTTTATATATATATATATATATATATATATATATATATATATATATATATATATATATATATATATATATATATATATATATATATACATATATATATATATATATATATATATATATATATATATATATATATATATATATATATATATATACATATATATATATATATATATATATACATATATATATATATACATATATATATATATATACATATATATATATATATATATATATATATATATATACATATATATATATATATATATATATATATACATATATATATATATACATATATATACATATATATATATATATACATATATATATATATATATATATATATATATATATATATATATATATATATATATATATATATATATATATATATATATATATATATATATATATATATATATATATATATACAATATGGTCTTTGCCTCCATTTATTCATGATTCAAACTTGCATTAATGTTAAAGTGGTTCATAATTCCATTTGTTAATGAAAATTCAAACTAGAAATATCCATAGTTCACTTCTCTTTAATGCTATTGACTCAAAAGATTTTAGTAATGACATCTTCTTCATCTTGTTCTTCTTGCTTCTTCGATCTTAGCGTCATCTTTGTAGAACACATGATCCCAATGATTGACTTGGCCAAATTCATGTCTCGATGCCTTGGTGGTAGGGCAACCATCATTACAGTCATTCTCCTCACTGTCCCATTATTCTTCGCTAAAGACTATCACCCAGCTTCCAACTTTCTGATCGACCTCCTCCAGAACTCATTGTTGAACACCCTTATCGGCCCCTTTAAATAGTTGGTTAGGGACCATGATATCCATCGTGACTGCATCATCATGATATTCTATTATTGGCCCCTCCCATTCTGAAATCCTAGTTCCATTCCTGAGTACTTAAATTAATATATATTAAATAACACATACTTCCGCATTAGCGTATACTTGCATTTTCAGCCTCGTTCCCTCTTGAGATGATATGTACCTTAGAAACTTCTTCGAAGTAACTCCAAATGCATATTTGGTGGGATTTAGTTTCATGTGGTGCCTCCTCAATGTGGCGAATACGTCCTAGAGATCTCAAATGTGGTTTGCCGCTACGGGCTACTATATCAATATATCATCCACATAAACTTCAATATTCCTTCCAACGTGGAGTTTAAGGATTTTATTAACCACATGCTAGTACATGGCTCTATCATTTTTCAGGCTGAAAGGCATCCCATGATAGCAATATGTCCCCTGACCAGTGATGAAGTCTTCATCCTACTGTCAAGCAACATCTTAATCTAGTTATAACTAGAAAAACATCCATGAAACTTAATAATTGGTACCTAAGGTTGAGTCGACCAGTTGGTTAATTTAAGGGAGAGGAAAGCAATCTCTTGGGCAAGTTTTATTCAAATTCGTATAGTCGGTGAACATGCCCCACTTTCCGTTGGGCTTATTTACTAACACCACATTGGTCAACTAGTTAGGGTAGCAGACTTCCTGAATAAACTTGGTGGCGAATAGCTTATCCCCTTCTTCTGTTACTTTTCTTCTCTCTGGCCCAATGTTAAGCTTATTCTATTTCACATATATCATAAGACAAACTTACATTAAATAGGTACAAAATGACAGTGGGTCAATACATTTTAGATGGGAGGGCATCCATGCAAAAACATCTTGGTTTTTTTAGAGGAAAGTGATGAGTTGAGTTTTAAAAGAACCATGAAGTAAGGACCAGATATGTACCATTTTAGTGAAATCTCGAAAATGAACCACAACGGTCTACTTAACATATGCATATCTTATATCAAATCTTCCCTCATGCCGAAGAAATCGTATTCAATATCAACCAGATGAATCTCTTTTAGCCTTCTTTGGCACTTAATCCGCATGTATTGTGATGCCTTCCTCTTCGTTTTGGTTATGGGGAGAGAGTAACTTCTTGATAATTTCTGATTATCGAGGGTTTATCTCATTTTATTGTATGTCTGAAACTTTATATCCTGATGGAAGGTGGATAGTACAGTTTTGAGTCGTTCATAGAAGGTCATCCCAAAATCATCTTGGGTGGAGAAGGTACATCTGTTATAGTATATTTAACTTTTAAAACCATTTTTCTCGAGGCTTTGTCAAAAGAGGTATGAAGCATGACCATTCCTACATTGGGGGTCTCTATATCATTGAAACCAGTAGGTGACTTCTCTTCAGTATCAAGTTTTATGTCAATTCCTATCTGCTTGGAGGTACTCATAATGACAATGTTACCAAAGCATCCCGTGATGGCAAGACCCTTCTTGTCTGACTTCGAAGGCATTCAAGATTATTAAGAGCGCATCATTGTTAGAAAGTTCAATCTCCACAAGGTCTTCTTCTAAGAAGGTGATTGGCTCTCTACAGCATTTGGGACGTAATCGACGATGTTCACAGTTTGAGCATAGTGTTTTTTAGCCAAATTGTTGTTTTTCCCTGCCTCAAGGCCACCCACTTTGGATATATAAGCAATGAGACTTCGATAGGTTTGTGGCCGGTTTGAGGGCCCGGAGGTGGACTCACTGATTATTTCTTTGCTTTTGCTTTAACAATAAAATTCTTGACTTGACATCGTTAGATGAGACTCTCAATATCTTTCTTTAATGGATAGCAATTCTTGGTATTGTTCAACATCATGATGATATTCGAAGAAGAGCTTCATGTCCCTTCTGCTTGGAGGAGTTCAAAGACATAATAGAGGCTGAGGGGAGAGGCCCTCCTTCTGAATCTGGTTCATAATTTCGGGTCAAGTTGTGTTTTAGGGAGTATAACCTTCCCTCTCCTTTGCCCTCATAGTTTCTAGGCAAGACTCTTTATGACGCATTTGTGGACTCCACTTCTTCTCCAACTCTTTATTTTTTTCTTGTAGGATCTTACGCTCTTCAAAAATCTTGATCTTAAAAGACCATTTCTGATTCATCTTCTCTGATATACTTATCAAAACTTTCCAGTAATTTGGATAAGGAAGTCGGATTAAGTTTTCTAATGAAGTGTCTCAATCCAACATTCACACTCTATTGATGAGAAATGTGAGGACAAGTCGAAAGAATAGTCCTTAGTTTGGATCTTAACATTGTTAAAACTGCTTAAGGAAGTCCCTAAGCTCTCGTCTCGTCCATATTCTATACTGAGGAGGGAGACAACGTTCCATCTTAGTGCTTTAGCTCGTGATGTTGGATAAACTCGTGATCTAGCAAGTGAAAGGAGTAGATTGATCCGATAAGAAATCCGTAGTACCGATTTTTCATGCTCTCTCCATAGTCATGGAGAAAGCCTGGTACATGATGTCATTAATAGTGCTTTGAATTTTCATAGCGTGTGACATAATCAGTTGGATCCGTTGTCCTGTCCTTCTGCCTAGATTTTGGAACTTAATTTTGTGCTCTCATTGCAAAAGAGATAGTGAAAGCAACTTTTGCTCCTCTAACTCGGAGTCCAAGTTAGCTAGAGCTTTTCTCCGCTGCACTAATATCAACTCTTCACATTGCTTTGGCGATACTTGGTTAATTGCGGCTACTCAGACTCGCTCCACGTGGTGGCATATTATCTTGTCTCCTATAGGCACATATAGGTCATATCAACGCTTCCATAGGTTGTCCTACTTATACTTCGTAGCTGTGGACTGGAAGGTTTTGAACCAACGCCGCAGTGAGCTTGGCGATCTCTTGGGTAAATTCTAGAAATTCTACAGAGTCACTGGGGCAAATAGATTAGGTTGGTGCAAGGAAGTCATAATGGCCCCCATCTTCCTCTTGAGAGGTTCTTAATGACTTGCTTGACCTTTTGGACTAGTTATTTACTATTGTTGAGATGTTATTTTCCATTTGCAACGCCAAATGTTCGACTCAAAGTTTGCTTGGGTTCGAGATGGACTGATATGAGTGAAATGGTTGAATATTAATAGGCGAGTAACCTGTGAAATAAGTACAGGGAGATAAAGAGACAAGTGCTTAATGAGGTTTAGCCAAAATGGACTTGAACCTACATTATCGGGAAAAATAGGCCATTTGGCGAGTACTTTATTGATGAGAAAATTAGAACCACTCATCGTCTCTCGAGATTACAAACTACTGATATATCTTTGATTAGACTAAATTGGAGCAGAGGATCGTTTTGAGTCAAAAATTATCCTCTTCATTCTGTGAAATAATGAGGTATTTATAGTAGATGACCTTTAGTAGTTAAGATTTGCCTTGTAGAGAAATAAGGTTGTCTCCATTTTGAAACCAATTTGGCAACGATTTGACCAAATGAAAGATTTAGCGAATCTTTCGGGACTGAAAAAATAAGATTGTACACAACTTCCTTGTTTAAGCAACTGGAGGTGACACTTAGGCTTGCGCGGTTGCAAGCCACAAGGCCTCATTTTTGTTTTGGGCCTTCTACAAGAGCAAATTTGGACGACACATATTATTCACATTTCATTTTAATATGTGAATACGAAAATAGTGCTCTCCGAACATCGAGGGAAATTCCAAATGAGCACCACACTTGACTTAGTGAGCATCACATTGTACAGTAAAGTGATGAGCAGCACAAGGGAAAATGGTGTTCACTAAGTCAAGTGTGGTGCCCATTTAGAATTTCCCGAACAACAAGACTACGCTATAAATATTTGTTTTCCCCAATTCACTGTTCTCCCTCTTGCTTCGGCGACTTGGGTTTTTGGAAGCAGCAGTCGAGAGGCCTAGGGTTAGGGTTTCAATTCTCATCCAGATCTATCATCTCCCTATCCTAATGGCGGTCCTCTCCTTCTCCGATCTGCACACCGAATCCGGCCTCAAAACCCTAGAGCAACACCTCTCTGGAAAGACCTTCATCTCTGGGTATATTCAGTTTTCACTGGTTTAAATACTGAAATAAATCTCTTTGATTTGATGGTAATTATGATTATTTATATATATTTTTTCACTAAAATTGTTTTTTTTTGTTTGTTTCGATGGGAGTGCAGAGATCAGATCTCAAAAGATGATGTTAAGATCTTTGGAGCCGTACAGCAAAAGCCTGGAGAGGGATTTCCCAATGCCGCCAAGTGGTACGAAAGCGTGGACTTGGTTCTGGCTGCAAGGTCTTGATTAGTTAGACCTTAACTTGGTATTGTTGACTGTTTTGCAAAATCTCTAATGAATGTATTGTTTATATCTGGTTTGATTTCTCTAATGTTGAATTAGAAATTTTGGTCAATTTACTATCGGAATAACTTTGACTTGACGGAGAGGTCTGAATTAGGGGAAGTATTTGAATAGTGATGCTTCATTGTTAATTCAGAGATCTGAGGAATTTTGATATGGTATTTTAGAAAAAATACTAGTGATATGGATTTGCCTCGACACCTATAAGCATCATCTTTCATAAATCTATTGAAACACAAATTAAGACTTGAGCCTCTTTGTTTATTGGGTTTGAAAAGAAATTTATGCGAAGGACTTTCTTTAAAAGAATATATAATTTCCTGCCATGGGACTTATGAGTACAGGCTCACCGGACTAGAAGCTTCTCAAGCTCAAGCATTTGCTTTTCTGGTTAGAGACCAACACCCTTGTGATAATTTATTTGATTGTATCGAAAGTTGGTGTCACGATTGATTCTTTCGAAGTTATTTGCTGCTTTAACTGGCATAGCCTAAAGATATTTTTCACACTGCACTGTTTGTTAGCCATTTCCAAATTCTGGCAGGCAGCTTATGCTAGCCCTTAACTCCGCTCTTAGGTATGAAAGTTAAAAACACTAGCTGTTTTTCTGAAGACTTTTTTGGAGTTGCTCTGCACAGATGATCATAAAGTGAGATGCTGTTTGATCTTTTATCATAATACTCTTATGGATAATCAAATTGAGATTGAAATTAGTCTGCTTTTTATGTATATATGGAAACTTGTAAAGTGTGAAAGCTTCTTAGCAATATTCAACTACTTGATCTGGGTTCAGATGCACTTGAAATCTGAAAGAAGCTTCTAACCACTTCTAAAGGTTTTGGACATTTTTGTTTCTTAAGATAATCTTATTGTACATCTAAAACGATAGTTCAAAATATGAAATATGTAGTTTCATGTATGTTTATTTGATGTGAATAATAACTTATCTTAGGTTAAGTGTTTTTCAGTCGTGATTAATCTTAATTTTCCTAATTAGAGGCCATAAGTATTTTACAGGAGATTACTTAAACCAAGTTAAATTTAATTAGAGACCAAAAACATTTTTACAGGAAATTTTGACAATAGCAGGTTATCAAGGACCCACTATAGTTTGGTGGAATTTATAGTTAATACTGTTTGAAGCATATAGTTTATAATATTAAACATATAATTTTTAAATTTGTGGATTTGGAGTATTTTTGGGAACCAGATCAAGCCATAATGTGGAGCAGTGTGTTCACTTTTACGGTTTTACCACTTGAATAGTGTTTTAAAAGGTGAATACTAAAATGAAAGAAACATAGGCACTAACGATTTCACTCAACTGCTCAGCATTATCGTGGCACTGCTTCCCTTGTCATCGCCATTCCATGGCCTAGCCATCACGTGCCGCTTCTTTATAGGCGCAAGGGATAAGAGAAAAGGTTTGGGATCGATCCCTGATCCCTTTAATAGATTAGTTGCCTGAGGACCCACATTGTATTAGCTGGTCCTTTGTTGAGTCTCTTGGCTAAAGTTTGTTGGGGGTGCTGTAATGATTATCTCAAATTTTAAGTTTAGAAGTCCTTAATTGTTAGGGGCGAGCATAACGATAAACTACAGAAAATTGCCCTGAAATTATTACTTGAATCAAATGGCATCCATGTATTAGCTTGGAAAATCAAATGCCACCACCTTATGTTATCAATGCAGTGTTCTAAGTGTTGATGGAAGGGACAAGAGACTACTAATTGAGCTTTGATTCTATAACTTTCTTATGTGTATAGGATGAGCTAATCGGTTGGTTTAGGTTTTTTCTACAATTGAAAGAAAATATGAAATTTTTACTTATTTGGCAATATTTTGAGGCTTAGATATTGTCTGATATCTCGCCTTCTAGCCGATATATCCGTTAATTTTGGTCCAAAATGAGAAACGGTATAGAAACACACATATCATATATTGTGTCGATTGGAGGCAAAAATCAGAATGCCAACCAATGTATTGGTACGTCGGTTAATATTTAAAAGATGAGAATATTGGCATATCACATGATGTCACTGTGCAACTTTGTAACTATATGTTGATTCCTTTGCAAATGCATGTAGGTTTTCTTATTTTAGTTACTGCTTATGTGGGCTTTACTGAAATTTATCACTTGTAATGCTACAAGGCATTGATCCTACACTTCATAGAATAGTCATCCTAGTCCAATTAATAGATATGCAATGTCATATTGGATACCGATGATATACCGATTGACGAAATTATATATTGGATATTGAATACAAGACGATATATTGCGATATGACACTAAATACCGGATATCATATCGGTGTCATAATAATTAAAGAATATATATTTTATTACATACATAAAATATATTAAACTATTTAAAACAATTTTAAGAAATTAGATGATACTTTTCTTGACTAATTTGCTCGATGGAGGTGATCTGCTAGAGAGTCGAGGAGATGGAGGTCTGCTCGAGAAAGGAAAGGAGTGATATGTTTGAGAGATGGATGAGGACTTGAACTGTTTGTGAGAGTGTGAGAGGGGGATCATTGTTGTGGCTCAAGGGTTTTCGAGGTCGGGGCCCTCAATAGTTGATGCTTGGAATGGAGAGATGTACGAGGTTTTCTGTCGTAGCCTTTTCGATGTGATAGAGAGAGCTAAGAAGAAGAGTTGGAAGTGACGCGTCGAATCGTCGATGGACTCAGGGATCGTCGGGATCATCATCGGGGCTCATGGAGTTGGCGAGATGAGGCCTTTTGGTAGTCGGTGCTGGGAGTGGAGAGGGACAACTGAGAGACTTTGTTATAGTCTATTTGATATGATTGTTTGATCGAGCGAGAGAGAGTAGAGAGAAAAAGGAATAAGCAAAGCGTTGAATCATTGATCGATTAGATGTATGGGAGAATGAGAAATTGGGGATATGATGATATTTATATAAATGAGTTTGGATATTAAAGAGTTTCGGTTAATGGGTCTAGGTCCAAAAAAACATAAAAATAGGTAATATGTTAATCTCGCTAATATTTTTCACCTCGTTTATCGGGTGTATATTGCTATATGGTTGATATATTGTTTGACATTGGTTCAAAATGAGAATCGAAAAAAATTAACTTTACCTTATCATTTTAGTTTTAAAACTGGGTATTTCGGCTGGTAACTGATGTATCAGCTGATATTTCAAACACTGTATGTATGTGATTGATGTTTATGGCTTTGGTAGGCTGGGCACTGACATACTCCAGTCTATGTACTTTTTCATAAAACCAATGTGGAACTTGAAAATGAAATTTGTTCAGGTTTGAGAAATGGCTCCAGTGGGTTAGCTATATATAAAATACAATGTTTTAATTGAAAGATTTGAGAAAATACAGTTTTTTTTTTCCTTCTATGTATCATGTTCTGCATTTGCAATTAAAGATGTTCTGAGTCTTCTGAGGAGTGGGAATCCATTATCTGAAACATTTGAATTTTAATTCAAGGATCTTTGAAAAGATGTAGAATGATGTTGCATGAAGTACAAATAATAGGTGAGATTTCAAATACATCCAACCCATAAAGGATAGTTGGAAACAGGAAGTTGGTTCTTACTTTTTAATAACCAAAGGCAAAGATTCAATTTTCTGCTTGATGCTTGTTATTTTCTATATTCTTCTTTGTTATGTTATGTTCTGTCGTGATATTCTTTTGTTTGCATTATCAGATTTCCTGGTCATGCGGTCGGAGTGAGTTTCAGTGGGCAAACTGCAGCATCTGCTCCCGTGCCTACTACCCAGGCTGCCAAGGTTAGTTCTCCATTTTTATTCATGAATATTAGTTTAGAAACTGTATATGTATATTCTGTTTTCTTTTACTTGATGTATTAATTTATTATTTAAAACTAGTCTTGTGGCTTTTTTGTCATCTTTTATTTCACCTTCTTGTTTTGGGTGGTAAATCCACATCGTTGGTTACAACTTACAATAAACTTGCTTACAAATTAAGAGTACATAAGGTATCAATTTACCTATCCTACCTCTTAAATTATGTCATCTAGATTGGGAAAATCTGAATGAGAGATGTTGAAATCTCATTTCCCTTATCATTCGAATTTTTCGCATAACCTTAAAGTATCTTCCTGGTAGTTTGATTTCTTGTTTTAAGAATATTGAACCTGATACTTTCATGTTTACCTTTTCGATCTCGGAGTCAATGGTCTTGCATGAATTCAGACTCTTAAATAGAACTATTTTGTTTAAACCCAAGCCCGAAGCACCCCCACCCCCCCTCCCCCCCCAAAAAAAAACACCCACCCCATCCCTTCTCTCTCTCTCTCTCTCTCTGTCCGGCCAAAAATGAAACATTACTGCATCTCACCTAGAAAGATGAAAAGTCCCATGCACTTTGGGGGAATGGGGTGTGAAGCCTTGTTATTTTCTATTGTGGTATCCTTGGATGTAAAGTTTACTCGCAGGAAAGGAGATCATCGGTAGTGTTTTAAATGTCGGTACACCGGTATTACCGGCCGATACACGGTTTGGAACTAAAACGATAAAGTATTGGCACCCGGTTTGGGCGATATATTGGCTGCGTGATGATATACACCCGGTAAACGAGATGAAAAATATTGGCGAGATTAACATATTACTGGTTTTTTAGATTTAGATCCATTAATCAGAACTCTTTAATATTCACACTCATTTATATAAATATCATTAGATTCCCAATTTTTCATTCGATTAATGATTCAACACTTCACTTCTTCCTCTTTCTCTCTACTCTCTTACTCGATCAAGTGATCGTATCGAATAGGCTGCAACAGAGTCCCTCATCTGTCTTTCTTCGCTTCCAGTATCGACTACCGAGAGCCCCACCTCGACGACTCTGTGAATCTCGACGAAGATCTCGACAATCTATGAGTCAATCAACGATTCGACGCCTCACTTCTTCCTCTTCCTCTCTGCTCTCTCGATCACATCGAAAAGGTTACGACAGAGAGCCTCGTGCCTCTCTTCACTCTCAACATCGATTATTGAGGGCCCCGACCTCGACAATCCTTGAGCCACAATGATGACCCCTCTCACACTCTCGCAAGCAATTCCACTCCCCATCCACCTCTCAAGCAGATCACTCCTTCCTTTGTCAAGTAGACTCCTTCCTCTCAACTCTCTAGTTGATCACCAATCTCAAGTAAATTGGACAAGTATGTTCTAAGTCCTTAAAATTATATTAAATAGTTAATATGTTTATATATTTGATAATATGTATATTCTTTTATTATTATGACACCGATATGATATCCGGTGTTTAGTGCCATATCGCGATATATTGTTCAGTATTTGACAATGTTCTAAAATGCGTTTTCAGTATGCGTGCGGTCGAGGACTGCATAACGCATAATCGGATTATGCACCGATTATGCGGATTACGCGGAATTATGCGGAATATTAATATTTTAATATATATTAATATAATAATTATAAAAATAGATATATTAAGTGCTATAAAACTCTAAAAAATTATAAATAATAACTGTAAGCATGTAAAATGAAGGTAAATTGGTTATAATCCAATTATAAATTACAAAATTACAAGATGCATGTACAAAATTACAAATTACTATGAATATATGACAATAATCTACATATTGCTAATACAAGATATGTGTATGATAAGTTTCAGTTCGGGGACTTGTGAAATTCCAAAAATTCAAGATGCATGTACGGTTTGGATATAAAAATAATCAAGTATTAAAGAAATTAAAATTGATCATAAAAGCTTGTGTTCACATAAGTTTGAAAAAGCTTTCTAAATTGTTTAGCAATTACTGCACATACATACTAATAATCAAGTACAAATAGAAATTAAATTGCTAATCAAGTCACTAAACTGTACATTACTCATCAATAACTAAATCCAACTTGGGAGCTTCGGTTTGGGAGAAATTGGGAATCATCGTCCAATTATAAATTACAAAATTACAAGATGCATGTACAAAATTACAAATTACTATGAACATATGACAATAATCTACATATTGCTAATACAAGATATGTGTATGATAAGTTTCAGTTCGGGGACTTGTGAAATTCCAAAAATTCAAGATGCATGTACGGTTTGGATATAAAAATAATCAAGTATTAAAGAAATTAAAATTGATCATAAAAGCTTGTGTTCACATAAGTTTGAAAAAGCTTTCTAAATTGTTTAGCAATTACTGCACATACATACTAATAATCAAGTACAAATAGAAATTAAATTGCTAATCAAGTCACTAAACTGTACATTACTCATCAATAACTAAATCCAACTTGGGAGCTTCGGTTTGGGAGAAATTGGGAATCATCGATTCGAAGAGGAAGGGAAATAAGTAATGGGTTGCGGGTACGGGTCGGGTTTTGAGTGCGGGTCGGGCGAATTTTTGACGTTCGAAACCCGATAACCTGTTTGTCCGCATAATTGGGCATTTTTTCCTTTTTCTATGCGTTTGGGGGGCGAAAACGCCTATGCGGGCGCATGTGCGCCCGCATAGGCGTTTTTTAGAACAGTGATATTCGGTAGTATTCGGTATCTGATATATAATTTTGCCCACCGATATATCATCAGTATCCAATATTTAAAACACTCATCATCAGAATGTCCATTTCTCCCTGAACGCTCCACCCAGCCCAGAATAAAAGCACCTTGCCACGAGCAAACAACCACTAGATCGAAGGGTGGAAGTGCTTTCTCAATAATTTGTCCCACTTGGGGGTGACTTGAGCATGTTCTGTATCCAGCTTTATTATTTCTACAGTGATCTCCTTTGGATGTGTAGTGTCAATGAAAGAAAGGTCACCAGAGTGTCTCCTGCTTGGAATGAGAGGACCATAAAGGTCATTTTTTTTTTATCAAATCATGTGAAGGAACCTTGCTTGAATGTGAGCAGAAGCTGATAAAGTGATTAGAAGTTAGTGCTCTATATTGCTTGTGCTTAAATTGGTTCAAGGCTTCTAAGCTGATGATTAGATATTGTATTGACATCTATTTATCAGCTTTTACTTGTGTTTTTTATGCATATCTGTTTATCGGTTTTTTCTAAAGAAGGGTTTTTCTCTTCTCAGGAGGCTGCTGGAGATGACGACGACGACTTGGATCTATTTGGTGATGAGACAGAGGAGGACAAGAAGGCTGCGGAAGAACGTGAGGCTGCCAAGAAGGCCTCCGCCAAGAAGAAAGAGAGTGAGTGTTTATGATTGTTTATAATTCTCATTTCTCTCTCTGCCCTTCCCTGTGCCTGTACCTGCTTGCATTCATGTTGGAACATGGAGATGCTCTCCTTGTGTACATGTTTGTGTAGACAGCTGGAGGTTTACATTTTACCTGTTTTCTTGCAGGTGGGAAGTCATCTGTTCTTCTGGATGTGAAGCCTTGGGATGATGAGACTGACATGAAGAAGTTGGAGGAGGCTGTTCGTAGCATTGAAATGCCTGGTCTCTTGTGGGGAGCATGTATGTCATTAACCTTTTTTCTTCGATCTCTTGTGAAAAAAACTTTCCTCATTTAATAAGGATGCCCTTTGACCAATTAGCTTCTTATTGTGTTTATTTGCTTTGGCATGTAGCTAAACTTGTGGCTGTGGGGTATGGAATTAAGAAGTTGCAGATCATGATGACCATTGTAGATGACCTCGTGTCTGTTGACTCCCTTATCGAGGAACATCTTACAGTTGAGCCGGCCAATGAATACATACAGAGTTGTGACATTGTCGCCTTCAACAAGATTTAGATCGGTGTTATCGAGCTTGCTCGTATATCCATATTTGTTTTAAGCAGTACATGAGGAGACATTACGGTTCTCTAGCCCTGGGCATTTCTTAGGTGTTCTTTTCTTTCAGAGGGAAGTGACTGCATTTGCTACGATCTCATGGACTTTAATGTTTTTGTCATAAGTGAGTCAACAAAAGTTAGGCTTTCTTAAGCTTTTTAATGTTTGCTAATATATATCTATTCAAGGCAACAGATTGCTAACAATTTATAACTCTGCATTAATTTTCTTTCGACTAAACAAAAATATGCTGCATTATATACATTGTAGTGGTATAATAAGAGGGAGCTTCAATGGCTCAGAGATGCTAGTTCAACTGTACTCAGCTAGTTTTATTTTTGCCATGGAAAAGTGGATGTTGGGTAGACACCAGATAACAACAATTTGACAATCACATGAATAAAATGGACTGAATTTGCAAGTATGATATAGTTGTTTACAATTTAAGTGTGCATCCTTGTTAATGTACGCTAAAACTCTCATATGCCATGAAAAATACGGATACTACTTTAAACCTGTTTCGTTTAGATATTACTTAAGAATTTTTTCTGCGGAACTTGAGCTCACAGTAAGATTACTTTGGGTGCTGTCAACAGCAGTTCCAAATTTTCACCGTGCTCAAAATTTGGTCCTGCGAAATTCAAAAGGGTCGGGGAAGCGTCACCGAAGTTGCTTTTTGTTAGGTCCAAATGTTGTGGAAGCCGAGAGTCATAATGTCCGAACCAGAACCCTTCTCATGTACCTTGTAACTCCGAGCTTTTTGATTGACTTAACTTTGGCCAGGAATAGCCAGTCTTATGGAATCAAGCCCTCCCGTAACACACAAAAGGAAAAAGGAAACAATTTGTGAATCAGCTCAAGACGAGGAATCTTCGAATAGAAGAAGCATGTCCGAACAACAAACATGGAAATTGTAAGTATCCTAACCCAATATAATATTTATGTATTGGTATATTTTTCTTGTATTTTTATATTAAAATAAAGTTTTAATATAAATTAAGATAACCATCATTTTAAAACCATAAAGTATTATTTTTACTAAAGTCTCTAAACAATTTTCCTAAAAATATTTCAACTATTTAGGCTTGTTCTTGGATGTAAAAAACAAAGTATTTTGGAGTATTTTCAAAGTTAAAGTGTTCTGATGGTATATGTTTTGAAGTGTTCTAATAATAAGTTTTGGAGTGTTCAAACTTGTCTAAAAATTCACATGAAAGTGTCCACATGATAACACATCCCTCTAAAACATTCCAAAACATTTCAAAACAATGGCACAGTTGCTTTTAGCCATCAAATCATATAAATTCTTAATTTCCTCCATAAATGCAGTGTATGTCAATTTCAGTATGAATTGTTCAGTTTAGTATATGCATTGGTGATTATCATTAAAGTTCAGTATTTAGAATTTAGTAACAGTAATATTACGGAACAATATAACAGTACAGTGGTTAATGATCTATCACCAATCACATATATGACAATTTGTATTTAACAGTGTTTTATTATGTCTCGTTTTCAGTGTTCATTTTTCATTTCCCCTTTTTAATAGATGAATAAAAATAAGTGAGGTAGAAATTATAAAACAACCTTTTGGATAATATGCATCTCTAATTTTGTATTTTCCACATAGTAAAAAAGGAAAAGGAAACACACGATGGCCATCGTTTCATTAGAAAACCCTCAAGAATCAGTTCAAAATTTCAAATGATCATAACGTGTTTATTATTATTATTCCCAAATACATATATTTGCAAAGTGTTTCTAAAGAAGATAAAATAATCAAAGAATATTAATTTTACAAAAAAATATATACAAGCTAGCATTAGTGATATTAACTAAAGAATTTTTCATGTTTAACTCAAAACTACAGAACCATATCATCTTTGATCTATGAATCGGTATTGTTAAAGCTACTATACTTGTATGAGTTGGTCAGTCTACCAATCTTGATATATTCTTAGATATTTATAAGAACTACTAGATCATATATTATCATAATCACCATAGTCAACATCATTACACCTTAATGCCACATCACCTATTTATACTGAATGCCTTATATATTATCTTCTCCAGTTAATACTAATTGAAGTAGCCTCATTTCCTCCTTGTTCGTCATTAACGTTCATCATTCTTAACATCCTGAGCAAATGACAAATACTACTAGTATAGATGTTTACTAATTAGGGTGTGGCTGCTTGACATATATGAATAAATCTGGATTATGATATATAATTAATGACCAACATGCACTACTTTGTTATAAGGGGCACTAAATGGTCTAAATATCTAGTTTGGTGGAGTTGGTTTAGGGAAATTGACAGTGTAATTGTTCAAAGAAATGGTTGTTAGAGTTGATTGTGAATTGATTGAAGGCTAGAGAAAATTTGCTCAATAAATGTATAAAAACTCACATGATATCTAAACTTTAGCATTATTTTATTGAACAAAGATATCAAGCAAATAGTTTAATTGGAAAGGTCTCTTAATTTGTACAGTTCTACATTAAAAAGTTTGTTGAAACTTCTATAGGTAAAGTAGTTGCAGAAAAAAATTAATTCAATTTTAGAACTCTTATTCCTTGACTTCTATTAAAAAAAGAAAAATTAAAGTTGTTGCATAGAATTGTGCATAAAACAACAGTATTAGAGAGTATCCATTCAAAATTTATATTTTTAATTAAATAAAATAGGAAATATAGAAATAAATATAATTAATAACATGTTACAGTAAGTTAAAGAACACACATTGCCCTTATTCTAATTTGATCTAAGTTTTCGGCTTGAGAGATGATAAAATCTCTATGACAATTTTTTTTTTTGTTTCCTTTTTACTCTCACATTTACTTGTATATATACATTTTTTCTCAGTGTTTGAGAAGTGGGGGAGATTATTGGGTTTCTATTTAGTTAAAGGTGATTAAATAATCAAAATAGAATCCTAATAGTTAAAGGAAACTGAACAACTAATTAATGGAAAAAAGTCAATTTAAAAATTAGGTTTCTATTTAGATTCATTATCTATTAGATAAGAATCAAGCTAGAATCTCTTTTTTCTTTACTAGAGTAAACCAGATTAATCTTTATCAAAATTATTTGATAAGAACCAATATAATTTATTTATTTATTTATTTTTAGGAGTTGGGTTCCTATTGACTTGTTTTCTTTTATTTCTCTTTATCTTTTAAAAATCCTTTTTTTTATAAAGTATTATTTTTAATAAATTAAAAAATATCACGTGAAAAAAGTGGGTGTTATAGTCAATTATAATTATGAAACATTTGAATTATTTAAATATATTTTTAAGATCTTTCTAAATCTATCCCTTTATTAGCCCTTTGTTCCCATTTCAAATGCATCTTCAAATTTTCTAAGTCGATCCTAGTCATGAGCATTTGACTCATTCATACTCCTTCAAAAGCCTTCTTTAATTCCATTAATATATTTCTTAAGTCAAACCTCCTAAATCTTATTTAAATGCATTTATTCATCTTAATCTTTTTCCTACAAACCAAGCTCTCTCCTCTTTCTCCTTTCTCTGCCTGCTAGTCGCTACCAGCAAGTGTCGCAACCACTAGTAGCCACCGCTGCTAGCAATAGTCGTTGTCAACAATAGTCCATCGACCACCGGATTATCATCTACCGTCGGATCATCGTCAACCACTAGATGAACCATTTTTGCAAGCCCTATTTGTTACCCGAACACACATCATGTTGCCTAAGCCGCCCACCAGCAACCATCCTCGCCAAAGCCTCTGGCGGAGTAACTCCTTCCCTTCTTCTTTATTGGAATCTGTCAAGAGGTAGGATCCATCCTTTTTCCTTTCATAAACTTATATTTTATTTAATCTAGGTAGATAATCTCTTAGTAAGAATCTAACTAAAAACTACATCGCTTCATTTTATAAATCCAATAAGATGACTATTCTAATTATATATTTTTTCAAATCCAGCAACCCTTCATAATTTTTATATGCCTTTAAAATAGAAAAAAATTATTAACAAAAAAATCCATATTTTACTATTTTTTGTACTTATTCTTTTATGTAGATATTGATTTCGATTGAAATTAGAGTGTAAATATTTTTGACGAACACACTTTCAAATTAAGGTGAGTTCTTTCTCAAACTCACTTCTTATGTGCACTCTTCCTATTAGATCGTAATAAGTTGTTTTTTTTTAAAATTTTATTAAATAAAATTATTTATGTATATCATAATATAGATTGTTGTTTCCTTCGGAAAGAACTATTTAAATAGAACTATAATTTTATTTTCAAAACAATTGTCATAATCATGTTTTATATTATTTTGAATTCCTCATTTCATCATGTTCATACCATTAAATGTTATTTAAATACGTGAAATTTAGAAATCTCTTAAATTTTATTCAAATGAAACATAAGTTATAAATTGACTAATCAATAATTATAAATAGTAAATAGAAATGCTAATTTTGGTGATGCTGATTGTAATATTGTGTGACAGCGGTGTCTAGAAAAGAATTCTAAAGGAAAGAGTTTATTTAATTAAGAAACATAATTTCACAGAAAACCTCCTACTTTCTTATTCTTATCTAACCATATATTATTATGATATGCAATCAAAGAATCTTTAAAAATTAGTGATAGAAATTTCGGTAAATGTGAGAATGAGATTTTTTTTTTCTAAACATCACCTGGCTATAACGAACTTGAACTACATGTGAACTCGAATCAAATCAATATCAGTTATTAATTAGAAATATATTGTACTAGACTTGACACGATCTTGATAAATATAAATAACACTGGGTTGGAGGAGATACTAATTAGTGTGAGTACTATATTTTGCTTGTACTATTAAGTTTTATAATTGATTTTTACGCACACCATTGATGCATTGTGATTTACTGGATCACATATAAATATTACTGTTTGTCATTGTGCAGGTCTAAGTCTGCTCCAGATAATCCTCGTGACTATTTTTCCGAATCTGTATGGAATACAATCGAAATACGGATATAACAACAATTAGATTCTTCAATATTATATGATACCTTAGTTTAACATACTTGACATATAGGCTAGATCATAACTATGATTAGAATAAATATTATCAAGAGCTTAGTTAATAAATAATTTATGTTGTACATTTACATTTATATGCACTATTCATATCTATTTCAGTTACTCTTATGCTTTATCTTTTTATAATAATATTATTTTATTATTTGGTTGCAATCTAACGACCTAGGTGTGATGTCCAGATTTTGAAATAGATCCAATGGAGTAGATTAAAGATATAGAGTAGTACTACATGGAGAAGCTGAAGCTAGAAAATGACCTTTACTTTCTTACCAATCTTGTATTTATTATTTTAAATTGCTTCCACTTTTGAAATGTTCTATCCAAAGTTATTTTCTTTTCTTTATTTTCTTCATATTTGTTGTAATCCAGTTTTATCCATTGAATAAACGTTCTATTTTTTATTAAGATATTATTATGAGATATCACAATAATTAATATTGTACTGAGGCTTAGTGTGTTTTTACGAATATGTTGCCTAACCACTCAGTTATCTAGCATTAGGATGGTGGGGTGTTACAATTACCATTGTTTTACAGTGAGACTACCGAACAGGAAAAAAAGAACCTATAGAAGATAATTTTGGTAAATTAATTATTTTGGGTGCCAATTGTCATCAATCAGTGATACATTTTAGTATGTAAATTTCCAATCCATATATCTACTTCTAGTAAAATTTTCAGCACAAAATAATTTTACTTATTATTATTTTTAAATATTTAACTCTCAAGCAAATTTTAATATCTTAGCAGGATGATACTCTGAATAGTAAAATGGTAACTTGTACAAGCCAAAACATACCGTTGCAGTTGGAGTTTTAAAATTTAGTTCAAAATAGAGTTGTAGAAAATCTAATTATCTATCTATAGAAAAATATTTGGATTTAATTGAGTTTATACATTATTTTCAACCAATTCTAAACTATAGGTTATTTTTGTAAGATAATAGAACAACAATAGAAGTGAGTAAATCATGATAAAACATGTATCTCTAGTTAGATTATGATAAATTTTATAAATAAAAATTAAGAAAATTGAAGTAAATATCTACAAGAAAATTTTGAAATTTTGATTTTTTTTTTTTTACTATTTTTAACGTAATTTAGAATACAAACTACTTTGCTAGACAACATAAACTCAAATAAATGGCTATTGATAGAAGAAAAACTCTACTTGCCTTAGCCTCTCGTCCCTTGCTGGTTACTAGTGCTCTTCTTCATCCTCCGTTGCTGCTTTTGCTGAAAATTTGGGAGGGGAAAATAAGAGAGCAGGGAAGAAAGGAAATGAATGAGAGAAGGGATAAAATCAATTACATATATGCATGAAATATTTTCTCCCTTCGTCTCACCTCCTCCTCTTTGGCAAGTTTGTCCTCCCCTCCCTCATTAAAAATGCAAATCTCCAAGCTGCCCCTACTGTTCATTGAAGACCAAGTGGGTTAGTGACAAAAGAATTTGAGTGGTGAAGAATTAATGTGGTGAAAAAAAATAAAATTGAATTTATTTTTAGCTTTTGGTCAATTTAAATAATTCCAAAAAAAATTAAATAGATAATATAGTGACATGATCAGGACACACTCTACAAAATTGAAATCCCATGTTTATATTTTATGATAAACTTTCAAAAGAAAATATCGTTATCAATTGGTAATTGATATTTTGACCAGAAAATCAACTATTTCAGAAAATTCTAAAAAATCATCGTAAATCAAATAAATTAAGGTAATGCTAACCTTGAAGTTATAATTTTAATCTGACGTATAAAATGTAAATTAGAGTCAATATATCCAATATCGGACTGATACTTATATTCGGACACCAGGTCGATATGATCAATACAAAATACACTAACACAAAGACTTGGTTAGGTAGAGGATTATACTTGCTATGTGAGATTCTTTCCTTATTTATAAATTTCTACTCTTTATTTAATTCATTTTACTTATAGAGCTTTCTTACAAGATTTTCTTTAAAACAAAAATTTTCTTACAAGATATTACATGAGAAACCTCTAAATTTTTGCAAGCTCTCTAGGACTCTAGAGACTTTTAAGCACACGAGAGACATTAGAAATATATAAGAGATTTATAGAGTTTTCTTTTGGTCCACTTAGCTATAGTAACTTCTAAAAATTACAGGAAGTTTTAGGATATACTGGAAAATTCTGTATCATGACAATTGCTCTAAAATGAGTTAACTCATGTAAAATAAAATAGAGAACTATCTTATAGCTTATTAATTGATAGAATCTGATTTTTTTTTTATTGATTACCAAGTTTAACTAGGTCGTTATAGTGGATTTATACATTTTATACATAATAGAGAAAATCTTTTGTGCATGTCATATCGGTGAACTGAATTCGACTATATTTTGCTTGGAAGTTTAATGCTAAGTAAAATAGTAAACATGGTTATTTTTATTCCCATTTTTATCAAAACTAGAATTATATTTTGGGATTTTGCACATGAAATTTGGGATTTAATGGATGAGATTTGGACCACCAACTTAATTTATTTATAAGATGTGATAGAATCTGCCATGTGCACAAGGTGATTATTTTAACAAGTAATTATATGATCAAATCTCCATAATTTCTTGACAATTGTAAACTATGTTAAAATGACATGTTTTATGGAGCTCATAATATTTTCAAGGCAATGGAGGTGTTCCATAATTCTAACGTAGTATTTTATATATTAAGCTAGAATGACGTGTAAGAATGACTTGTTTTATAACATTCAATAAAAATTCAAGGCCATTGTTGGCGTATTTTGTGATAAAATAATTTCTATGTTTTAAGGGTATTTGACTATCAAAACCTACCCTTTTAGCAATTTTGTAAGTATCTAGAAAGTACCTTGAAATTAAAGTTTAATTTTGTTGATTTTAGTCAACCTATCATGCATGGGAGATATGCTATGTTCTGGATCTTGTATTTTATATTCATGAATTATCATGCATATGTCGTTATTTTCAGAGTAGTAAAAGATTCGATAACATGGGTTATGTAGGAAAATGAATAGTAGTCTATACGTTACTTTTTGAGCCGCTAAGCTATGATACTGAGCAAGAATAAGATATTTCTATTCTTATGTTTATATGATAGAGCTTTCTCTTGGGCAGAAACAAGACTATCCTAGTATTGTCTTTTCAAGCAATAACGAGAATATTACTACTGATATTACTCTTTGAGTCGTGGTCCCAAATAGGAACGAGATATTCCTAAAAGTATATATCAAATCTATCCAGCCATTTTTGAATAAGATTAATAAACGAAGAAATAATTTAGTGCCATGACGAGTTGAGTACTGAGCGAGAATTTTGTGTAGCATTATGTAGTTTGCGATGCGTACTGAGGTTTTCCTCTAGGTATTCAAGACATATGTGGTGGTCCCTATGAGTCTTATTTATGTTCCTCTACTTTCATTAACTATAATTGGTCATTCATCTTGCCATTGACTATTGTTATTGATATTGACACAGTTACTGACATCTATATTATTTGTGATATCATGCACGGTTTCATATTTGTTAATATTATTACCGGTTTATCTTGGTTTACACATTCATACATCGTATAGGTTGTATGATCATGGTAGATCACTTACGTTTACTACTTTTATGTACGACTCAATTTATACTTTTTACCGGATTTGATCCCTGAGTTATCCATACATTTATATAGGTGACTTAGTGAGGAGAGCACACTGGCAACAATAAATTGTTACTTCTAGGCTCAGGTGGACACCTGGGGATGAATATGAAGCATTCTCACTTGTATATGTTCATTTTTTATCAGGGTCGTCAACTCTTTTGTTGTATATGTATTCCATCAGACACTCATAATCAAGTTTATTAGCTCTTTTTACTTATATTCGTGTTTTGAGATCTCCAAATATTGTACTTCCGTTGTATCAGATCTATCAGAGTAACGTACCTTATACATAACATATTTCTTTTGTGTATGTCTCTCTGTTAATGAATGATGGCTTTACTTTTACATGTGAGCTGTGTAGTAGCAGAATAGATACACTGTTGTTATCTTATAGGTATTGTCTCGATTAATACTAATCTCTAATATATTGTCCGTATTATCAATATTTTAATGGCCTCAGATGCTCTATTTGAGTGCCTACCAATAACACATTTCGCATCCACATATCATAGAAGTATCAAGTAACGCATGAAGAGCTGTCTATAAAGTCGGACTAGTGTTAAAGAGTTACTTGACCCCATCAACCTTAGCATATTTGATAAATTGGTATTAGAACTGGTTGTCTGATTTGACTCTTAACCTGATGAATTTTTCTGAAGTCACATGATTTTCATTTAGAAGTATTTATAACTTTATGGAAACTCAAAATATTAGAGTTGAATCAAATTCTTCGAAAAAAAAAAAAATTCCTTGGAGGCAAAGAGCCAAAACTTAAGTGACCAGAGGAGGAAGATTTAAACTAATGTTTAAAATAGCAATAACGGTAATGTAGCATTTTATCTTTGTTAGGTTATGTTGCATATAACATAACGCGCAATGTAAGTTATGCAAATTTCTATTTATTTAATAAAAATGATTAATTATAGTTAGACTCGCTGTAGTATTGGGTGTAACTTAACACCCCTGAAGTTTAAAATTCTCAAAAAAATCTCTGTATTGTTAATACTGTTAGTGAGAGTTAGTTATTATCACTCCCCTTTTATACTAAACTGCACTCTTGACCCTCAAATTCCTATTTTACCCTCACTCCTCTCTTTAACCAGCACACTCACTCTCTCTTTCTCTCCTCTCTCTCTCTCTCTCTCTCTCTCTCTCTCTCCCTCCCTCCCTTTCTCTCAGTCACTCACGCTCCCTCTCCATCCCTCTCTCTCAGTCACTCATGCCCCCTCTCCATACCTCTCTCTCAGTCACTCACGCTTTCTCTCTATCCCTCTCTCTCTCTCAGTCACTCTCTCTCTATCCCCCTATTCTCCATCAACCTGGAGGAAGTAATTTTGAGGGGAGCAAAAGTTAGAGATTTCGAATAAAACGATTCATGGGAGCATTTTGCTTGTCATATCCTTGGTTTGTAGCAAAGTAATGTACATGTGGCTGTCTAAGGTACTTCCATTGCATTAAATGGAAGTTTCAACATCATTAACAAGCTTCCTTAGTTACATGACAGTTATGTCCTAAGGAAGTACAAATTGAACTTGCGTGAGGCCAGAAGTATCCTGAAATATCTGCAAGATTTAAGCAGGGTAAGTAAATTGTATAGGCAATTTGGCAAGATTACGAAGAAGTTCCTTTTAATGCAAACACCCCAGTTATGTGAAGAACCTCTGACATTTGAGCAGTCATGCGCTCGAATTGGCCAACTCCGAATTTCTTGTAGAGCTCCATCTTCTTAACACCTTCTTTCGGTGCAGAAGGTTCAAGAAAATTTCTCGTGAATCGTTTTATTTGAAATTTCTAACTTTCGGCTCCCCTCAAAATTACCTCCTCCATATTAGGTTGAAGGAGAAGAGAGGGATAGAGAGAAAGTGACTGAGAGAGAGGGATGAAGAGGGAGCGTGAGTGATTGAGAAAGAGGGATAGAGAGAGAGTGACAGAGAGAGAGGGATAGAGAGGGAGCATGAGTGACTGAGAGAGAGGGAGAGAGAGAGAGAGGAGAGAAAGAGAGAGAGTTGTGCTGGTTAAAGAGAAAGGTGTGTGAGGGTAAAATATGAATTTGAGGGTCAGGAGTGCACTCTAGTATAAAGGGAGAGCGATAATAACTAACCCTCACCAACAGTGTTAACAGTTCAGGGATTTTTTTGAAAGTTTTAAATTTCATGGGTATTGAGTTACACACTTCCAATACTACGAGGGGTCTGACTGTAATTAACCCTAATGAAAAATATAACTATATAAATTTTTATAAAATGAAAAATAAATTTGAAATTTCTAGAAAAAGAATGTAAAATTACTTTGTAATATATAATCTATTCTATATTAAATTTTAAATAATTTTCACATTTATCTTTATTAGTTATATTAAATATGCAACCGTAATTCCAGTCATTATCTAAATAAGAAACTAAAATTCTGTTTTTTATTTTAATTCTAACTATTATCATTGTTGTAATTTAATTTTATAATATTCAATTTATATTATTTGTAATTGTTGATCTCAGTTCTAATAAAATTCAATAGAATCAACTATCAGAGAGGAATTACAACGAGGAATTACAACAAGTGAGTAAGAAACTAATCATAAATTAGCAAGTTAACAATTTCACAAATAATCAAACAGCCAACAACTAATCAAGTAAGAAAATTACTGAAAAGATAATTGTAAATAATGTAATATAACGTAATTTAACGTAACGTTACATAATATAACATGAAATAATATAAAAAACGTATTGTTACGGTGCACTAAGTTATTTTCAATTGTTACGTAGCGCTGAGATTCTGTTAGGTTTCGTAATGCAATATAATGAGTTTCATAACGCGTTATTTTCAACATTGATTTAAACATTTCATATTTTCATTTCATTGAGAATCAATAGAAGGCTAAGAATATTGACGAGAACCAAAACTAATGACAGGTAAAGGATCAATAGCATTTGTGTAACGGACATAATATATGCAGTTGAAGTTACAGAACAGGTGGAACTCAGTAATTGTTTCATCGAACAGTATAAACGAATATTTGATACTTCGCAGATAAAAGAATAGATTGACAGAATCTCTATTTAAATAAAGTTTGGGACTGGCAATCACTGGAAAAACCTTCGTCCAAAATAAAGTTAAATAACCTGTTTTCTTGATGAAGTTAGGTACTGCACCAAGTTCTGATGGATTGTCTTCTTTATTTTTTCAAAGAATTCTGGCAGGATGTTAAAGAGGATGTGATGTACATGATGATGGAATTCTATTTCTGTTACATTGACATTCAGCTCAGGTTGTGCTATTGGCTAAGAATGAAGGGGCAGAAAGAGTCACTAACTAGAGGCCTATTAGCTTGTTAAATTTAATATACCAGATCATCACAAAGGTGCTAACTAATAACTTTGATCCATTATTAGAAACCTTGATTGATAATGCCCAAAAAGGTTTAATGCCTGGAAGGTTCGTTTTAGATGGGATTGCTAGCTGGTGCTTAGGAATTAATGCTTGCATGGGTAAGACAAAGCAGGCAAGGGGGTGCTCTTTTGAAATTAGATTTTGCTAAAGCATATGACATGTTGGATTGAGACTTTATTATAGGAATGTTACATGCCAAGGATTTTGGAGACAGATGGATAAATTGGAAAATATGGTAATCTAATATTTGTTAAGAAGTTCATATGTGAGTATAGTTCCATATCAGATAGAACAAGAAGAGTTTATAGATTTAAATATAAAATTGAGGCCTTTAGCTATCAACTTAAGATTTTGAATTAGATTAGTTCTCGGCTCTATATTTGAAATCCATCATTTTCCACTAAAAAAATCTTAGTCAAAAATATTGTACAATGTAGAGAGAAAATATTAGTCATTAATATTCTCTCAAAAATATAAAATTCTTGAGATATTTTGAACAATCCTCAAGCCAAAATCTTTTATCTGCTAACCTTTTTTCCATTATGGCTCTATTTTCTAACTGATCTTATTGTGATACTTTTCATCTCAATTTCAACACTAAAATTCCTGTTATTGCGCCATCATCTCAATCTCAACACTGATTTTATCACCTACATAAAAACTCTTGGTGGAAGAAGTCTCTCCCAACCGATGTTGAGGAATATGTTGTCTCTAATCCAATCTATGGATCTCAGATACTTCTCTTGATCATTCCTATCCCTATTTGATATCAATATGAAATCGGTTTTAATGGATCAATTTAGGGTTTCTCCCTATTTTTTTTTTTATTGTCCTACACAGTTAGGTTTTGAAAAAAATTATCTATTGCTCGGTCACTTATTGATGATGGACACTTGGGTGCTGATGGGCGAGGGAAATCATTCATTTACAATGTGGGAACTGCTGAATGTATTGAAGGAGGATTGGAGTAGATTCGGATTCATAAAAAATCCTAGTGAAAAAATGCTTTGTATTCAGGTTGGTCTCCATATTTTAATTTGAGCTAAAATTTTGAGATCATGAACATTTATTGAGTTTTTGGATAAGACAAAGAATTTTGGTCAAGTGATATAAATATTTTTGTAAAAAGTCAGATTTTTTAAGAAATTGTTCTAGCTCTGCCAACTTCTGAATTTTGTGTATTTTCAATTAGAATTATATTTAGTAAGTTGAATTTTTTTCTTCTATATCATTTGTTAGTAGAAATGCTAAAAGCTCTAGGCTGGTATATTTTAATGTCATTATTTTAAAAGAGGTTGAATTTTTAATCAACTTATATTTATATTGGTGAAACTGCCAAAAGCTGGAGATTTTACGCTTCCAGCTCTTTTTTTTTTTTTTTTTTTTTTTTTATCTTTTATGATAATTTTTTGCAGTTAAAGTTACAATTACTCTCTTAGTAATTGAAACAGGTGAAGTACTTGACTGTTTCTTAAAAAAAGGAGAAAAAGAAGCTATTTTTGCAGATTATCGAACAAGTTCATCGGCTCAAAGTAGATCAAAGGAAGTTAGCAACATTGGGGGAGCGTTTGTAGTTCCGTGCTCGAAAACAGACATAGTAGAATTCGGGATAAAAAGTTAATGGAAAAATGAAGGAAATTCTTTAAGGCCAAGGCCCCATCACAGGAGGCAAAAATGATGGGAGGAAGGTAGGGCAGATATCTTGGAAGAGAAACTTGGGCTTGAGCCTTAGAATTTGAAATTATCTTAACAACAAAGAGTTTGATAATTTGGATGTTGTTAGGGCGATCAAGAAGATCTCAATCAAGAACGTAGTAAGTCATAGTTTGACTCCTAGAGACTTCTATAATGAATAATTATGATTTATATTATGATTGGAATATTAATATGTGAGTACTCTTTTTTAATTGAAATGCTTTATTGCTTTGGTAAAATTATATAAACTTGCATTTAAAATTTTTGTTACACAGTTGCATCAGTAAGTTGCTTTTGATATACAATTTAAAAATATCTAAATCTTAAAATATGATATACGCGATTGAAGTATTTTTTTTCATTACTAATAGAACTCGTGAAGAATATTACAATTGTGAAAAGTTCTTGATGGACCATCAATTCAAATACAATTTGGCCATTCAAATTTATCAAATATATATATATATATATATATATATATATATATATATATATATATATATATATATATATATATATATATATATATATATATATATATATATATATATATATATATATATATATATATATATATATATATATATTTCTCAATAGTTTTGGCTAATAACAATTTAGACAAAAATGATCCTTTAGCCATCTGAATTCTTTTGAGATTATTCTTCTCTGACATACGATATTTGACAGGAATTATTTTAAACGCTAAAATTTTGTTGGAAGAGTTCTAATAGGAATATTATTCTTGATAGATAGTATTTTGACTGTAATAGTTATTCTAGACCTATAAAATTGGTAGGAGAATTCTATCCGGAATACTTTTCCTGACAGATGATTTTTTCTTAACAAAATTTTGGTCACAAATTTACGTATTAGCAAAAGGATTTTCTTGACAAACTTTTCTCGACTAATGTTTTTCGAGAATATAAATTTCTTACTGATTTACATGTTTTCCTGATAATAAACGCTATCAAGATTAAGCCCATTTCCTGTTGGCCTAAGGGTAGTGAAGCCGGTGAGAAGGCCGAAATGGTTAGGTGTGACTTTGGATCTGATTTCCCATGGTTCTCCATGTGGATGTGTTTAGACTAATTAAAGTTGAGATAGCCTATGGATGATTAGTGCTTAAGGGCTTATGGTTCCCGTAAATGATTGCGGTATGCTCACAATAAAGGAGAGACTGATAGGAAGTTCATATGTGAGTATAGTTCTATATCGGATAAAATAAAAAGAGTTTATAAGTTTAAATATAAAGTTAGGGTATCTACTTATCAACTTAAGTTTTTATGTCAAATTGATTCTTGGCTCTATATTTGAAACCCATAATACTCCCGGAGGGCCCGATGTTTCTCCTGAACAATATTTTGGTAATTGGAATTGTTGGCATTTTTCTTACTTCTGTTGGCGAAATTTTCTTTTATTGGGATCATCTTTCATAAAGAGAGATCCGCGTATATAAACTACAGAGAAAATAAGACATGGTCTTCACAGAGTTTTACTTTATTTTCCATAAAAGATGAGACGCGATTTTTTATTCGTTAATGAAGCTGAAGTGTGAATCTCTTTCTCTAGATTCGTAGACTTAATAATGAGAATAGACCCCACAGGGTCTCATCATCATGTCTAAGCATATCATACAAGCAGCGAGCATACATTCAAATTGAAACGCGAATCTAAATCTAAGATTCGCATTCCGATTGTCATTCATATTGAAACGTGAATCTAAAGTGTGAGATTCGTGTTTCAATTGTTATTCAGATTGAAACGCGAATCTAAAGTCTGAGACTCGCGATCCAATTGTCATTCAGATTAAAACATGAATCTAAAGACTGAAATTTGCGTTCCAATTTTTATTCAGAAGAAACATGAATCTAAAACTTGAGATCTACATTTCAGTTACGATTCAGAAAATTAAAGACGTCGGTTACAAGTTCTGGAGATTTAATACAAATTCACCAAATTAAAAGGCAAAAAATTAATACTCAGATCATGGAGGGCAACAATTGGATAGTTACATCAACTCAAGAGTCTCTAAAACTCTATAAATAGCAGAAGCTTAGGCAGAAAGGTATCGGGAGATCAATATTAAAAAAAGAGTCATTATCTAGCTAAGTGCTGGTGTTATCAAGAGCTCTAATTTCTTGTCAACTTAAAATTTTATATGGAGTGTCAACGGAAAGAAAGATCGTCCTCTATAGTTACTTTAGAATCCAGCTTTAAATAAAGAGCGAAATAGATTTTCCTCATCTTCTATATATAGGAAACCATTGAAATTATATTTTTTTATTGAAAAAAGTTCAATAAAGAATCATTTATGATTTTATGGTGAACAGAAGATTGACGACTCCACTGCGGACACCTATCATCACTAGTTGGCAGTATAGTCAAATCACTCATCATTGAGTTCGATCAGGAGAAATATGCAAAATTCCTCTCCTCTAGCTTTAGAAGCCCTAATTCCTTATGGAAATATCGTAAGATTTTTAACAACTCAGCCTCTAAAAAGGTTTCAAAGACAACAGTCCAATCAAAGGACTCCTCAGACCAATCTGGTCCCAAAGAAGAATCATCTCCTCCACAAGCACAAGACTTAGGATTTGTTCCAACCAAGACCCATGAGGATCTCCTAGAGAAGATAGATCAGGATCCCATAATAATAAGGGGAAACAACCATTTTCTAATTTTCAAAAAGATAACTCAGAAAATAATGTTTCTCTAACCCACACGATAAGAATGAACTTACGAAGAAGTAGGGCTCGTGCTTTCCGCAGAGCCATGAAACAACAAGAGGCTATTGAACCACAGTTGCGAGAACATATAGTTCAAGTATAGAGACCAAAGAGCGAAGTAGTGGTTCCAGACGATAAAAAGAAAAGTCAAGATGTAGATGGGTTTACTTGTGTTTCTTACAAAAAAATATCATACACCCACCAAATTTATTTATAATTAGAAACGCGAAGTTTACATTCGCGTTCCATAAACCAAATGAGGGCCCCACCCTCATGCCTCGTGAACCACAAATTAACGTTCCAATAGAAAAGCGCGGTTTTCAAAAGCCCACTTCTAAAGAAGAATCAAATTCTAAGGCAGAAGCTCATCCATCTGCTACTCCAACTAAAGTAAAATTCGCTCCTGAAATCTTTAAAGAAATAGAGACTCTTATTCCAAAGATATCTTTTGGAAGCAATGTCGCCCCCACTAATCAAATGATGGGTTCCAGTATAAGAGATGTCAGCGAACTTCTCAACAAAAAGAGAGAAGAATCCCGAGTATCTCATTGTCATTGCAAATGATTAATCAATGCAGTGTTATCGCATTGTCACTGTGGCTACTTCTGCCAAACAGTTGGTTTTTAATCGACTTACAATATTTTTATCTCAACCATAAAAAAGGTGACAACGTAATTGTATGCCCGAAAAATTGAATCTTCTTTAAATTGCCAATTTGATTTTGAATTACAGCAATAAAAGAAAAATTACAAAATAAATTCGAGATTATAAGAATGGGGATCAATTGATTTCGATTCCCCTTTATTTTTTGTGGGTTCTGGCAGCGGTGGAATCTTAATTCTGCACTCCGTTGACGATCCGATCTCTCTGGATTTTTGGACTCCGGCCTCTGAAAATTGCCTCGTCAAAAATTTCCTCTCCAAAAGAATCTCCTCCTTTTTCCCCCTGTTCTGAACTCCGTTCCCAATTTTATATCTTGAGGAGCGCTTCTAATCCGGCTCAAATTCTTCCCTCAAATCCGATTAAATCCCCAAAAATCCGGATCACCATGCAAAACGGAATAGAAGCGGAACGGAAGTGGAAAACAACCCGCGGGATTCCTCCCACGGGTGCCCACCCGCGGATTGCTTCCGCAGGTGGCAACCCGCAGGATCGCTCCCGCGGGTGGCCACCCGCGGGATTGCTCCCGCGAGTGGGCACTCGCGGGAGAGATTCCCGCGGATGTCCTGCGGGAATTCTCCCGTGGGTTGGCACCCGTGGGAGGAGTTCCCGCAGGTGGACCCCGCTGTAATAATTTTTTTTTTGGTGTCTACATAACCCCCTCCAAAGTTTTTGAAGTTCTGTATTGAGTCGTACTGAATTTCGAAACACTTTGGATTATTTAATTTTGGCTATCAGATATTTTAAAGGATTTTATAGACAGAGATAACTGTTAACATATTCAATTATTCAATAACAAGCAGATGTATGATTTTAACGTGCTCATCAGATAACAAGTAGAGATATGATGTTAACGTACTCATTGGGTGACAAGCAGAGATATAATGTTAACATACTTATTTTAGGTCAAGCAGAGGTATCATGTTAACGTGCTCATTAAAATCCTAACCGTTCAGTGATATCTAGTATGACGGATTAGGGAAAGACAGAGGTGACATTAAACGTGTCTTGGAGCTCAACCTATTCAGAGGATCTGGTCGTGATAGGGACAAGCTGACTAAACAGAGATGACGGTTAACGTATTTAGCTTTGGAATCGGACTATTAGAGCGAACTGTTAACTTGATAGAGAGATAATTTTCGTCAGAGGTAATTTTTAACTTAACGATATCAAAAACAAGTTCATCAGAAACTGTAATATTGGACTTGATGAAGTGTGAATTTTCTTTTTTGTCAGAGGTGAAATCTTAACATGACAGGAGATTTAATCGGATTTAATCTCATTTGATTTTGAATTATGATGTCAGAGGTATGATTTTAACTTGACAAATATTTTGGAGTGTAGCTTGCTCTGCTGGAGAAAAATGACAAGAAAAGTTTCGTTGTCAGAGGTGAAATCTTAACGTGACAAGAGATTTATTTGATTAGGATTTTTAGCAAACCTCCAGCTATTAACATATTTGATTTGCCTTTACCAACTACCGTTTGAGTTGGGCTAGCCATGCTATTCCTCTCAGCATGGTGAGTTGTTGAGGATTTCGTTTGGGTTTAAATGCCAAACTTTTTCTCTTCCCTTTGCCTTAGCAGCGTAGGGCAGCGATGTATCCTTACATTCGAATAAGGATACTGTTGTGACATATTCGTCATGGGATTTTTAGCAAACCCCCAGCTATTAACTGATTTGATTGGCCTTTCCCAACTACTGTTTGAGTTGGGCTAGCCATACTATTCCCCTCAGTATGGTGAGTTATTGAGAATTTTGTTTGGGCTTAAATGCCAAACTTTTGCTCTTCCCTTTGCCTTAGCGGCATTGGACAATTCATACTTTTACCCCCAGCATGAAGGGGTTGGCGAGAAATTTATTCTCTTCCCGTTGTTTTAATGGTGTTGGCCAATTCATGCTTTTTACCCCCAGCATGGTGAGCTTGGCGAGAAATTTATTTTCTTCCCGTTACCTTGTCGGTGTTGGGTAGTTCATGCTTTTAACCCCCAGCATGGTGGGGTTGGCGAGAAGCTGGTTCTCTTCCCTTTGCCTTGACGGCATTGGGCAGTTCATCATTTTTTTATTTTATTTTATTATATATATTTTTTTATTTCTTTATCTCTCTCTTTTTTTTTGTTTGCGATGACGTCCCTTTTTTTTTATAAACGATGACGCCTTTTGAAATTTATTTTTTTTAGGTGATGACACCTAGATTTTTTATTTTTTTTATTATTTATTTATTTATTTATTTTGGTAAGCGATGAGGCCTTGCAAATTTATTTTTTTTATTATTTTTTTCTTTATTTTCATATTTTTGTTTTTTTGTTATTATATTATTATATTTATTTTTTTTAATTTTAATTTTTTAAATTTTTTTGGCATCCGCGGATACAACCTGTGGGTAGAACACTCATACCGCATATTTTTTTAATTTTTTTTATATCTTTGTCAATTTTTTGCGGGCGATAACGCCCTTTCTCTTTTTTTTTCTTTTTTTTTTAATTTTTTAATTTTTATTTTTTTGCCTTATTATTATTATTTATTATTTATTATTTATTTTTTTATTTTTTCATGCGGAGGAGAGGGAGAAAAGTGCGGGTGGCCCAGGTGGGCCCCACCCGAGCATAGTACTTTTTTTTATCTCGCCTCACGTTTTTCTTTATTTATTAACTTTTTTATTGTAATTGAGGCAATTTCAATTTATTATTTTATTTATTTTTATTTATTACTATATTATTATTATTATTATTACTTATTTATTATTATTATTATTATTATTTGTCTTATGGATTCTGTATCCTGCGGGTTGCATCCAGCGATTGCATCTGTGGGTTGCGTCTCCGTGGGTCCCGCGTGCGGGTTGCGTCCCTCGATTCCATCTGTGGGTTGCATCCCACAATTCCATCTGCGGGTTGCGTTCTACGATTCCATCTGCGGGTTGCATCCCGTGGGTTGTATCCAATTTTTTTGTGGGCGATAACGCCTCAAATTTGTTTTTGACAGACGATGACGTCTTGTCATTTTTTTTATGGGCAATGACGCCTCATAATTTTTTTTTGACAGACGATGACGTCTTGTCATTTTTTTATGGGCGATGACGCCTCATAATTTTTTTTTTGACAGACGATGACGTCTTGTCAATTTTTTTTATGGGCGATGAAGCCTCATAATTTTTTTTTTAGACAGACGATGACGTCTTGTCTTTATTTTATGGGCGATGACGCCTCATAAAATTTTTTTGACAGACGATGACGTCATGTCTTTATTTTATGGGCGATGACGCCTCATAATTTTTTATCGTAACCCGGCAATGAAGCCTAGGCTCAGGAAAAAAAAAATTTAAATATCGGATTGCGCTGCCCAAACTCCCACTGTGGTCGCCAGTTCTTGTATGCCCGAAAAATTAAATCTTTTTTAAATTGCCAATTTGATTTTGAATTACAGCAATAAAAGAAAAATTACAAAATAAATTCGAGATTACAAGAATGAGGATCAATTGATTTCGATTCCCCTTTATTTATGTGGGTTCTGGCAGCGGTGGAGTCTTGATTCTGTACTCTGTTGACGATCCAATCTCTCTGGATTGAGAAACTCCTCTCTGGATTTTTGGACTCCGGCCTCTGAAAAATTGCCTCGTAAAAAATTTCCTCTCCAAAAGAATCTCCTCCTTTTCCTCCCTGTTCTGAACTCCGTTCCCAATTTTATATCTTGAGGAGCGCTTCTAATCCGGCTCAAATTCTTCCCTCGAATCCGATTAAATCCCCAAAAATCTGGATCACCATGTAAAACGGAATAGAAGCGGAACGGAAGTAGAAAACAACCCGCGGGTTTGCACCCGCGGGATTCCTCCCACGGGTGCCCACCCGCGGGATTGCTCCTGCTGGTGGCAACCCGCGGGATCGCTCCCATGGATGGCCACCCACGGGAGCCTCCCGCGGGTGGGCACCCGTGGGTGTCCCGCGGGAGGAATTCCCGCGGACACCCGCGGGATTCCTCCCATGGGTGGGACCCACGGGAATTCTCCCGCGGGTGCCCCCCCGCAGGATCCCTCCCACGGGTTGGCACCCGCGGGTGGACCCCGCTGTAATAATTTTTTTTTTTGGTGTCTACAGTAATAAGCGCGAATTTTCTGAACTTGAATACCCCTAAGTATCATCTAATATGATAAGTTTCGGGAAGAAAAAAAAAGAAGAAAACAAAGAATTTCTCTAGAAAATATGCTTCTAATTCTGAACATTCTTAAAACTTGAAGAGTGTATTCAGCGAGATGCGGGGTGTTTTTCAGAATACTCAGCTCAAGAAAGGAGTGACAATATTAGTAGATTACAGATGAATGGCTGGAGCATCTTCTGATGAAGAAGACACAGTAAATTCAGTTGTGGCCGAATCCCAGACATCGGACTCATTATTTGAAGACTCTGTATCCGTGTATATGACACAAAATACTCCAGAAGAGTTCATGGGAAGGATTGATGAACAAGATAAGACCATCCAACAACAGCAACATCTATCAATAAAATCAGAGATATGCTTTACGTCTTGTTGGAGTTGAAAAAAGTAAGAAGAAATGATAAAGGAGAGTCTTCTTCTAAATCTATGCACAATCCAAGAAATGACAACGGAAAGAATACGGAAGAATCATCTTGCGTTCCTCCTAGGGATGAGAATGAAAATAATGAGGATCGTTGTGGAGAAGAAGATAATCGCTCTGTACATTCCCATCATCAAGAAGAAAATCCGAATCAAGAAGGAAATGCAAACACTATTTCGATGGAGAGTTTTAAAAATCAACTTGATGATCTCATGCATAAGAATGATTTACAAAAGCTGGGGGTTATAAAACCATATCTGATAGAATGGGAAAGTATACAATTTCCGAAGAATTACAAACCACTGAAGCTCAAATCATTTGATGGTAAATGATCACCAAATAAGCATCTTTACTATTTTAAATCACAAACGGAACATTTAACTAGAAATGATCTGATCATTACACGAGTCTTTGTTAGTACCTTAACAGGTGTAACATTCGAATGGTTCCGGAGGTTGGAATTGGGAACTATCAATTCATAGAATGACATTGAAAAAACCTTTTTAACAAGATTTTATGAAGATGATATGGAAGTTTCAATGCCAACACTTCTGGCTACAAAACAAAAAAAGGAGAATCAACTCGAGGTTTTGTAAAAAGATTTAGAAATGATTATATGAGATGTCTGCATGGGATCCCAGAGAAAATATTGATAGAAACTTACTGACACAATCTCTCCACCAAAGTTCTTGCCAGAATAAGGACTGTAAAGTCCTCTACCTGAAATGATCTTTCGTTAAAAGCTGAAGAAGCCAAAAAAATTATACAAAGGCTTAAAGAACAAGGAGGAGAGAAACCAAGACAAAATAATAATTCTAGATCGCACCAATCTTTTCGACCTAAGGAACACAAAGGGCAAGAGACAATGGTGACTGATACTCCAAATTCTGCAAAGTCTTTTCCAAAGAATCATTCTCAATCACGGTTTTCTCAGAAGCAATATTCTTTTAAAGATGAGCATACTAATACTATCTTCAATCTACTCATGAATAAGAATATGCCGAAGTTACCAGAATCCAAGCGACCTGAAGAAATTGAAAAATTTAATGATCTTAATTATTGTGTGTATTATAGAATCATTAATCATCCTACTCAAAATTGTTATATCCTTAAGGATAAGATTCAGGTTCTGGTGGATGTTAAGGTTATCAACTTACGAGAAGATAAAAGAGAGTAACCGCGAATATGGTAACTGTCATATTTGGAAAACCTCCAGAATGGATAGAATCGACTGATCAAGAAAGAGTTCAGTCCATTTCCAAAGGCACAATGAGGATTGTGAATTGTGATCCTTATCAAGAACAGAAGAAATGATTATGTCCTTTTGAAACTTCAAAAGGAGAGATAATGTGGGTTCATCCAGATCTCCTTAAGAACGAGCAATGGATTTCAAATTTATCAAAGAAGAAATCAAATGAGAAGATTTTTTACTTCTAACATCGTTACTGCAAGTCCTGAGGATAATACAGAAATTTCCTCTCTGTCAGACTCAGAAGAAAGCCAAAGGATTCTTTAGTAATTAACACGGATCAACCAAAACCTTCTGGGACTCGTTCAGGCAAAGAATACTTAAAAAATTATGATCAAGTAGAGGAACCTTAGCCATTTGAGGAGCCTTAGCCATCTCCAGAAAAGAATAAACGAAAAGAGTTTAAATTTGACAAAACTCTTAAAAGTAAAGATAAAGAGCCTGCAAAAAGTTCTAAGAAACCTTTCAAATTTGATGTGTTGGCGCAATTGGCCAATATTCCTGCAAGAATTACATTGTATGAGCTCCTAAAGTTCTCTATGCAAACTAGAGAAGCTTTTAGAGAAACTTTGCAAGATTCTGAGGTGTTCTTAGCTCAAATTCTAGAAACAATTGAAAAAGAAGAAGTTCGTGCAGTATGTAATCAAACTTCTAAAAAGATTTCTTGCATAACTTTCTCTTCAGAAGATATGCAAGTGAAAAATAATAAGCATAATCATCCTTTGTATTACAAAGGATACATAGGGTCATAAGAGATCGACCGAATCCAAATTGATCATGGATCTGCCCTAAGTATAATGCCAAGACGGATGTTGCGATATCTTAGAATCCCAATGAGCGGATTGATATCAACAAACACTATCATTTTGGGGTTCAATGCTAATGGTAGCATACCAATAGGCAAGATAAAGTTGAAATGCGAGATTGGAGATTTGAAGATAACTCACATGCTATGTGATAGATACTGATACGTCTTATAATTTTCTACTCGGACCTTGGATTCGTATCTACCTCATCGTCCTTTCTACACATCATTAATGCATGAAATATGTAGACAATGATAGGAATGTGAAGACCCTAGTGGTAAAAAAGCAACCCTTTAAAGGAGTAGAAAACTATTTTACTGACGCGTTGATGTACCAAGACACATTTGATGCAGCTAAATAACCTGCTCCAGAAGAATCTGATAGCAACAATGAAGCGACACTGAATCAGGATTCGAAAATTCGGAATCATATAATGAAATCTGAGAAATAGATCCCGTTGTGATAACGCTTGAAGGCTTTGATCTAAATGGACTGCCAATTCTGATGGTTAATGGATAATTAATAAAGATATAGAGTTTACTTATTATTTTGGTGTTGATTTTGAACTCTCAAGTACTAGTACTGACGTAGTTAGTGATCACCTAGATAAAATATATTTTTTAACCACGTTTCATGCACCTGCTCGATCATCCTTTTATATGCAAAGTGATGATGATGGAGATGCAAATGAAGCAATTTTCGCGGTTCCTTCTAAACAGAAAGATCATAAACCTATAATGTTTGAAAAACAAACAATAAAAATAAAGAAACATATTTAGGTTCTGAGGAAGAACAGGGAAGTCCCAAATTCTTCCATTATGATATAAATTCTCATAAACTGATGAAAAAATGGGATATAATCTAGCCAAAGGTAGGGGGTTAAATTTTGGAAAAGGGAGAAAAACATTACTTCGACCTTTGGTTTCAGAAGGAAAAATGTCAGATTACTATGACAAGACTGGTAGGGGGCTGGGATATGTTACCACTTCCGAAAATTTTTCAGATAAAAATCCTGAAGAAAGCAACAAACTCATTCATCGGATTCATCATTTTGGGATTCAAATGTAAGCGTCAGTGCTATTTTTCAAGAAGCCTCTGTCAATATGCTTTTTGCAGACAAAGAAGAATAAGATGATGAATTATCACCAATCAAAGATGATCCATAGACCAAACACCACAACATGAAGTGGGAAGTCTAATTTGAACAAACAGAACCTCCATCTGAAGATAAAATGATCCAAATAAATATGGGTGATGAAACTAATCCTAAATCCATATTTATAAGTTAAAATTTATCTTCATAATAGAGAGAAGATGATATATCTCATTCAAGAATATATTGATGATTTCGCCTAGAACTATGAAGATATGCTAGGATTTGACCTAAAGGTCGCGGTTCATAAATTAAATGTTCGGCTAGATGCAAAGCCAGTAAAATAATAACAATGAAGGTTTCATCCTAAAATTATAGAGGCAATTGTAGCTGAAATCAAAAAGTTAATTGAATCAGGCTTCATTCGCGAGGAACAACATCTAGACTGGGCCGCGAATATAGTTCCCGTAACTAAAAAGAATGGAAACATCATGGTCTGCATTGATTTTAGGATTTGAAAGCATTCCCGAAGGATAAATTTCCTTTATCTATTACGTACGTTATGATTGATAATACTTGCGGTTATGAAAGGATGTCATTTATGGATGGATATTTAGGATATAACCAAATTAAGATGTACCCTAATGATGAAAAATACACGTCTTTCATAACGCCACTTGGAGTGTACTGTTATACAGTCATGCCATTTGGTCTGAAAAATATTGGTGCTACATATCAACGCGCCATTAACATGATATTCCAAGAACATCTACGAAACATAGTAGAATGTTATGTAAATAATTTGGCAATTAAAAGTAAGAACAAGAATGATCATCTTTATGATTTAAGAACAATGTTTGATCTCATGTGGAAATACCAATTTAAGATGAATCCTACCAAATCTTTTCTGGGAGTTTCCAATGGAAAATTTCTTATTTTTATGGTTACTTCTCAAGGAATTCATCTTAACTCAGATAGAATTAAAGCAATCCAGGATATGTCACCGTCCAAAAACCTTAAAGAATTGAGAGGATTACAGGGTAGGCTAGCATACATTCACAGATTCATATCAGATTTATTTGAAAAGTGTCGACCTTTTACACGGTTGATAAAGAAAGGAGTATCGTTTATTTGGGATGATGCGTGCAAGAAAGCATTTGAAGAAATTAAAGCATATCTTACTAAACCACATGTTCAATACCCTTTTTGTTATATGTGAGAGCTATGGATCATTCTTTGGGGGCTTTATTAGCCCAAAAGAATGAATTGGGGCATGAACAAGCTATTTATTATCTTAGTAGATGATGATAGGAACTGAACATTGATATAATTCAATAGAAAAAGAATATCTAGGTTTAGTGTTTGCAATACAAAAAATGCGACACTATTTAGTAAGACAAATAATTCACGTTATATCGAGAGTTAATCCCTTAAGAATATTAATGATCAAACTGGAGTCATTAAATTCCAGATTATCTAATTGGGCCATTCTACTATCACAATATGATATACATTTCATTCCACAAAAATCAATTAAAGGATAAGCTATACCTGATTTCTTAGCTAAACACCCGATTCCAGCATCTTCAAAATTATATGAAGATATTCATGGCGAAGTAGGTGAAAGAAATATAATTCCGAAGAAAGATATTCAACAAGAAACTGTTGAAGTAAATGCTGTTGTAGAAGATGTATGACAATTTTTTTTTATGGTACTTCTAAAATGTGATCCTAAGGAAAGATGGTAACAGGAGTAGGGGTTATTTTTATTTCTCCCTATAACCATATTATTTCTAGAGCATACTCATTGACAAGTTCATTTCTAATAATATTGCTAAATACAATTCCCTAATGTTTGGTTTAAAAATAGCCAAACAGTTGGGGGTGAAGTATTTAGAAGCATACGGAGATTTCCAACTTGTTATAAACCAAGTTAGAGGAGAATATGGAGTCAAAAATGAAGATCTGTTGCCATATTAACAAGCAGTAATAAAAAAAGCTGATAGTTTTAATGATTTCTATATCAGTTATGTACAACATTACTAGAATGATTATACAGATACACTAGCTTCCTTGACTGCAACTTTAGCATTACCCAAAAATGCTAGCAAATATATAACAGTGGGAAGTAAAGAATTATTTTGCCCAAAGTATGAGCTTGAGGTGGAACTAAATTCAAATAAAAAACAAGAAGAAGATGAAGTATATGCTCTTGAGTCTAATCTTGAACCAAGAGACTTGCAATTTTCTTACATAGATTATATTTTTTATGGGATATTTCCAGAAGATTCTAAAAAAACAACAGCAATTCGAAGAACAACTGTTCGATTTTATTACAATACTGAACTTTAGGCATTGTATATAGAATATTATGATGAGATTTTACTTTGTTGTCTTTCTAATAAAGAAGTTCAAGAAGCACTTGAAGAAGCTCATTGTGACATTTGCGGAGCACATCAACCAAGACCAAAACTCTGGATAGACTCCAAAGAATGGGCTATTATTCGTCCAAAATGATGACAGATATAGTCATTTATGCTAAGAAATGTGGAGCCTGTAAGATACATGTTCGATTTTTGATCGGTCTTTCAAATCATCAGGTACCATGAGCTCTTCTTTCTGTACTTCCTTCAATTCTTCAAATATTCTGGGCTCATCATGCAAATTTTCTTCAATCCTGTCATCAAAATTCTCAAAAGAAAATACCATGCTAGTGGACTTATTATTAGTCAAATCATTGTGAAGGGAAAAAATCTTCTTGATAAATTTCTTCACAATTTTCAACAAAAGAATTAGAAGATAATATGTCACTAGAAAACTCATCTGAGGCAAATCACCTAGCAAAATATTCTCTTTATCATAAGTTTCTTTATAATTATTTTCATAATGGTCCAAAGTAGCTTGATCGTAATATCGATGTATGGACTCATCACACACAAATTTACTTGACTCATTTTGAATAATATCTACTTTAAAATATGACTGAAGTGGTTGCTCGTAGGAGTTAAATATATTAAAATAATTAGATAGTTGATATTCAAAAAGTTTAGTATGAGAAATCATTTTGAGAAAATATTCCATATATGATGTAGTTTTAGAGGATGATTTTAGCAAAACTTCCATATATTCCTCTATTTTGTCCTTCTTTATTTTAAAATCATCCTCAGTTTGAGAGGATGATTTTAGCAAAACTTTCATACCTTCCTCTATTTTCCGGCAATAGCGCCAAAAATTTGATGTGATAAATTTACTGTAATCACATAGTGTCGGTTGTAGCACTAACAGATTGTTCCCACGAGGATCTAAGGTGTTTTTGCATTCTTACTTGTCCTACTATTCTAAAGAGTTAATTTAAGGCTCTAGATTGAATTCAAATTACTCTAATTAGCCTAGGATATAGATTCCACTAGTTCACAATCATATATTACTTTTATTATCTCTTTCCTATCATAAAAATTGATTTTTTAGTTTTAATATTTATTTAAAGTATTCTAAGTATGAGATATTAAGTGATGTGCAAGTATAACTCATCAAAAAAACTACTTTACATAAAAACAAATTAAATTATTAGATAATTCGATGAAGAAGATGAAAACCAGCAACCCCAAATTGTAACTAAGTATATCCTATTAAGAAATTTAACTCAAGTATAACCTAGCAAAGTATTAATATCTGAGTTCTTGTATTTTAATCTTTTCATAAAAAAAATCATATCTTTTTTATTTTTACTTTAGGAAGAAAACAATAAAGAGCAATTTACATGGTTGATTCCTAGTTTCATCTACATTCTAGAGCTAAACTAACTTAGCTACTCATAGTTTTAACTATCAAAATCATAATTTTATTCATGAAAGCAAAAAAATATAATCTAGAAAGCAAGATTAAATTAAACTAAAAAGCAAATAAAAAACATTATCTAAGAACAACGATAAGCAGTAAAAGATATCTCTGGAGTTCGGTATGATGGCCGTCACCCCTTCGACAAACCCTAATTTTATTAAAAAATACGAGTACAAAATAACATGATCAAACCCCTAGATTACAAGGATATGACCAATATATAGGTTTCGGAGAACCAAATCCTAATATAATTATAAGTGAGTAACTACAAAATTACATCGAAAATCTCGTAAAAAATTCATCCAGATTGGGCCCCATGGAGCTGCCAATTGGCAGCACATGCCGCTAAATAGCAACAAATTTGTAACATCTTGGCCCCAATTTTCTTCTGCTTGAGTGTCTTCTCTTTTTCCTTTGATTTTGATGACTGTAATCAACTATGACTCTCTGCAACATCATAGTTTTATAATTTTGCTCACTTTTAACTCCTCTCTGGGCTTGGTTTCATAATTTGCCACTGAGTTTATACCATCTTCTTGTAGGAACAGATTTACCTGAAAAACATACTAAAAATAGCTGTGCAGTATTATTTAAATACAAAAATAAATAATATAGAGGTTATAAATATGCAATATATGGCACTCATCACATGCAGACTTCATATATCAAGCTTCAGAGTATCTACACCTAACGGCTATTTGAACAATGGGGAATTGATATTATTGGATCAATCTCATCGCCTTCAATGAGGGGCCATCGATTTATATTGGCTATAACAGATTACTTCTCAAAGTGGACTAAAGTTATTGCTTTAACTGAAGTAAAAACTTCATATGTGATTAAATTCATCAAACATCATATTATATACTGCTTTAGAGTACCTAAGAGATCATTCATGACAATAAATCTCAGTTCGTAAGTCAGTCATTTTTCAGATTTTGCAACAAATATAGAATTGAAAGTGTGCCTTCAGCTCCATATTATCCCGCAACCAATAGTTTGGCAGAAGGTTTCAATAAAACTATTGTCTTAAAAAGTTTGTTTCATCCAACCAACGAGATTGGGATGAAAAACTTGGAGAATGTCTTTGGGCTAATCGAACTACTGTTAGAACTCCTACAAACCCTACGCCATTTTCTTTGGTGTACGGGTCTGAAACAGTATTACCTTTGAAATTCAAATTCCATCATTACGGATGGCGGTAGCAACCAAAATGATACAAGAAGGATATCGACAAAGACATGTGGAGTTAGAAGTTATTTATGATAAGTGTTTGGAAGCTCAGCAAAGCATTAAACTTTACCAAGCGCGAATCTCCAAAATATTTATTAAAAAGATTAAATAGAGAACTTTCAAGAAAGGTGATCTGGTTTTTTCAGTAAGAAGACCAATCATAACTAATCAAAAATCTAAAGAAAAATTTCAGACAAAGTGGGAAGGATCTTTTGTCATTGATACAGTCTATTCTAATGGTGTATATCGTTTGGCAAAACTTAACAGTGATAAAATAATGATGCCAATCAGTAGAAAATTTCTGAAGAAATATTATTCCTAACTTTCAATTGAACGGCTAAAAATCTTGCGAACTTGTTCTTGTTTGAGATTTGTAATTCTGGAATCAGAATTTCCTAAAAACGTGAATTTCATAAAGTCACATTGTAAGAAACTCAGATACACAGCATAAATCTTTGCAAGGTTGTGTCTGACAAATCAAAAAAAATTTTCTTCCAAAACTTGTCAAGTTAAAAATTACCTCTGACAAATCCAAATCCCATTTGCACAAAATTTATCAAATTAAAAATTAACTTTAACAAATCCAAATTATATTTCCACCAAAATTTGTCAAGTTAAAATTACCTCTGACAAATCCAAATTCTCAATCTTTAAAATTTGCTAAGTTAAAAATTACCTCTAGCAAAAGTGCGAATTTTCGTAAAGTCGCACTCTTTTTCTTTTCCTCCAAATTTGCTATGTTAAAAATTATCTTTGGCAAAATTGCGAATTTTCGTAAAGTCATGCTCTTTTTCTTTTCCTCCAAATTTGCTAAGTTAAAAATTATCTTTGGTAAAAATGCGAATTTTCATAAAGTCACACTTTTTTTTTCACTTCCAAATTTGTTAAATTAAAAATTATATCTGGCCAAAGTGCGAATTTTCGTAAAGTTGCACTCTTTTTCTTTTCACTTCCAAATTTGCTAAGTTAAAAATTAACTCTGGCGAATAATTTTTTTTCCTCCAAATTTGCTAAGTTAAAAATTATCTTTGGCAATTCAGAAGCTATTATACTATAGGCCACTGAACAGCATAGATTTTAACTTATTCAGGAAAGTTAATAGTTACTTCTATCCTGATTCAAAAAACTTATTCATTCGCGGCAAAATCAATTTTGGGCTGAATAATGACTTTATATTGTCAAGTTAATAATTACCTCTGAACAATATTCTTGAGAGTCAAAAGAATCATCAAGTTAATAGTTACCTTTGATGATCAAAATCAAAATGTTCATTAAGTTAACAATTACCTTTGATGTTCAAAATTAAAATGTTTATCAAATTAACAGTTACCTCTGAATGAATGATAACAAAGTTCTTGAAATAAAAAAATTTATTCATTACCAAATCAATATCACAAAGACTTCCTTGATATCATACAATGAGTGGAAATAAGTACAAATCATTAAGTCAAGAGAACATTAAAAAATAATTTTCATCAACATCTATTATCCCTAATAGGATAGCTTCATAAGTAAGCATAAAATCTTGCTTCTATAGTCTCCTCCTGCCAATGGTTAAAGAACTTCCAAGTTTTCTTGCTCAACTGTGATCAATATTGGCAGTAACTTGATTAGTTCAAAGTTGGGTGTTCTAAATGCATGTTTCCAAGTATACAACTTGCGAAACTGCTGAAATTGGAGGTCGCCAACAAGCATTTACCATCCTTACTTTAAGGATGCTAGGTAGGAAATAAATAATGCCCCACACCCAAAATTTTTTATCTCATGAAAAGTACATGAGATCTTCTGGTTCTCCGAAGATATTGGAAAAATTTAAGAACCAAGCAGGTGTGGGTCATTGTTAAAGAAAATGATTATGGTTATATCCTGCAGCAGATCCAGAATCTTGTTAAGAAATATAAAAGAAAATATTTGATTCATGTTCATAACAAGAAAATTTACTGTAGTTAAGGAAAAAAAATTACGGTCATAAGGATTTTTTCAATATGATATTCCTTCTTTAACAAACTTGGCAGAAAACCAGACACAAATAGGCCAATATTTTCTGGAGGTCTTGTAGCATACCAACCCCAGTCCATTGCCTCGATCAAGATAAAGGAAGAAGAACATAAGTCCATGATAGAAATGACTTTGGAGAAGAACTTTAGAAAAGTAGAGAGTTCAGAAGAATTCTCAAGTCAGGATAACTTTTTGGAAGAAAGGCTGGGCGCTTTATATAGAGGATTTTATGATCAAAATCTCCGGCCAAAAGATTTTATAGGCAAAATCTTCGATTGAGATGTTTGACTCGAATCTCAATAAGATTTATTATTATTGTATGGGACGCTTAGGTATCTGCCCAAAGGAAATGAGATTTTCGGCTGAGATATTTGATTAAAATCCTATCATTAATGGATGCATGCAGCGCTCAGATCTTTGCGCAAAAAAGTCAATTAAGTTAATAGAAAGTCATTCTATATATGTAAACCCGCGGATTTTAATGCAGGGTTACACTTATATGCGAACCCGCGGATTTTAACGCAGGGTTACACTTTTATGTAAACCTGTGGATTTTAACGCATGGTTTTAATGCAGGGTTGCATTGATCACAAATCAAAGTTCAGAATCTTATTCATACACAAGCTCATAGAGTTGGACCAAGATTTGAACTCAGAAGCTATAGACGCATGAATCTAAATGCGGGGTCGCGTTTCTTATACAAACTTGCAGATCCAGGCATAGTGTCAAATTTTTTAGCACAAAGTCAAGTCTGATACGGAAATTTGTCAAAATTAAGTTCATAGATATGCAAAGGTCAATTCTCAGTGGGATGACAAATAGAAATTGTTCTTTGAACAAAATCAGAAGGAATCATTACATACATGAAACTAACTTGAGTTTATTTTGTCAAAATGAGAAGATTACAAGAGCTCTTTGGACAATATTAAAATTTTTACAACTTGATGGTTCAAAAGAACCTTGATCCTTTCTTCTACATCGCTGATCTCCAACTGAATGGCTTCATAAGCTTGAATAGTAGTTTGCTTGCGCAGTTCCTCCTCACTGATAGTTATGTTGCCTCCTAAAGTAGATTTCAGAGCTTCCAATTCTACTTAATCAGCCAAAAGAGTTTTGATTGCGCCATCCTGTTGTCTTGACAAAGTAGTGAGATTCTTCATTATCTCCTGACGTTCTTTAGAGAGTTATTTAAGAAAATCTTGAGCCTTGACAATAGTTTCTTGAGTTCTGATAATGGCTGCATTATGACCTTTGACTGTTGTAGCAGTATTTTCTATCTGAGGAGATAAAGATTGGCTGGTTAATTGATTTCCGTCAACATGGATTTGACAAACATCAGCTTTTTCTTTTATTTTCTTTTGGAGCCTGCATTGTTCCTCCATCAGTTTCTGAAAAATAGCCTCAACCATTTTTGACTTATCTGCATTGCGGATTTTCAATAAAGACTCAGCATGAGTCTGAAGTTGAGTCACCATTAGTTTATACAAAGCTGCCTTTTCTTCTCCACCAATTTTTACTATGTCGGTTGCATAAATAATAAGAACATTGGTAATTGAGGCGAAAGAACTCTCTTTCAGAATTTTATCAATACAGCGATCCAGAAAGTCAAGAAAAACTCTAATAATATGTTGGAGTAAATCCGCTTCAAGAGCATCCACTTCCACACAACTTGTTGATGAGGAAGAAACTATAGTGGAAGTAACAACAGGGGTAGATGTGGATGGTACAGTGCTCCGGGGTGAAGAAATAATAGCTTCAATGAGTGCAGGAGGTTCAGTAGTTCTGACTTCAGCAGGAGCAGAAGTTTCAACAGCTCCAACTTCAGCGGAGGCAGTAGCCTCAGTATCCTCAACAGGTGCAGTAAAATCAGTAGTTTCAACCTCAGTGACATCATGGTTTTCAATAAGGCCAATAGCCACAATAGCTTTGGTGCAACTTCTGGTTGAATTTCAGTATCAGCAAATGAAGTATCACCTTCAGGTACATACTCCGAAGTTTGAGTAGAAAGAAATATTTCTAAAGAAAAAGAGAGAAATGATTAAATGGTAGTAAAAGAAATAAAAGATCAAATAAATGAGTCAAGTTTAGAATAGACTTTGAGGTTGGGAACTGGACTCTTCATATCTGTACACCTCAGGTCTCTCTTCTGTCTTTAGAAATGTATATTTACTATGGTTTGATGGAGGAGTAGAGGAGCGAATGACATCATTATCATCATCCATATCATCATCACTCATAACCTGAACTACTGGAGGAGTAGGGGCAGCAGATTCCTCTTGCACCAATTGAAATGGTCTTTCTGAAGAAGACACAACAATATGTAAAAGCTCAATTGCTGGTGTAGTAGAAGGAACCTCTGTAATAGGATGGCTAGGAAAAACAGGTCCTTGATTCCGACGCTCTTTAGATGAGCGAGGAATCAAATTCGCATCATCGTTATCTTCTTGTTCCTCCTTAGTAGTTTCAAAAGGTGAACTAAGTATTGTTGTGCCAGTTTCAGCCAATACAGCTTGTGGAATGATTGGCAAGTCACTAAGACACCTCAACCTCTTCCGTTTGTAAGAAATCTTCATATGAGAAGATTTTGATTAAGGAGAAGTCGGAATAGTGGGAGATGAAGGTCAATCTATTGGGACTATTGCAGTACTCCTTTCATCTCTTGAGTCGAATCCTCCAAAATCATACTCTGTCCCAAAATCCTCTATTCCAGCTACTTTAGTACTGACAACGTCTCTCTTTTGAGCATACCATGCTCTGATGTCTCACAAACAAGTGAAGCTCAAGTTAAACTTATGAGGCATAGAATGGACATCAGAATACCATTTGCAAAAGCCAAAACTCATAGGCAAATTTGGAGTCTTGAGTGGAATATTGAACTTGGACTTTGTACCACTAGAGATGAAATGAAGCCATGCTCTGGCTCCCGCTAATAGATTCCCAGTAAAACTCATGTTTGTATGTGGATTTCCTACATATAATTGATCATACCTAAATTGTCGAGAAAAATGACTTGGGTAATAGGGTTCATTATAACAATGATTCTCTAAGCGGAGAACCAAGCGCTCTGAACAGATGCCTATTAGCCACCAGAAATACCCAGGAGATGGAGTTATGAATTTATCAGCACCGGCTACATCCGCAAATTCATCCCTATAACCAACATTTGGAAAGTAAGGGAAATATTTGTATAACTTATAGTTAGCATGATATTGAAGTGTTCTGTGGATCGCAGCCATGTAACCTCCTTTCTAGTGTGATTTTTCATAATACTGAATTTTGGGAGAACTCAAGTCTATTTGAGCATCAATTGGACACATCAATGAAGGGCAGTTCAGAACTATCCAAACCATCCGTGGATTTGGAGTCTTGACAATCAATCTTCCCTCATCATCATACTTCTTCTTAACATTGCAGAATCTATCAACCAATTTTCTCAATCCACTTTGGATTCCACAAACCATTGCTGGTAGCAAACTGAGTGGACAGCTGAATGCTAACAAGATTGCCGGATATACAACTCTGATTGATAGAGTTTTTTGTGATGGAATCACGCATTTCTTCAACCATAATATCAAGAAACATACCAACAATGCAGGATCTGATAAAGCTTGTGAAACTTGAAAATGAAAACTTTCAAACGATATCCCGACCTTGAAAACATTCTCATATGATTCAGCAATGTATGCATCTGTTCCATAGTGAACAATCCTTTCTTCAACCTCTTTTTCAGAAATTGGAGAAAGACGAGTTAAATCAGGATTGTTCGTTGTAAAGTTGGGGAAAAGATATTGTAAGCACTTTTTTTGCTTCGCGTTGCAAGCATTAGACATGTGAGTACAAATGTGATAGTGACAAAGCAATTTCCGGTAAGTATCGTAAATCATAGGATCCCGAACTTTCAAAAAATTCAGTTCTTCTCCAGTGGGGACATATTCTTCATAAGGAACATCCCCCATAGGTTACCCAGAAATCTCATGCATCTCATGGAGGGCAAGCCCTAATTCACCGCGAGGCGTAAAGAAAGTACAAGTATCAAGGTTATACATTTCCAGTTAAGAAAAGAATGAAATCGAGTAGGAGGAATTCCATGTTGTGTTTCTCTTATAGCACGATAAAGATTTATGTGATTCAGTTGGTCTGCAAAAACTCTTAAAATTTTTTTGATTAAGATAGTCCATTCTCCCTTAAGGAAAAAATGAATCCATCTAGCAAGACGAAAATCTTAGATAGGAAATTCTCCTTATGCATCAACAAAACGGTGTAAGAAAGTTTGGGCAACCACTGGGGTTTCACTCAAAGGGAGGTCTTATTTAAAAGATCCTGGAAATAATCCATAAAAATATTTTCTAGTGGAACGAGGAAATGCACCTTGTGCATTGAATCTGCCTAGCAAAACACCCTCTTACGGTTTATTTAAATGTCAATCCATTGTTCTTGGAATAGAAAGGGATTGGAGATACAAAAATGGATATGACCTCTCCATGCCAGGAAGAAATAAATCTTGACCATTAACTTGATGGAGCACTTATAGATCCCATCATCTAAACAGTCGTCAGGGATTGGGAAATGATCACCAAATAGAAAATGAGGCTTGTTCAATAAAGTCCTATCATTTCCCTAAAAAGGAACAGTTGTTGTGAATTCCCGCAATGTAGAGCGAGCAGGGTTCAAGATTTTACTCTTCCTCTCTCGGCCATCAAATGCTGCATCAGTTGGAATGACTCAATCGAACCTAAATTATTTTTCACCATCGTATCCCCCTGTATGGCCAAAATAATGATCTTTCGGCCAAGGATTTAAGACATAATTCACTATATGAAGAGAAGAAAGAATTAGAATAAAATTGTGAAAAGAAATATGCTTTTTTAGAGTCAGAGTATAAATTGCAAATATGATATGTAGTAAGAGAATTACCTCTAATCAGAGACTCTTGCCGAACCACTATGGAGTTAGAAGTAGCCTGAGGATTTTGGAAACCACTGCCGAATAAATCAGAGGATGAAACTTTCTTCGTCATCTTCTTAAAATTCTTAAGAAAATTGAGTATAAGAGGAGTTTGAAGATGAAGAGTTTTGAAAATTTGGAGAAAATTTGGAGTTCAAATTTTTCAGAAAATTTTAAAAGTACTCCAAATGATATGTTTGAAATTTTATAGCAGATGATTTAATGGACGAAATCTTTGATTCAAATCTTGTAAAGATCCTCTCATTAATGAGCGCAGAAGACATTTCGAGCTTTACGCCAGAAAAAGTGATAACATTCTGGGAATTCAGCATAAAGCATAAAGTTTGCAATTCTAGTATAGAATCGCATGAGGGAAATTTGCGATTCTAATACAGAGTTGTGTTCCCTTTCAAAGTGCGAAACCTGCGAAGATTGCATTCTTTCCAAATTGTAAAAAGTATTTTAAAATACCTCCAAAACCATATAGTATTGAAAATTTGGAGTGAGTTTTGTTGGCATAATTTTCTTTTATTGGGATCATCTTTCATAAAGAGATATCTGCATATATAAACTACAGAGGAAATAAGACATGGTCTTCATAAAGTTGTGCTTTATTTTCCATAAAAGATGAGATGCGATCTTTGATTTGCGATGAAGTTGAAGTATGAATCTTTTTCTCTTGATTCGCAGACTTAATAATGAGAATAGACCTCACAGGGTTCATCATCGTGTCTAAGCATATCATGTAAGCAGCATACACACATTCAGATTGAAACGCAAATATAAAGTCTGAGATTTGCATTCTGATTGTCATTCAGATTAAAACGCGAATCTAAAATCTAAGATTCGTGTTCCAATTGTCATTCAGATTGAAACGCGAATCTAAAGTCTGTGACTCGCGATCCAATTGTTATTAAAATTAAAATGAGAATCTAAAGTCTGAGATTTACGTTCCAATTTTCATTAAGAAGAAATACGAATCTAAAACTTGAGATTCGCATTTCAGTTATGATCCAGAAAATTAAAAACGTTAATTACAAATTCTGGAGATTTAATACAAATCACCAGATCAAAAAGCGAGAATTTAATACTCAGATCTTGGAGGATAACAGTTGGACAGTTACATCAACTCAAGAGTCTCCAAAACTCTATAAATAGCAAAAGTTTAGGCGGAAAAGGCATTGGGAGATCAATATTAAAAAAATGAGTTATTTTCTAGCTAAGTGCTGGTGTTATCAAGAGTTCTAATTTCTTGCCAACTCAAAATTTTATATAGAGTGTCAATATAGAGGAAGATCATCCTCCATAGCTATTCTAGAATTCAGTTTTAAACAAAGAGCGAATTAGATTTTTCTCACATTCTGTACACAAGAAACTGTTGAAATTGTAATATTTTACTGAAAAAAGTCCAATAAAAAATCATTTATGATTTTATGGCAAACAACTTCTAAAAGAGTCCTACAGGTTGGAAAGGTCCCTATTTGTATAGAGGAGAGAGATTAACTCTAATAAATTCTGTTTTATCAGCTATATCATTATATATGATGTTCTTTTTATCCTTTTCCTGTCTGGGATTGAAAGAAGTTAGACAAGATCATAAAAGGTTTTCTGGAAAGGTAAATCTAATAGTAAAGGTTTTTACTAGCTGATAAAATAGAGTGAGGTATTTTTAAACCAATGAATGTGGAAGTTTAGGTGTTCTGTATTTACAAATGATGAATCAAGTTTTATTTTCTAAATGGATTTGGAAGTTCAGTCATAAATTTGAGATGAATTGGTGTGATTTAATTAGAGCTGGCAAATAGGTGGGGCGGCCCGTTGGGCACGCTCGGCCCAGCACGTGCCAGGCACAGATCGCTAGAGCCATGCCAGATAGGTCTCCGGCTCGGGCCGTGCCCGAGCCAAGGTGCCCTGTGCTGTAGGGCCGAGCGTTGCCATTTATAATCGTGCTATTATATATTTAAAAATGTGGCCATTTATAATCGTTGGGGAGTTTTATTGTTATTATTTCTTGCAAAATGACCGTTGGGGGGGTTCGCAATTTTTTTGCAAAAAAAAATCTTTCCTTTCCCTATAAATAACCATCTCATTCCTCCATTTTTATTTTTCCTCAAAAATCACAATTCTCTCAAAACTCTTCTCAATTTTTAACTCTCTCAAAAATTTTCAAAAACAAAATTCTTCCAAACAAATTTTTCTATATTTGATCAAGTTTCAAGTAAGTATCAAGTGATCAAGAAATCTCAAGTAAGCAAGTATCAAGTATCAAGCAAGCCTCAACCTCAAGCAAGTCTCAAGCAAGCTCTTCTTCCGGCTTTCTCTCTCAATCTCTCATCTCTCTACTCTCCACTCTCAAGCGGTTGAGGTATTTATAATTTGAATTTTTTTATTTGGTTTTTCGTGCTTTTTCGAAATAAATCCATACTCGTCCAGCGCTTCTTCCTCTCAAGCCGCATGTACTTTTTTTTCCCTTTTTTATCAAATAAAGAATATCAAAGTCTTTGTCAACCATTAGAATACCCTCTTCAAATATTATTTGCATCACAATCATATAAAAATATAGAATTAACTAATATGCCTAAAAAAGAGCCTACCGAAACAACCACACCTGAAACCCAAACAACCACCTCTAATAGGACTTCAAAATCAGAAATATGGAAGCATTTTGAAAAATTCATGGAAAATAGTATTAGCAAACCTAAGTGTAAATATTATCAAAAATCCTCCTCCTTCCCTTTAGGTAGTGGAATTGGCCACTTTAAAAAACACCTAGAAAAAGCACATCCACTAAATTAACGGCAAGAAACACAATTAAACATCTATGGAGAAACTTTAGAGACCTTTAAATATAATCCTATAACCACAAGAGAAAAATTAGCAACATATATAGTATATATCGAACAACTTTTTTCTATGACTGAAGACCGAAAATTAGAAAAATTTATAAAAAATGCTTTTATTCCCGAATATAAAAGAGTCCCATGTTCTATATGTAAATTCGACATTGTAAAAATATAACAAAATAAGAGATAAACTTTAATTGTTATTTTAATATCTTTAATTTACAAAGTAGCAATAATCTCAGATTATTGGGAGTCTTTAATAGTTGTCTTTATTTATATGTAACGATCCATTATATAGATCAAGTTTGGTTGATACAAAAAAATAATAGATTTTAGGAGATTTAAATTTCCTCATAATGTACATAATCTATTACTATCTTTACTTAGTGTTTTTGCGGCATTTGGAATAGAAATTTTTTTCCATTTTTTCGATAATGTTTCAAAAATTACAACCACAATAGAAATTTTAAAAAAATATTACTAAACAAATTTTAGATGGCAAATTATTTCATATTAGGTGTATTTGTCACATACTTAATTATGTGTACAAGATGGATTATAGATAGTAAATAATTCAATAACTAAACTTAGGAATGCAATAGTATTTATAAAAAATAGTAGGCCAATGAGACAATCATTTAAACAAATATATAAGAATTTTAAAATCTAACCTAAAATTTTACCTCTAGATATAAAAACAAGATAAAATTCTATATATAAAATATTAAACATGACAATTAAATATAAAGATATAGTAAATATGTTTAATGAAATGGAATTACCATCTTGTATTTTAGATTTTAATAAATGGAACCATTTGCATTGCATTTGTAATTTTTAAGCAAATTTAAAAATGCAACTAGAGCACTTTCAGGTACTTACTACCCAACTACACATATTGCACTATATTATATATCTAAAATTAGTTTGATTTTTTTAATGAAAGTAAGAATAATCTAATACTTGAATATATTGTTCATGGAAACTAAATTTAATAAATATTTTAAAAATTTTCCATACTTACTATATTTTGCAACTTTGTAGTCCACGTTATAAGTTAGATGGACTTGAAATTTTAATAGATTTATTTTATAAAAATATGCATTATTCAGATAATGTTAAGGATTTAGTTAATGATATTAAAACTTATTTAGATATTATGTACTACACATATGAAGATATGTATGGTAATAAATCATAAACTACAAATGAACTAACTGTTAAAGAAATCCGAAACTCCATAATGTCATCCGTATTTCACTGAAAATACTTAGACAATCTATTACTTCTTTTAATAAATTTCATTATTATTTAGAAATGACGAACTAATGTTATGAAGACTTTGTTATTTTGTTCTGGTGGAAATTACAAGGAAAAAATATATCATGTGCTTTCCAATATGGCTGTGATCTACTAACCTCTCCAGTGTCTATATTAGTATCGGAGTCTACTTTTAGTGCATGTGGTAGAGTGCTAACGGAGTGGAAGAGTTCAATGACAGTAAAAATATTTGAGATGTGTGTTTGCTTAAAAGACTGGCTCGACGCAGAACAAAGAGAATAAGGACTATTTAACGAAGTAGAGTAAGAGACCTAACCAAAAGATGAATAAAAATTGAAGACTTTTGTATTTTCTTTTAGAATTCTAATTTCTATATTTGTAATTTTTTTATTAATTTTTTTAGAAATCATAAATCTCTTGGAAATAATACTAAGAGCAAATTGAGGGTGACGACCAGGATCCTCTCCCTTCTTTTCAGGTTTTGTATGATTTTCAAAGAGATTTATAAAGTAATTTTGTTAATGTAATGAGATTTAATATAATAAAATTTTATTTTTACTATGTTTTTTATTTATTAGATCTAATTAAATTAAGTTAACTATTCTATTAATCTAACTTAATAATTAAATTAATATTTTTAAAATTTTTTAAAATAATGTGCCAGTATGGTCAGACACGGGTACGGCACGTACCCGGCAAGTCGAGCCCGGACTAAGGCCCCGAAGGATGTGCTGTGCCTAGGGCACGACACGTCCTGAAAGTAGGACGTGCTGTGCCAGGCATGACACGCTCGTGCTAAGCACGGGCCATGCCCGAGCCGGACTGAGTACGACCCATTTACTAGCTCTAGATTTAATTGAATCTCAATGTTATAGGGGCAAAGTCCTTCAAGGAATCATGATAGAGAATATTGTTTTACCTTACATTTGGAAACTGGTGCTAACATCATTGCATGCCTTTTTGTCCCCTTCTTGAGTCATGGTTGGATCTAGTACTACTACATCATTTTGACATGATATTTGGTATTTGAATGTTAGTTAGTAAGAAAAGTATCATGGGTTGTTTGATCTAACTAGTTATAAGAATGGAATGTTGACATGGGTGTTAGATATGCTACTATTTAGACTTTGGAATGTTCAATTTAGAAGAAATTTGACTGATGATATGTTACATCACTGGAAAGATACGTGGATTAATAATTCTATATATAACACATTATATGAATTTGATAGAAGGATCTGGTTATTGAATTCTAATGGTAAATTTTGCAATCAAATCTTATTATGAGGACTTTTACCAAAATCAAAGTTTTGTTTCTTTATCATTAGATTTGGGTTTTGTCAATTCCTTTAAATATAGAAGTTCTTTCTAGGTTAGTTATGTTGGACATTTTACATAATAAGAAAGGTTATCAAAAAAGAAATAAACAACGATAGTACATTACGCGAAATGAGTATGTATGGAGAAGAGGATAGCGATTACTTATTTATTAGATGCCAATTTGTATCTTCAATTTTGTCCATAACAAACATAATCTTCATCTTGCTCCTTTATCGAATAATTTGATAGATCTCTTAACTAAATAGAGAGATATTCATGTGAAAAAATTTGTCAGAATGGAATTGAATTTCTCAGTTATGGCAGTTATATGGTCAATATGGGGGGTTAAAGAAATAGAAAAATCTCTCAGCAGATAGTCAGAAACTGTGTCTCTATGAACTTCAGTTAACTCTTGCACCAGTTTCTAGGGACAATCTAAATGCGCACCGCACTTTACCAAGTGTGCACCACACATCCATAGTAAAGTGATTTGCACCATACGGGGAAATGGTGCTCACTAGTCAAGTCTGGTGCACATTTAGAATTTCCCCAGTTTCTGCTTACAGAGTACAGAGTGTATCTAATAAGAAATACGCCAAATTAATTAATGGTACAGGTTAAAGAGACTGCGGTTTTGATGACGATCAAAGAGACCAGTTGCACATATTTTAAGTCAAGATTGTACAGTTCCAGCATTTCAAGATGCAGGAAGGCTGTGTTTGGATTGAGGGAAAATGAAGGATAAGAAAAGAAAAAAAAAGGAAAAGTTATTTTTTACTGTTAGAGGGAAAATTAGAGAAAATAAAAAAGTAATAAAGTGAAAGAAAATATATTAAATTTTTTTCTTTTTCCTTTTCTTTCTCAAACCTAGAAGAAAATGAAAGAAAATGAAAGTTGAGAGAAAAAAGACAAAAGGAGAGAAATTTTTATAGAAATTTCCTTGTAATTTTAGTTCCAAGATATTTTTAACTTTTGTGAAGTTTGGATCCTTTGGTTATTATATGCTTAATTATTTAAAAATTAAAAATTATATCAATAATATGTAAATTAATATTAATATTTTCTATAGTTTAATTAGAATTATATTTTTCTCTTAATTTTCTATTGAGCAACCAAATATAAAAAACTATTCTTTTCTAAAATTTCCTTAAGATTTTCTTTTTCATTTTCTTTCTAATCAAACTTAAAAAAGAAAATCAATTTCCATATACTTTTCTGTTTCTTTTCTCTTTTCCTTTCCTTTTCTTTCTTTTTCCTTCATTTTTCCCTCAATCCAAACAAAGCCGAAGGGTGATTTTGGTGATTGATTAATCTAATCAATCATCATGTTTAGGGGAAATTCTATCCGTGCACACTAATTTATTCTTGATGCACACATTACTTTTTTCGCCCACCCTGAATCCAGTCATATTTACTCAATATGTCCATTTTTTTTCCTAATTCGAACCCTCCTCCCTCTCCCCCCCCCCCCCCCCTCTCTCTCTCTCTCTCTCTATTGCGATTTTTATCCACAATCTGCCCAATGCGACCTCCTAGCCCGCCTCCGTCGCTGCTCCCTAGCTCGCCCCACCTCCATCTCCCTTTGCCTACTGTCTTCGTGTCCTCCAACATTAATTGTATGTTGGATTTTTTTTATTTTCTTTAAAAGAATTCTTACCCTAAACTCTAATTTCACTTATAATAGTAAATCCGAAAACTTTAGAATTCTTCCTAAATTTTTTAGGAGCGCGAATATAAAAATTTTAGAGAGTCATAAAATCAATGAGTTTGTGGGATATGTATTTGTTTTGAAGATTGAAAAAATACCAAAAAAATGATTTTTTTTTTTTTTAAGCAAAGATGAGAGGAAGAATACGATAATAATGTTTTTAATTTTCTTATAAGTTTAAAGGATAACTTAGTAAAAAAAAAAAAAAAAAGCTTAAGTTTCAAATGTGTGCGCAAAGAGTAAATCCATATGCGCGAATAGAATTTCCCATATTTAGGGCTGTAAATGTTTTATTATCATAAACGCAGAAACAATTTAATTTTTTCTGGTACTGCTAGTAGTCTTCCTCAACAGATCTACAGTTATCTTTGTTTCGTTAGTCCCCCCTTGTTTTAGGCCTTCTTTATAGTGCTTAATGGAGTTTTGCAGGTCTCTCTCTCTCTCTCTCTCTTAACTTTCCCAAAGAAATGGAAACTCAAAATTCACAGTGATTTTAGGTTACTAGGAATAGTTTTTGCCAAATAGTCAGTGAATAAATAATTGTCACTTGACGTATGGATACCTGTACAGACCCAAAATTAAATTATCGGTTTCATTTGCTTTTCCTTCTCTTTTTTTTTTTTTTTTTTTTAATTTTTTATTCCCTCCGTTAAAGCTATGTTTCCCATCACCCATTCTTCATAAACTAGTTAGTACATGCAACCTTTTCATTTGAAGTAGAAGGTGATAAAAAAAGAAGAAGTAAATATTAATTTACAAAAGAAATCAAGTCCAATGCCGGCCTACCTTTTGCTACTAAATAATTAACCAAACAATCGATCAATATTAAGTTTTCCTCTGAAAAGAAAAAAGAATCAAAACAAATGGATACATAGAGAAGCAAAAGATATTCAGTGAAGTGGAGAGTTCATCCGAACTGCTAGGCGAGTGACAACTGCATGCAAGTGCTCTCCTAATTGATTAGCCTAAACCCATGCAAGTGCCATCACTGGTAGCCCAGTCAGTAGCGGCACTCGTAAATAAAACAATCAAGAGGAAAGGTTTAAATTAATTACACACAGAAAACGAAAGGAACAGCAGAAAAGCTTTCTTCAACAATCAGTCTTTATGGACCAATTCCTAATAGTGGCTGACTGTATGGTCCTCAACTAATTATTAAATTTAACAATATACCTTCAAAAATGATGGTGGCAGCCAAAGAAAAACAATGGAAACATCACAAGCTAATAGTGATGTCAAATAATTAAGAGAAATGTTGCCGCCACCCCCAAATGAGAGAAGGATATATAGAAGAAGCCCACGATTGTTTGCTATGTGTGGTGTGGACGTCTCTCTGTATATATACATAGGGAATACTGTAGTTAAGCTGTCAACTCAGGAAAAATTACGTGAGATAGCAGTAAAAATATAGTAATCTAATAATTTTTCTTCAAATTTTTTCAAGAATTAGAATCTCAGCCTTTTTAACTTTAATAAGATCAAATTTTATAAATTTTGGAGTTCATTTGCACTTCAATCAAGTTGATACAAAATGTTTGCTCATTGGAAACCGTTAAAATTTGTGTCAATTTGATGGATGATCAAATCAAAATTAAAATTCTAGAAATTAGGTATAAGTGAACCTTAAAAAGTCGAAATCATAATCTAAAAGAAAATTTATTAGAGATAGCAAAAATGACCCGCTGCTCAGATAATTTGCGTGAGTTATTAGCTCATTTCCATCTATATATATATATATATATATATTGAATTGAAGTAATATCACATAACAATTAACTTTAAGAAAAGGAACTTAAGAGTCTTCTAGCTAGCTAGGGCAAGGTGACGAAGTTCTCAGTTGATTTTCTGAACAGTCCTAGACTGTCAAGTATATATTCATGGCGGAATGGTGGAATGGTTAAGAAAAGATATCATCTTTCTCGATAGATAACTTAAGATTTGGTTCTCCACTAATTATGAGAATGGAGGGTCTAAGTGCCAATATATCCATTGCTGCCAAATACCTCTAAATGAGGAAGACATTAAAGGGGGTCCAAAAAAAAAAACAACCAAAATATTTTCATGATTCCCTGCAAATTGATATTTTCAATATTACAAGTTGAATTAGACTATTGCATCATAATAATATGAAAATATTCCAACTAAATTGGTACCTACCGACCTATTTCCGATGATTTGCAACTATTTTATTAAAACAAGAACTCAGAATTATGACTTTGGCCAACTCTATATCTAAGCTCACAATTGCTTCGTAAATACTTATAGGCCATGACATTCATTTTAGCCATCCACCAATTCTAAAGGCACATTATTGCTTCAAATATGATTCGACTCTAGGGAGGCTTTATAGTCTTCGATTAAGCATCCACTAGTCTTAAACTTGCTTTTTGATGTTATAGTAGGTACTTAAACTGTTAGTAATAGAGACAACATGATATGTCATCAATCTATATATCTTCCACCATAATAATATATCAAAGTCCTCGCTACCTCAATATCATACAAAAGAAGTTAAGATTCTTTATGACAAAGTTCTGTCTTTTCCAGCTAACTTATTAATTAAGGTAATTCTAAAAAAAAAATGTCGTTTATATTTTGGGCTAACTATTGTTGCGTATGGAATAGTATTTCTTAAACCATATTCAATATTATGTTCTTCAAATAATTTATTAAAGTAAAATTTAATTCCAAAAAAAGCTTGTTAACTTCTTGATTTGTAGTATCATACAAATATCTAAATAATTTGTAAGAGCTTCGTTTTTCAAACATTGATCACTTAAAATACCTTAACTATAAATAAGAGGAGTTGAACGGAAATAGATGCTTGTGATTTTTTTCCACTATTTTAGCATATGACCAAAATTTAGGTCAGCTTCTTTTAAACCAACTTTCATTTAAATCTATTAAAAATCTTGAATCTTAAATACTTGTAAATCAACTTATATAAATGTTGAATAATAGTAGCAGAGAACGTAACAATAACATCCTAAAAAATTTGTAGCATTTCTTTTAGATAATTAAGGGCATCCCATTCTTCTTGATTAATTGTATCATTAATTAGATAAGTATCTATATATACTCAACTATATTAATTAAAAATGTTAACATCATTTAGAATTTATCTAGACCATATTGTAGTTCTTTTATATATTTGTTTATTGTTGATGTCCAAAATTACCGACTAAGTTAGCCATGTCAACTTAAGAATTAAGTACAAAATTAGATTCACGTTGTGCTCGAGTCTATGTTACTGATAAAAAATCAGCATCTCGCAGCGGAACTGTTAAGAAAATTTAAAAACAGAGAGAAGAGTGATATATATATATATATATATATATATATATATATATATATATATATATATATATATATATATATAAAAGTCAGTAGTAATGAAGTAATGATCCCATTCTTTTTTTCCATATTTTTTTGGGATTATGATCTCTACCATTGCCCTAACTAAAAGTAATTAGAAGTTGGTTCTAAGGATCTTCGAGCTCAATAGAACAAGTAGATTGAATGGTGAATCTAATTTTGTATTTGAGAAGTTGATTGGTGTCTATGAAAGAGTTCTGAAGGGGTAACCTAATTAAGAACGGTTGAAAAACGAAAAACCTCTAAGCTGATTTTCATTGACTTGACTAATCAATTGGCTAGATATGGGATTTGATTAACCTAACAATCAACTTAGAATGGTTAAGAGCTATCTAGTTGAGTTTATGGTTACTTTAGACCATATGTTTAGTGTGTTTTCATTTGTTTACCTAGGATTTTTCTATTATTCTTTTATTTTACCATTTCTTTGTTATCCCTTAAACTTCTAATTTTGTTTTTTCTTAATGGTTAACAAGAAAGTCCTCCTTCCAATCCCTTCTCTATGTATCCAATATATTCATCTTCAGAATTCAGCTATGAACATAAAGCACAATCGAATACATTAGAGAAAACTTTGAAAGACTTAATTGAACTCTCTTCTCATATTATATCTTCTTTAAAATCTAGTTTAGCCACCTTCATGCAAATTTGTGATCCCAATTTTCAAGGCTTAGTTTGGCTAGAGGAACAAGTAGACCGATTAGCTAATGTCATAAGTGAGTGAGAGAAGATATCCTTTCCTAGTTTACCTATTGAAAATCCCATGTCCAATCAATCCAATTTGAATATACTTAACTTCATCCAACAACTACTTCATTCATCTTATGACATTAATATGATTCAAGAAATACCAAATAACAATATATATAATAAATATACACATTTTAGATATTTCTATAAAGGTTCTGAAGAAATTTTTGAAAAACAACCCATATTTTTTTATGAGTCCATGCCACCACAATATAACATACTACTTCACTAAAATTGTGATGGAATTTCTAAAGGGGAGCCTGTGTTTGTTGATGAGTTGCCTCATAATAAGTTTGCTAGTCACAAATCTTTTTTGGACTATTTTGATAGAACTTTTGAGAAAATTTTTTCAAGATGAATTCATATTTCTCAATGATTTAATTAATGATGAGGTAATTACAGGTTCCCTTTTTTTTTTATATAATTTTGAAAATAGTTTAGGGAATAGCAGAGCTCAAATTTCTTGAAGAGTTAGACATACCACCTAAAATTGAGCTCAAGCTTCTCCTTTGTTATGGTGAGTATAATTTCATATTTGAAATAAATGTGCTAGTTAAAAAAAAGAATGTTAATAGATGGGTTATAGATGATGAGCAAGGCATAATTCCTATCTTTAAAATTTTAATGTGAAAAAATAAGAAAGAAGGATGCCACAAATTGAGAAAAAACTAAAAATAAGATAGAAAGATTTAATATATTATTGACAAAAAGGCTTAGGTCATATGTATCATGACATAAAAGAATACAACATGAAATGGAAAACAAGTACAAAGACGTTTAAAATGATATACAATTTTGGTATATGAGATAAATGATTCTTTTACAAACAATGTAACTATATAAAATAATAATATTAATTTTTAGTATAAGGACTATTTTTCTAAAAATATTTATTTATAATTTGGTTTTTATTTTAAAAAAGTAAAACCTACTCTTTTTAACTTTTGCCTTGAGGATAATGTAAGATTTAGATATGGAGGAAGATTAGTCCCTTTGTTTTTCTTTGCAGGATAGTTTTTTTTTCATCATTTATAATTTTTTTAGTGTTTTCCATTTTAAGGATTCTTTAGGTTAACTTATTTTCAAAAAAAAAAAAAAAATCATAATTGGACAAGTTAATTATAAGTATTATGTAACCTTTTGAGTCTTAAATTCAAAAGTTAAGTTAAAATGAATGATTTCTTTAAGTCCTATATTGGAAATAAAAATCCAAAACATAACATCATTTTTAATATGTCTAAGTAAAAATGTAACTCACTTACGTTTACACAATAGTTCATTATTTTAGGATAAAGATGAATAACTTGAAATAATTTTATAAAAAGATTAAAAATATATGTGAACTTATAATTTAGTAAAATGAGCTGGGTGTTAGTTCCTCAAGGAGCATTAATATTCAAATCAAAAGTTAATAATAATAATAATAATGTCATGCCCTGAGTTCATGGTTACTCGAATGTTAAGTTTGTTGGGATACTTCAATGCCTAGAGCCCCAAAAGCAAACTAGTTTAGAAGTTACCAACCCAAAACTTATTTAGGTGTATCCTCGAAAACCTAAATATAATATTTAATTAAATTTATAAAGAGAAGAAGAAGAAGAAGAAGAACAATAAAGAAGTATGAAAGTTAGAATCAAAATCTCAAGATGAAGGACTATCTCATTATTACAATGTACATATGATCTAAAACATAGAAAATATGATTAAAAATAGAATTTAGTCTCTATGATAGGATGGTAAGATTTCTAAACAATAAGTACGAATAAGAATTGTTGAATACTTAAAAACTTATTTACTAGTAAACCAAGCTGTTAACTTTCAAATTTAAAAAAAGAATTTTATTTTATTTTCGCATTTTCTTATCTTCTCACCCTTCTTTGAAATTTGGGAGTTTATTTACTGCAAAACTTTACATGACAACAATCGTCTACAAGGGTAACCTTAGAGAAGGCATGCTGGATGAGCAAAGTGCAATCATGATTTCTAAAAAAGTGAATTAGAACCTTTGCTTATTCTTTTTAGATTTTTTGTTTGCTCGAAAACTAACAAAATATAGGCATGAGGGTTTTTAATAAGTATAGTTTTTTCATATTTTTATGCCCATATTTATCTATGATTTGTTAAAAAAAAATGTGTTACTCGAGTATTTTATTATTGTTTAGGAAAAATAGATTTTTAAGTAAAGAATAAAGAAAAGAAGCTCAAAAGAAGATTCTTACATCTTCAAAATCTAAGAGCCCAAGATTCTATTTTACAACATGCTAAAATCAAGTTAATGATCATGAAAAATAAATCAAAAATCAAAACAATTACGAAGGAGATCATGTTGTTATGAAGGAGATTAAATAGTTGAATACAAATGAAGTCAAATCTTAGTTATGATGTTTGTACTAACCGCCTATTTCACCTATAAATAGAAGAGAAAATATAACTTGCAAAATATACCAAATTTTACAGAATAATTTGTAGAACTTCTTAATGTCGTTTAACTGGATTTTTATTGTTCTTCCTTAAATTCTGTAATTTTTATTTTAATAAAAAGTTTTCTCTTTCTTTAATTCTTTATGATGATTTTCTTTTTTATGTAATTGTTTTATTTCTTTCATGAATAGTTACTGCTTAGGTATAGATAAAGTTAAGAGTATAGCATGTTTAAATAAACAAACTATCATTTTCTTCATATCTTAATCAAGATAATAAAAGTAATGTGAATGTTTAATTTATAGATATTTAATATAATTTGATGAGTTATATATGTCATTTATAATCTATACTTAGAAGTTTAGATCTAGAATTATTATTTTTATAGACTTATTTGTCAAGGATTTTATATGAATATATTTATTAATTAGAACTTAGATTAATAGATCATTGTGCATATTGTATAATTTATACTTTCTAGTTATTAATAAACTAATATATTTTAAAAGATTTGTTTAGTTAACATATTATTATTCTCAATAGATTCGAACTTAAGTACTTTATTTTATTTATTATTCTTCCTAATTAGTTACCAAACAACTATTCATATAATCTCTTCTTTAATTTGCATAATTAAGATTAAAAACTAAATTAAAACCATATTCTATGTGGATTGACCAACATGGCAGTATAATTCAACATTGTATATTTGCATTTATTATAATCACACATCACTGAACCCTAATCAACCTAATTAGTCGTCTACTACAAAATATTCTAACTCAAAGTATAGCTCTAGTATTTCGCTAGTGTTCCTCAATATCACTGGCTTAAGTACATTGTACAAAACTCCAATCATATAGATTTTAACCACAATTAAATCAGCTTGAGTACATGATAAAAACTAATCTCACGATTGTAAAATACAGATTTTGAAACTCATCTAGCAATATTAGTTAAGTGTAAATAGAAAGGTCTTACAACTTTTAATAATAATTGTCAGAAGATGTAAATTATTGTCTGTGGAAGATGATACTAAAGTTGTAGATCTAGCTATATTACACTTGAAAGATCAAAATTTGTTGTTGCGGAAAATTTTTAAAATTGCACAGATGATGATGAGGCTCTCTTACAAACTTCACAAGCTTTGCTCTTTTCTTCAAGTTCTTTTCTAAAAATTCTCCAAAAGTTCTTTTTCAATCTCCAAAATGCTTTGATAATTGTGAAAACTGAAAGTTGAATATACAACTAACTTACTAGTAGCTCTCCTGGTATGATAAATGGGCTCGGATTATTTTTAATCCTGAAATTTCGGTAGGTAACTAAATTTTTCATCACTCTAGTAATTATGTAATAGTGATATAACTTTGACATCGAAACTTTGGTTTGGTTGATCTTAATGTCAATTTGAAGATAATTCAGATCTTTGTAACTTTATAGTTCATTACATTAGTTGATTCATATTGTATCCGTAACATAAATCATCTTGAAATTACAACAGTAATATATCCATGATTTTGTCAATCTCCACTTCATCAAAACTTCTTTGAATGATGATATCATTCACTTCTTAACTCTATTTATGCTGTTCTCGGTACCATTTCGAAGATGTTGATAGCTCTACAATTTTATAGTGGATTCTCTCACTTGATTCTCGTTGTATTACAATCTAATATTGTTTTAACGTTGCAACAATATATCATTGTTGATATCATTCATTACTTTGCTTGATTCTTTTGCTCATTCATTTAACTTACACATACTCCATAATACATATCCTACAAAAGAAAAAATTTGTTATTCATCAAATGTAGAGTTTTGAAAATTGAAAGTATATTTCAAGACTGATTGTAGAGTAGTAGTAGTTATGCAAACCCCACTTTACATGATCTAAGTTTAGTTTTTCTCATCTTTAAGTTTTCAAAAATGAAGCTAAGACATGAGATGACATTCATAAAATTGATTTTTTTTTTTTTGCCATAAAAGAGGATTAATTTAATAACCTAAATGATTTTCAGGGACCAATGTGAGAATGTGAACATTTGAGGGAGTAATAAACATAATTGAGGGACTAATAATGGAATGAAAACTCCTAACTGAAGAAATCAGAAACACTACAAAATAACACATACCTAACAACACGTATCAGTAAGAGCTAATTTTATGGGACTCACTGTTGGTTGTCAATTAGATATAAGCATAATTACTACTGCAGAAATATTAGAAAATTGTAGTCTAATTTAAACCAGAAATATTATTAGATAATATTAGAGAAGAAGTCTGAAGTGATATAAAACAGTTTACTTTAGAAATAGAATATAAATTATTATAGTTACTGTAATAAGATTATATATTATTACTATTGTTATTAGTTAAATCTAGAAACTGAACTAAAATATTAAACATAATTTATTTAAATAGTTTATTACTCTAAGGAAGAAACATAATAAAATATAAATGAAAATTAGAATTAGATTACTTTACTGATTATTGAAAGATAAGCGTATGCAGAATGGATGATGATAGGAAAATGATCGAGCCTAGTGTTGGACACTATCTCCTTAAAACCGATTCGCTCTCCACCGTTCTGCTTTTGGGTTACAGTGGGCATCGATCTCGTAGGATGCAACGATCGATTTGCAATAGAAAGGAAACCGCAATCCTGTTACTCTAGCGAATATGATAAAGAATACTCTTTATTTTGTATATGGTGTAGTGCATGATAGAAAAGAAGAAGAGAACTGTTATTTTGAAAACAGAAAACTGTTGTTTTGAAGACAAAGTTTTCGTCTGCAGAAAAAGGAAGAAGAAAAGAGAAGAATAAACTGTGTAAAATGAGTCTGGATAAGGGCCTATTTATAGGCTTTCAGACTAATAGACGCGGCGGTTAAGTTAACAGTTGTAACCTTTTAACGATAACTGTTAATAGACGAATGCGCGCGCACCACTAAAGCATCCAATGTGCCTTTAACATCCATTCGCCCTCGCACACGTGCGTGTGCGTACGTGTGCAGGCGGTGCGTAGCACCACCCATGGTACTCATGATTTCTCCTCTTTTTACATAAGTAATGATATGGAACAAACAATTCTATATAAACATACATCCTAACAACACTTTTACTAATGTGAGACTATTTTTCCTTTGTTTCCTTTGCTATGCACTCCACTTTAAAACCATTTTCCATTCACCTAATTCATTTAATTTTAAACTAGTGAATTGACTCAAAAATTTAATATTCAAATATACATGAATTCAATAATCCCCACATGAATGAAATGGCTTAGACTCTAATGCAGATAAATATAGAGTATAATAGAAAGTTAGCGCATCGGGAGAGGTGGCTTTTGGGTTTGAACCTTTCCTAGTAAAATATTATCGAGTTTACTCGCTAACTAGTGAACACGATATTTTTGAACTGTTCAGTTTTTGATGTAAACTAAGATAATAATATTCACACGATTCCTTTGAACTTTATCAGATTCTTTTATATTGTGTTCGTTTTGGCCCTAGACAAGCTAGTAATTCTGAGTGCTATAAAGAATTTAGCCTTTATCATTCTCATAGAAGTGGTCCCTCCACACTCACATAGGTGATCTCTTATTAAGAGTATCTTGCCATACTCTACTTAAATTCCCAAGATATAAGAATCAGTAAAATTTTAGCTTATCCTTATACATTACAGGTTAATCATTATTTTTACCATAGGAATGTGATAGGAATTATTTTCTCAGTGATTCTTACAAGTCCCCCCTCAATTTGGTTGTCCCTTTGAACCTATATCTTGAGATCTCCAGTCAGTTAGGGTGGGTTTGTCATTACGGAGTTGCTCTATTTAGTAGGCTGTAATTTTATTTCCCTCGATAATTTATATACTTGATTTTTTTATCAAGCCTTTTGTTAATGGATCTGCAATATTATCTTTTGATTTTATATAATCAAGCGATATTATTTTATTTATAAGCAGCTGTCTTACAGTATCATGTTTACGACGTATATGTCGTGATTTTCCATTATACATTGTATTATGTGCCCTTCCAATTGCTGATTAACTATCACAATGGATTCAAATTGCTGACACAAGTTTAGGCTATATTGGAATATCTTCTAAAAAGTTTTGAAACCATTTTGCTTCTTCTCTAGATTTATTTAAAGCGATAAATTCAGATTCCATAGTGGATCTGACTATACATATTTGGTTCAAATATTTCTAAGAGATAGTTACACCTCTAATAGTAAATATATATCCACTTATGTATTTTATGTCTTTAGAATTCATAATCCAGTTAGTATCAGTGTATCATCTATTACTGTTGGATATCTTGTATAGTGTAGTCCATAGTTAGCAGTATACCTAAAATATTTGAGTACTCTAACTATTGCTTTCCAGTGATTTTTCCTTGGATTACTTGAAATCTACTCAGTTTGTTTACTGAGTATGCAATATAAGGTCTTGTGCAGTTTATTAAAAACATAAAACTGCCAACGATATGAGAATATTTTAATTGTGATATATTAACACTTGTATTTTTTGTAAGATGTAAACTCATATCCACAGGTGTCTTAGCTATATCATTATTTTTTTTTGTCAAAATTTTCGAGTATCTTCTCGATATATGTAACTGGGATAAAATATATCTATCAGATGCCTTGGAGATTTTAACATCAAGAATAATATCTATAATAGCTAAGTCTTTCATCTCAAATTTCTGTGTTAATATAATTTTTACTTTTTTACTTAGAGCAACCGAGTTACCGGTGATAATCATGTCATCAACATATAGACATACAATGACATAGTTGTGCAAATTCCCTTTTACATATACACATTTATCACATTCATTATAACAAAATCCATTTGACAACATAACTTGGTCAAATTTTTCAAGTCATTATTTAGATACTTGTTTAAATCCATAGAGTGACTTAACTTGTCCACACACCTTTTCTTTACCTGAAACTACAAACACTTCAGATTATTCCATGTAAATTTCTTCATTTAATTCACCATTTAATAACAATGTGTTCACATCCATTTAATGAAGCTCAAGATTATATAATGCTACAAAATTAATTATTAATCTTATTGATATTATTCTTATTACAGATAAATATGTATCAAAATAATCTGGACCTTCATTTTGTCTCTAGCCATTTACTGCAAGCCTTGCTTTATATTTATCTATAGACTCATTAGGTTTTATCTTTCTCTTAAACATCCATTTATAAACTAATGCTTTACTTTCTAGAGGTAGATCCACAAGTTCCCAGGTATGATTTTGAATAATTGATTCAATTTTACTATTTACGGATTCTTTCCAAAACGAAACTTCAGGTATAGATATAGCACCTTTATAATTTTGAAGTTCCTTTTCTAACAAATATGTTAAAAAATTTGGACCAAATGATTATTAACCCTGACCATTTTACTTCGTTTAGATTCATCTTCTTTACTTTTATTTTCAAAATCAGATTATATTTCTCCTATAACTTCATCGCAAGTCCTTTTAGGAGAACTTAGTTCATATTCTTTAGTAGGAAAAACATTCTCAAAGAATATTGCATTTCTAAATTTAATAAAAGAGTACTTATGTATCTCTGGATGATCTGATTTAAAAACAAAGAAACGATATGCACTGCTATTATGTGCATATCCAATGAATATATAATCAATAGTTTTATGTCCAATTGTTGTCCTTTTAAGAGTAGGAATTGCAATATTTGCAAAACACCCCCACACTCTTAAGAATTTATAGTTAGATGCTCGACCTGTCCATAATTCATAAGGTGTTTTATCCAGTTTCTTTTGGAGTATTTTATTGAGAATATAATTGGCAGAAAGCAAAACTTTCCCCCACATGTTCTGAGGTAAACCAAAATTTATTAACATGGCATTCATCATTTCCTTTAAAGTTATGTTCTTAAGCTCAGAAATTCCATTTTGTTGAGAAGTGTAAGGAGCAGTTGTTTGATGTATAACACCATATTCTGTACAAATTTGTACAAATGGTGACTTATATTCACCAGCTCTATCATCACTTCTTAGCATTTTTATCTTTTTGTTAAGTTGGTTCTCAACTTCATTTTTATATTATATAAACTTTTCAATTGCCTCATCTTTTATTCTTATTAGATATACATAATAATATTTAGTACAATCATCTATAAAAGTAATAAAATATTTCTTTCTACCTTTAGTTTGAACAGATTTTAAATCACATACATCTGTATGAATTAATTCTAGAGGTTTAGTATTACGTTCTATAGAATGAAATGGAAGCTTAACTATTTTTGATTCAACACATATTTCATATTTATCATCAAAATTAAAATTAGACAACATATTTAAATTAATTAATCGTTGCAAAGTATAATAATTAACATGTCCTAATTTACCATGCCAAATATGAGGTGACTCAGTCATATAAGTAGAAAAATCAATTTTATTATTATTAACTTTAGGGGCAATAATCATTATATTTATTTTAAACAGACCATTAGTCATGTACTCCTTATCTACATATACACTATTTTTTGTAAGTACAAACTTATCAAGCTCAAATACAAGCCTAAATCCTTTATTACTCAAAACTGAACTACAAACCAGATTTTTGCGGACATCTAATACATGAAGTACATCAGTAAGAGTAAGTTCTTTTTACGAAGTCCTTTTTAGTACAATATTTCCTTGTCCTTCAATCTTGGAGGTTGCAGAGTTACCCATGTAGAGTAGTTTTTCTTCCACAGGTGCATATGTAGAGAATATCCACTTGTTGGCGCAGATGTGGCGTGTGGCCCTACTGTCCACCCACTATTTTTTGGAATTGCCACCAATTAGCTTAATTTTTGAGACAACATATGTATAATTTACATCTATATTTATGCAAAGATTTTTCTCTTCAGCCAAATTTGCATTAGGATGCTTCTCCTTCTTCTTTGAAGAATCTGGTCCTTGTGCACACAACAGTCCTTTGCGTGATGACCAGACTTGTCGCAGTTGTAGCACATACCATTGAATCTCTTCGAGTCACCACTCTTAGAGCCTTCACCACTGTGCTTTCACTTTCTGTCATTAAACTTATTGAATTTTTTTATAACGTTAGCTTTAGAAATATTGTATGGATTTTCAAGTTTTTTTCTTCAGAAATACAGTTTTCTTTTTCAATCCTCAAACTTATTGTTTCTTTTCGTTTATGCATTAGGTAATATCTGAATTTTTTCCAAGAAGGTGACAAATTTTCAATAATTGCAGCCACTTGGAATGATTCACTAATAATCATATCTTCAGTATGAATTTCATAAATGATCACTTGAAGAACTTGTACCTGGTTGATCATATTTTTAAAATCAACCATTTTATAATGCAAAAACTTACCGACTATATATTTCTTAGAACTGATATCTTCTGTATTATATTTCTTATTTAAGAACTCCCAACGTTCTTTAGCAGTTGCAATTGAACTATAATATTATATAATATATTGTCCAATACATTGTGGATATAATTCTTATACAAGAAGTCAGCATGTTTCCATGCATCTACCACTTTCGTAGATTGTTGATCATTTTCTATAAGTGTCGGCAAAGTCTCATTCGGGTACTTAGTTAGAATTAGTGTAGTGAGATAGAACAAAATTTTCTGTTACCATCTCTTACAATCTGTACCACTGAACTTCTCTGCTTTTTCATACTGGCTTGAGGGCACAGTTGGAATTTTACTGATAGCAGTTACCATTGTTGACATATCAGAACAGTGGCTATCTACAGAAACAAAATTTATCTATCTTAATTTTTGTAATAAATTTTTAACTTTTTAATTTTAAAACAATTCTCACTTTAGCTATCAAAATATCAATTCAGATTTAAAACAATTCTTCTTATAAACAGAATGTAATAATTTCTATTTTTTCAGAAGCAAATAAATTTAGATATGAAATAATTAGTGATTAAACACTATTATGATATAGTTCTAAATTTTCTTTAGATACACAATAGTATTCAAATCTATCTAAGAATCAGTTTTAAGATTGTTGGTTGTCAATTAGATATAGACAGAATTACTACTGTAGAAAGATTAGAAAATTGTAGTCTAATTTAAACCAGAAATATCATTAGATTATATTCGAGAAGAAGTCTGAATTAATATAAACAGTTTGCTTTAGAAATAGAATATAAATTGTTATAGTTGTTGTAATAAGATTATATATTATTATTATTGTTATTAGTTAAATTTAGAAACTGAACTAAAATATTAATCAAAATTTATTTAAATAGTTTATTACCCTAAGGAAGAAACATAATAAAATATAAATAAAAATTAGAATTAGAATACTTTACTGATTATTGAAGAATGAGCGTATGCAGAAGAAGGATGCAGATTAGATGATAACAAAACTATGATCTAGACTAGTGTTGGACACTATCTCCTTAAAAACCGATTCGCCCTCTACCGTTCTACTTCTGGATTGTAGTGAGCATCGGTCTCGCATAATACAACGATCGGTTTGCCACAAGAAAGAAGCTGCAATCTAGTTGCTCTGGCAAATCTGATAAAGAATGCTCTCTATTTTGTATATGGTATAGTGAAGGATAGAAAAGAAGAAGAGAACTGTTCTTCTGAAAATAGAAAACTGTTGTCTGAGGACAAATTTTCTGTCTGTAGAAGAAGGAAGAAGAAAAGAGAAGAATGAACTGTGTAAAATGAGTCTGGACAGGGGTCTATTTATAGGCTTTCTGACTAACAAATGTGATGGTTAAATTAACAGTTGTGACCGTATAACGGTAACTATTAACAGACGACCGTTGAATCTTAACAGTCGAATCCTAACAGCTAACGACTCTTAATGGGTGGGTCGAATTCAAGTTTGAACCCAAATAGATGCAACCCGAACCCAATAGCACCAAAAATTCAAAGGCTTCTCAGCTCCTCACGACGATGCGTACGTGCATTTAACGGTAACTGTTAACAAATGGCTGTTGGATCTCAACAGTCGGATCCTAACGGCTAGCGACTCTTAACGAGCGGGTCGAATCCAAGTTTGAATCCAAATAGAGGCAACCCGAACCCAATAGCACCAAAAGGCAATGTGTACGTGCGTTTAACGGTAACTATTAACAAACCACCGTTGGATTTTAACAGTCGGATTCTAAAGGCTAACGACTCTTAATGGGCAGTTCGAATCTAAGTTTGAACCCAAATAGAGGCAATCTGAACCCAATAGCACCAAAAAACGATAACTGTTAATAGACGACCATTGGATCTTAACAGTCGGATCCTAACGGCTAATGACTCTTAATGGGCAAGTCGAATTCAAGTTTGAACCCAAATAGAGGCAACCTGAGCCCAATAGCACCAAAAATTCAAAGGCTCGACAATGTGTATGTGCGAAGTGCGCCTAATGCGCCGTAAACGCCCTCGCACACGCGTATGCGCGTGCAATTGGTGCTACACCATCCGTGGTGCTCAAGATTTCTCCTCTTCTTACATAAGTAATGATATAAAATAAACAATTATATATAAATCCACATCCTAGCAACACTTTTACCAATGTGGGACTATTTTTCCTTTATTCCCTTTGCTATGCATTTCACTTTAAAGTCATTTTCTATTCACCTAATTCATTGAACTAGTAAATTGACTCAAATATTTAATATTCAAACGTACCTGAATTCAACACTCACATGGTGGAACCAATTCCAGGAAAGAGCACATGTGCATTTTGTTGGTTAATTGAAGCGGAGGTGCTGAAATTAAACCGCCAAAGTAGGAAAAAACACCATAAAATATCGTGTTTTTCCTAAAAACTCCCATGAACTTTTTATTATTATATAAACTACCATGAGGCTTTAAATTTCATGAAAGCCCACAATAGATCAATTTTAAAACGTAATAAATATTCACCTATTGACCTTTCTAAATATCCACTTCTTGATTTAATGTATTTTCTTCAAAAAATATGTATTTGAAAATATTGAGAAGGGTATTTGATGCATTTTAAATTTGATATATTGATCTTTTTATTAATGTCATTTAGTCAGAAAATTTAAAATTACATGGAGATTTACATAATAAAAAAACGTTTATAGGGGTTTATAGGAAAAATATGATAGTTGATGAGGATTTTTTGTACTTTAGCCTATTTAAAGCTAGATGAGACTAAAGCATTACTGACATTATTTTATTAAAATAATTAAATAAATAAATATTTCTAGCATCCTCAACTATGTAAATTTATATTTTGAGCTATCAATGGGACTTGGCTCGTGTGGCTTCTATACTAATTTGCCTTGTGAATGGGAGTAGATTCAAGGACTTTCACCTCTAATTTTTAAATGAGTTCTTAAAATAT